>VXBQ01010235.1:74055-177858 GCA_013400175.1 Phainopepla nitens
CCCCCTCCCCCTCTCCCCCAGTCCTTTTAGCTCTCTTCAATTTCCACCTCCCAAACTGTTCTTTTTCCTTCAGACCTGTCTTATTCTTCCATTTCTTTATTCATTCTCCTTTAAATTTCTTTTCTTGTGTTTCCTTGCTTTGTACAAATGTTAGCAGTAACTGGTACCACTGCAGTAGGAGTTGACCCGAGAAACCTGGACATATTGTTAAATAATAGCCCAGAAAGGATGTCATCTTGATTGGACTTGAAATTAATTGCACTTAATTCTAATAATTCATTTTTATAAGCAAATAAAAGCATTAGAGTACAGTCATTGCTGATTTGCTCCCTAGTTATGGGCCAAAGTTATGTTCAAATTTACAGGCCCTGTGTTACCCTGAATCCTCCCCTCCTTGCAAGCCCTTGTTTCTGGATGATTTCCTGCACCACATATTACTGTCTCTATAGGTGAGCATGCCTTTTGTATGAGAACTAGATAAAGAGACCCAGGAGAAGCTGCAGTTAAACTGATCCTTAAGGCAAGAGCCATGCTGGCTCTATAATACTCATACTGTGCTGTTTTCCTGCAGTATTAACTCCAGAAGAACACTGGGATGAACTTTGGAGCTGAGAATATAAACCTGTCACTTAAGATTGGTCCTCAACCATAGGCATGCAGGAAGTGTGACAGGAATAAACAATATTACACCAAACTTTTCCTTTATACTCACAGAAGCATGTGCATGCACCTGGGATCTCCCTGCTCTTAGTCTTTGCTCTTGTGAAGGGATATGTTTGAGTGTTGTGCTTGATGGTACTTCCATGAGCATTTCTGCTTTGTTATTTATGAGTGAAATCAGTCTGGCTCAGCATCATGAATGAGTGTGGCACATTATAACTCTACAATTACTGATAGATATCACTTACAGATATATTTAGTGGGCAGGGAAACGAAATGTGAAATCAGTGCTTTTCTACTCTGCAATTCAGCTTTTATACACAAAACACTAAAAGAGGAAGTCCCTCGAATTGCCTTTCTATTGACCCTTGCATTTGTCTTAAAATCCTACTTCCATTGTAAAAATGAAGATGACCCTTGGGACCTGTTAAGTTTGGGATCTGATCCATTATGGGAAGCTATTTTAGGATCTTTCTAATTTAGAGAGGTGGTCTTAAAAGCTAATTTGTCACACAAGGATTTTCTTTGGGTGAAGCCACCACTGTGTTTAGGGGGAGCAATGCTCTGATGGAGGTAACTTGCTGTTTAGGTCAGGAGCAAACCAATTTTCCTCTTATCCAAGCTCTGGCTGCTATAATCTAATAATAGATGGAAGAGAGAACAGAAAGGACTGTTTAGATAAGTGCTTTGAAAACAGCTTATATTTTAAAATTCATTTTAATCAAGTGACCCTGAAGTGGGCATTTATACTTACATATATTAATATATTTAGGTTGTGTTGGTTGTTTTTGGTTTTGGGGTTTTGTTTTGTTTGTTTTTTGCCTTTTTTTTTTTTTTTTTTTTTTTTTTCCTTGGGGGGGTTTTTTAGTTCTTTGATTGCTCGGAAATTCTCTCTCACCCTTCTCAGTGAAGGTTAAAATTACACCCATTGTTGTGCTGGGTGAGGGGCCTCTGACCTTATGCCACCCATTTCTAGAGCTTTTCCAAATTAGGTACTTGTTTATTTATTTTTTAAAATTCTTTATCTTGTAATGATATATTCGGGATATATTTACCATCTTCTTTTCCCAAGCACTTTTGATTTTAATAGGATTTCCTTCATCAATTCTGCTGACCTCCTGGTTTCTGCATATACACAAATTTGGAAAAGTTCAGTAATGGAGTGTGAGCCCCCAGTGTACAAACCCCACCAGATTACAGTCAGTTAATTAATGAGATACTTCAGTTGTTTCCATGATTTAGGCTGTCTTCAGGCACTGAGAAAAATGTTAATAATGTACAAATATTGTGATATTTATGTTTCTTTTCTTTTTATTTGAGTTCATTTTCTGCAAGTTGAACTGAAATAGAAACCTAGCCTCTTTTTCTATCAACATCCTCATGAAAATAGAGCTTCTATCCAGTATTCAATGCCTACATGAATGTCCATGTTATCCTTCATGTCTTATATCCTTCATAATTATAAACTTCCACTTGTAATTTTTTTTTTATTTTATGTCGTTCTGTGCATTGAAGAAGAAACAACAAAAGGGGGAAAAAAGGTAGTAATAGTACCTACTTTTAGCAAAACGGGTCATTCCCATCACAGGATGGATATCTATGTTAGCTCTCCTTAAAGAATATAAAAGCTGTGGGGTGTCCTGAGCCTGGGATGACTTTTCTGAAATCAGAAAATTTGTATTGTCTTTCCTTTTTTGTGTTCCCTCTCTCCCTCTCTCCCCCTCTCCCTCTTCCCCTCTCCCCCCCTCCCNAAAGGAGTAAGACTTTTGTCTGAGGCTCAGGTGCTTTCAGATCTGAGTCTCGACACATAACCCCACCATGTTCTGTGTCACCAGGGATTTTCAGTAATTTTTAAAAGGTAACAACAGTGGAATATATTGCAGTTGACAAGAAAAAAAATTTAAAAAATGAAGTGCATGGTAAGAAAGCAAGTGGAAGAAAATCAGAGTGAGATGGTTAAGACAGGTGCTCTGTATATTTTGCTTCTTCTCATTTTATAAATTGTCCCACCTGGAGAGCCCCATGAGCTCCTCCATCAGCTCTTCCCCAGAGCATGCTGAGTGCCTGAACCCCTACTTATGTTTGTTTTCACTGATGATGTTAAACTGGAAAAGAAGCTGAAAATGAAACATTTGTATTTGTTTATCCTTTGAGACTGAGGTTATTAAAAACGTGGAGAAAAATTGAAATTATAGCTTGGCATGTTTTCTGTAAATACTTGGTAGTTCTTCTGCAGCCTATGATATAACCAAAGTAACCTAGGAATAAGCTTGTATTGCTTTTTTCTAGTGCCTGATTATAAGGATGTAAAAAATATGCTCATAATAATGCCTTCTCTTCTGGCTGTGAGGGGGCTGAAAGTACCACTTATGAAGATCTAGTTTGTAAAGCAAGTGATTGTAATGCAGGAGTATGACTATTCATGAGCTCTAGTTTATTGACTCTGTTAAAAACTGGATCTGTGGTATACATGAAGGATGTATAAAATGCTGTGGGTAGAGCAATAATTCAGAAATTAATTGTAGTTCGTATCAGTATGACTGAACCTTTCCTAATCTCACTATTTAGAATGTTTTCTCAGGGAAGAGAAGTTCATGTTATATTCTCTGTTGATTTTGTGTTATTCTCTGTCCATTTTATTTCATTTGCATTATCCATGTACCTCTACATTTGTAATATGTTAAAAACATCGTTAAGGATGGTCCATTTTGGTTGGATTTGTCCATTCTTGTAGGAATCAAAACCTATAAAAGATTCTAGAAAATTTAAAATTAAAATTTACTCCTCTCTGTTCCAGTATCTTGAGTTTTACAGATGCACCTTGTTTTGTTTTTGGGTTTTTTTTTTTTTTTTTTTTTGCTTTTTTTTTTTTTTTTTTTTTTGCCCTGAGGGAGGTTATTTTTTATGAGCACCTTGGTAGCATGTCAAGGTTGAGCTAGCAGGCTTACAAAGCTGGCTTCATGCAGCTTTTATGGAGAAACAGCCTTGAGTGTGTCACCTATGATGCACTTTGCTTTTGAGGCAGCTGTTTCATTTATTCTGAGGTTTGCTTGTTTTCTGCGACTGTGTTTTCATATTTGTATTAGTATGAAAGGCAAAAGAGAAGAAAACCTTGAATCAGGGGACAGCTTGGGTCAATAGGTGTAAGAATTTGTTGCTGTGTTTGGTGGAGCCTCCTACAGTGTTTGTGGGAAGGGTTGGTTGTTTCTTAACCTCTTTGTTTGGGAGAAATGTTGGGGAAAAGCTTTTAGAGTTGCTGTTTTAGGAACTGTGGAGGGATGCCTGTGTGCAGCTTAGCCCCCATAGAGAGAAGGAGATGGAAGAATGGGAAGTTGAGAACTTAAATATTTGAATTACCTGCCCTCATCAGCTGGAAAAGGCTGGGACAGTTCAGCATGGTGCTTCCTGCTGCTCCCACATCTGCTGTGGATCATGCTGGCTTGGCCAGTGCATTTCAATGCACACACTGGGTGCAGATGTGTCTGCTGTCACCTTTTGATCTTGTCTGGTATGAGGGGCAGTCCCTGAGGGTGGCTCAGCCTGCCCTGGTCTCTGCTTGTTGCCTGCATCCCACATGCTGTGCTTTGCTGAAGTAGGTTTTCAGTTTTGGTTCTTCCTTTGCCAGTATCTCTTTGGACACAGAAGTGACGGAGAAGCGCTAACTGCAAATTCCATTCTTTTGTAAAGACACAAAGAATGTGTTCATGGAGTAAGTGCACACCATTTTAATGACATAATGTTCTTGAAACGAAGTAAGTAGGATCAAATTGTTCTGGCACATTTAAGGTTACATTTAGCAAAAAATTTACTGAAATGGAGAACCGTTCTTTATCAGAGACAAGTGCTTTTGAACTCAGCTTCTACATGCAATATCCAGCTCAGGGCTAAAAGTGAGCCTGACTCATAGAATTGTCTAGGTTGGAAAAGATCTTCAGGATCAAGTCCAGCTGTTAACCCAGCACTGCCACAACCCACCACTAAACCATGTGCTTTAACAGGAGTGTATGTTTCATGGCTCAGTAGCCGTGTTGCAGAAGATGAAGGTGCTGGTGGGTGCTGTGAACAGTGCATATGTGAATTGTTCAAGCTGTGGTATATTACAGCCATGGAGGCTCTTCAACCACTCGGTTAACTCTGGTGCTGTGAGAGTTGTCTGGTAGTTGAATAAGGAGATTATACTGTTGTTCAGCTTGTTACTGAAACATTTCATACACTGTGGAAAAAGTAATTCTCACTGAACATTACTTTTCCCTGAAGTCTGATCTGTGGGGCACTTCAGAGTTTAAGTTGCACCTGTAATAGTAATTTACTTCAGTGCAAGGTGTATAAAACATGCTGGTTCTGACATGGGAGCATTTCATAAGGATAAATGGTTGTAAGTGGGTGTGAGGCAGTATTTCACAGGTTTTTAAAGCAAGAGTATGATTTCCAGGAAGCTTAAAAGAAGCAGGTGTGCAACTGCTCCTGAATTTTCCTGAGACCCAGTCACTTGGCTCCCATAAGTTGCTTTGGAAATCACGGCTAATGTGTCAGAGCTTTTCTAAAGATACTGTCATAAAAACCTCTGTATAGGATATCATAATTTGTAGTGCTGCAATAGAAGTGTACCTTGTGAGGTTTCTTTTCAAGGTTTTTGACCTTTTAGTGGTTTGTGGTTAGGTTTTTTTCCCTACTTTTTTCCCCCCCATTAAATCTGCAACTAACCACTGAAGAGCCTAGCAATGACAGCATAAAGGCAACTGCCTGGGACAGTTGTAAGAGAAACACCTTTTTATTAGAATAATATAAATGAGAGATTGAAAGTTTCTACACTTACTTCAGATGCAGTAGCTGTCTGAGCCTTGTGTTATTCAGACAGGTATTCAAAGTGTCCTTTCGGTCACACTGAGTACTTGAAAGGCAGGAGACTAGAATTTTCTTTGGCATCATGTTACACCTACAGTGGATCATACTTGCAGATCAGACATTTATAAATTGAATTAGTAAAACTGGAACAGTGTCAACTAAGAGACAAAATGTACCTTTAAAACCTAATTAGTTCAGTGAAGACCCCAGGCTGGAAAATCTGGCTCTGTTTTTGTCCCACGGTTGTTCTGACACACCTAAACATTGCAAACACACATCATGGGAAGGGGAGTGGGCTTGGGAGAAATGCTTTGCATGTGTTTATCTGTAGCTGGGAACTCAAGCTGTTGCTTTCTTCTGAACCCTTGCAGGTGAAAGTGATGGTAAGGATTTGTTCCTCTCAAGGAGCACACGAAACGTCTGAATCCATGTCCTTCCTAAAGGTAGATCCACGAAAAAAACAAATCACATTTTATGATCCAGCAACGACTGGGCCTTCCAATGCAGGTCACAGAAGAGGTGTTGTTGCTGTCCCAAAGATGTTTGCCTTTGATGCAGTTTTTCCCCAGGACGCTTCACAGGTACTGGAGTCACTCACATAAACCTCTTGAGTCTTCTCTTGGCCACTGCATTTGATTGCCTGAAGAGTTCCTTCTGTTTCTGGGGAATTTTATTTGAATGAATTGCCTTAATGCCTGGAAAAAAAACATGGTAATTAATAGACAAGTGGGTAAATTCTTACATCTTCTGTTTAATTTAGATGTAAAATTAAGGATTAATAGCTGGGGAGATAGATTGGCTGACTAAATTACTTGTGTATTCTCTTGTTAGAGAAAGCTTGAAATCCAGGTTTCCATCCAGCTAGGTTTTAACCTATTTGATGGGACTGAAATAAAGTCCTTCCCCACAACTTTCAATGGGAAATAAACATGTGCTTAATGTTAAACTAAATAGTGCTAGGAGGAAAGATAAAGCTAACCCCTTGGGATTGTCATTCTGGAACAGGGAGCTTTTATATTATCTGCACCTTTTCCAGTTTGTTTATACTGTGGTTTTGACTGATTATTTTATGTTGATAGTTGTGCTGATGGTGGTGTACGTCTTTTGGCCTGCAAAAGGGAGCATTTATTCAGTAGTAGCCTCACACCTGAAATCTGCTACACAGACAGGATGGCTGGTCTTTGAGAAGAATTGGGTCTGCAGTATATACAGTGAGGTTGCACTCATGGATATCTGATAAATCCTTCTGTGAAAAATCTTTTGTTCAGAAAATAAAATCTTAGAACAGCTTTAAAAAGGATTTTAAGAACTTCACCAAGTCTGAACTGCTGAAAAAAATTACTGTGAGAAATATGGGGCAAAGCATCCAAGATGACAATAGTCTATTAATGCTGAGAAAATATGACAAGGTCTAGTTCTCCTCAGATCTCCTCCTAGTTTTTTGTTTAATTTTTTGGGTCCCAGACTGTAGATAGGAAAATATCTATTGAGTATAAGTTCTAGACAAGGACTAAAGATGGAGAATAACTTCCCACACACATCAGTGTCCAAAGCACAGGCAACCATGTCTGAAAGGTGTTTTTTTAGATACTGCATAAGTTCAAACAGGTTCTTTGGGCAGAAGTATGCAATAGCCACCTCAACATTAGTCCAGAACTGGAAGTGAGGTTTTCTTACTTGTGCTGCCAGCCCTGCTGCAGGGTGGCTGGTCACAGCCTGAGTGTCTGCCGGTTTTGGCACCTGTCCTTCAGGCTGTTGACCCTTGGTTTGGGATGGCTTTTCAGTTCCTTGTAGCAGGCCTGTTGGATGGCCTGTTTTGATGTTTTCGGCCACTGCAGCCCCTTCTGTGGAGACATTATTGCTAGAGGCAAGCTTACTGCCAGGCGCCTGCAAACAGAGCCTTATCATTTCACTGTAGTTACATATTTACAGCAGCCCCCTCCAGTTGCTGTACTTAATAGATCATCTTGCTGTGTATTTGAAACCTTCCCTGACATGGATAAACGGGTTTTAGCACAATCAAGTATTTTAGCAAGTTCTCTTTTTTTATGATGATGTTTCTGTGGAAGAGGAAAATGTGATACTATGAAGTCTTATTCAGGGATCTTAATGCATTTTCTCCAGTATGGATATCTTTTTAATTCCTGTGAGCACTCCTGAGTTGCTTAATTTCAGTGGAGTTGCTACTGTTACTGAATAGCCTTGCCTAAGCTATTATACCAGCAGGAAGCCTGGTTGGATAGCATTCAGTTTGCTACATTAGTCATAGAATCAATATTCCGAGAGAATAGGTTTAATAGAATTGAAAACTATTTTAGACTGTAGTAGCATATTTTATTATTTTTTAAGATAGCATAGTTACTAAAATAATAGGACTGATGCCATAAAAATAGGGAGAGTATTTCACCTCAAAAATATTGAGTCATTCGTTTCATTACAGAGGAACAGTAAAAACCACAGCAGTATATGCTCTTTCACTTATTTGTCTCCAATTTCTCTTTCAGGCTGAGGTATGCTCTGGAACAGTAGCAGAAGTAATCCAGTCTGTTGTGAATGGTGCAGATGGTTGCATATTTTGCTTTGGTCATGTCAAGCTTGGTGAGCTCCCAAATTCGTTACAGTTAATTACTATGTCAGTCTGGTAATTACATGCTGTCAGCTCCTGGAACAATAAACCTGGAGTATATGAATATATTAGAATTTCTTTTTAATTAGCTTTGCAAACTTATCACGTTTTATTTCTACACTGTGATTGTAAGTTTTAATTTGAAAAGGTAAAATGTAGCATCAGATTAGCTTATTCAAGAGCAAGTTTATATAGGTGCACTGTGATGAAAATCAAAAGATCAGAGATGTTTTTAACATTAATTTGCAGTGGGTCTGGCTTGCAAACTTGCAAACCTAATTGAGTAAATAGTAATGGATTATTAATTACATACTTGGAATTTTTTCATCTGTTCTTTCCCTTATCTGTGCAGCACACAGCATTACATGTAATGTACTATTGTGATATCAGGTGGCAATATGAAGACACACTGCCTTGTACAAGAAAGGTTAATTGTGTTTATGTTTGTCTTTTTGTTCTAGGAAAATCTTTTACCATGATTGGGAAAGATAACTCCACACAAAGCCTTGGTATCATCCCCTGTGCAATTTCTTGGCTCTTCAAATTGATCAATGAACGTAAAGAAAAAACTGGAACTCGTTTCTCTATTAGAGTATCTGCTGTAGAGATCAGTGGCAAAGATGAAAACCTTAAGGATTTGTTAGCTGAAGTAGCCACTGGCAGCCTTCAGGATGGCCAGTCTCCTGGGGTTTATCTGAGAGAAGATCCAATATGTGGAACCCAGGTATAATGAATATCACCACATAGATTTTTTCTGAGCCTGACTTTTTTCTACTTTTTATTTCCTTTTATCTGACAACAATTATGACATCTTTTAAGCCAGTAAAAAAAATTTATTGCTTTTAATTTATAAGCCCTTCTCCCATGGTGTACATATTTGTTTCTCTTAGTGCCCTGGAGATTTAGCATGTTCAGCAAAAAATAATAAAAAAAATACCCCTGTCCTAATTAGTCATTTTCTTGTTTGTATTCAAGCTTCAAAACCAAAGTGAGCTAAGGGCCCCGACAGCAGAGAAAGCTGCCTTTTTCCTTGATGCTGCAATTGCTGCCAGAAGCACCAGCAAGCCTGAATGTGAGGAGGAAGACAGGAGGAATTCACACATGCTCTTTACTCTTCACATCTACCAGTATCGCATGGAGAAAAGTGGCAAAGGAGGAAGTATGAATGTTCTTACCATACTGTTTGTTTTTAAATGATGTGGTCTTGCACTAGTTTTTATAATAATTTGCAATTAAGTTAAAAAGAAAAAAATGACCTCTCAAGCCAGTTGAGTCACCTTTAACTTTTGTAGCTGTGACTAATATCTGGTTTCCTTACAATTAGATATTAATTTGGTCATTATCCCATGCTATATTCATTATTCTCCTCATCTGAATGCCTTTTGAATACCAGGTTTGGCTTGAGTCCATGCAAGAACGTGATGTACAACTGTTTTTCCCCTTTTTGTTTTAGTGTCTGGAGGACGCAGTCGTTTGCATCTCATTGATCTAGGGAGCTGTGAAAAAGTGCTGAGCAAGAGCCGAGATGGAGGAGGCTCTCTGTGTCTGTCTCTCTCTGCCCTGGGCAATGTAATTTTGGCCTTAATTAACGGTGCTAAGCATGTGCCATATAAGTAAGTGAATTCTATCTGCATTATCTTAAATTTGTGGCTGGTGTTACCTGAGAAATGGATTACATCAACAATTTACTGTTTGCCTAATACAACATTAAAGGAAATTCTGTCAGAGGCATCTGTCTTATTTTAAGGATCGCTCCTATAGATATACATATCTGTTCATCTACTTGTCCATATTAACATACTTACAGGTTTTTAAATGTTCAAGTAACGTGAAATTCTTAGTTAGATGGCCAAAAATGGTATATTGGTATATACTGAATTTGGGTGAAGTGTTGGGGAGGGTTTGATTATTGAAAAAAGTGAGAGAAAAATGGCTAAGATGTTTTCTTTCCTTCTCTCTCTTCTTTGGTTTCCTGGATTTGGAATTTTTGGCTGATCTCAGCCAGGTGAACATTAGTGAATAATTGAACCCAAATTTCATAGGATCTCCTCTTCTTTTTGCAAATGTAAAAAATTGTACTGAAATTTTGGAAAATAATTGAGTATTGATCAAGAAGGGTCATCAAAAGTTATGACTTCTGTGTTTCTTTTTGGATGATACATCTTTTCAATTAAAAAAAAAAATGACCACCATGTTGCACATGAGTTCAGCAGAAATGAATGTTTAGGTGTGCACCTTTGTGGAGTGTCTGTGACAACAATTTTGTGTCAAACACACCTGTGGGGAGCCCACCTTAAAGACAACAGCCACATTGTAAGCACCTTTACCAGAACTTGGCCTTCAGTCCTTAAATTTAATTGCTGCTTGTCTTAACAACAGCACAAAGTTTTAATGCATTATCAATCATGTCATTTCACATATTTATCTAGTGATGCATCTCAAACAGGTGTTTTTTTCTTTCTCTATTAGGCAGAGAGATATTTTCCTCAGGCTACTTGCTAGGTTTGTGTATGGAGTAACAGATGGATGGGTTAGAATAGGGAAGAGCAGATGTTCAACTTGGTCACCTACTGTGGTTTAGTGACCAGACATAACAGGAGTTCCCTCAGGTTGGAACTGCTCGGGGGGGCAGTAGAAAGCAGGGAGCTTCCTACTCCAAGGAGCCATGGGGAAAGATGTCTTGGAGACCAGTGGAGGACATATTGTCACTGGTCTTGTCAGCTTTACCGTCCACAGTGGAGGCTTTGCATCACCAGGAAAGCCTCCAGAGATAAGTTCTGCTTCCCTTTTGCTATGTCAGAGCAGACCACAGGTGGCAGAATGGAAAGTAGATTAGTTGGGATGACACTTGTATTTCTGGTATCTAACCTTGTTATATCTGTTATGAGATTTCTTATCATTTCTGTTGACTTCTTTTATTTCTTACTGTTAGAAATGTTTGCATAGAGATCACAGAGTGTAACTATCCAAGTACTAAGTCTGTTCAGCTAAAAATACAGCATGCATGAACTCTTTCGGGTAGTATACCTAAACCTGAGAAAACTAGTTATCAGTCAATTGGTCAACAATTTTCTAAGCAAAAAAATGACTTACCGTACTGAAAATACACAGGTGGATAAATTAAAATGGTACCTTTGTATGTGTACATTTAGACTCACTTTAACTGTGGTCAATAACAGAAGCGTATTTCTTATCTACATGTACCATGCATGCACGAGAGTGAAAACACAGCTTGCAGTGTAAAATTCTGAAAAAAAAAGGTGGTGGTTTCTTTAAATAATCCTAGTGTTTTCATTTTTTTGCACAGGGACAACAAGTTGACCATGTTGTTGAGGGAATCACTTGGGAACATCAACTGCAGGACTACTATGATTGCACACATTTCTGACTCCCCAGCCAATTATGCAGAGACTCTCACCACTGTTCAGCTCGCATCGCGAATCCACCGCATGAGAAAGAAGAAATCCAAGGTTGGTTTGCAAACAAGCGAAATTAATTCATTTGAAAATGAGTTTTCCTAACCTCTCAGTAGGGGAACATGGGACTTCTCAATGGTAGGAAGTAATACAAAATGCATAAAATCTCAGGAGAGGAACTGACAAATGACTTGGCACTGAGCCATCATCCTGCCCCCAATCCTTAATCCTGAAATTCCCTTCTTTTTGTTTCAAACACGTATTCTTTCTTTGCTTATATGTGGAACTATCTCAAAAGCTTCTATCAGAATTAATTAAAAATCAATAGAGGAGGAACGGAAAACTATTGAGAAGAAAGACAATGCATAATATTTAATGGAAATTATCTGAAAAATTGTGATTGTTATATTATTACTAATACAGTAAAATCTATGTAGCATGTTATTTTAATTTATCCTCCCCTCTAATATTTTCCCACTAGGTGTAGTTCTGATAGTATACACAAAACACAGAGTATATTGCAACCTGACCTTTTAATCACTTACTGTACATGTATATACGTATTTATCAGTTGAGAGTAATAACTTTTTTGTTACTTGTCATTTGCAGTATGCATCCAGCTCGTCTGGAGGAGAGAGTTCGTGTGAAGAAGGACATGTCCGAAGACCGCCCCATTTGCGACCATTCCACCCACGAACTGTTGCCCTTGACCCTGACCTTCCTGTCCTGAATATATCCAGTGATCCTGATTATTCCTCCAGCAGCGAACAGTCTTGTGATACTGTCATCTATGTTGGTCCCAACGGCGCAGCTTTGTCTGACAGGGAATTGACAGATAATGAAGGTCCACCAGAGTTTGTTCCCATTATCCCATCCCTAAATAAGAAGAGAAATAAAGACAATTCTTCTATTAGTAGGAGTTCTGACAAGGACCATTTCAAATGCAACACTTTTGCTGAACTGCAGGAAAGGTTAGAGTGCATTGATGGAAGTGAGGAGCCCATGAAATTTGCTTGTGGAGAAATCTCCGTTGGGTCCAATTGTAGTCCTGTTCCTGGAAGTGCAGAAAATGCACAGTCTAAGTTGATAAAGGAAAAAGTATCCTCTCCTTCTGGAGGATTTAAGAAACCGATTCCACAAGAAACTGCATCTCCCAAAAAAGGACATAACCTTCCTTTCCAGGCTGTTGCACCAAGGAGTGGCAATGGCAACTGTCAAGAAAATAACACACCTCACTTGAAAGCAGAGCTTTCCAAGCTGCAGAGCAGAGCTGACAACAAAATAATAGACTCTATCCTAGAGGGGGAGAGAGAGACAATCACTGATTCCCTGCAGACTTCAAGGTGTAGTCCTTTGAGAAATCCAGACCAGAATAAGGCCACAGCTGAATGTGTCACTAAGGAAAAGTCCTTGTATGTGAAGAGACCCTTGCCAAGCCCAGCTCCTCCCCCTCCACAGCAGAGAGAACACTCCCCAAGCTCCAAAGATGAGAATTTGGAGCTGGACAATAACAATGCAGTTCGGACTCCTCCTGTGGGAATGAGCAAACAGATGGGAAACAAACCTGAGCAAAACCCTTTAGCAAGCACATTCCTTGTTGGTGGCAACGCCCAGAGTCAGTCAGGTGCGATAGAGGTACACAGCTTCAGGTCAGCATTCAGAGGGAAATGTTTTGATCGGGATATACTGACCACCACAGTGACTTTGCAGCAGCCTGTTGAGCTGAATGGAGAGGATGAGCTTGTTTTCACAGTGGTGGAAGAGCTCTCTATTAGTGGAATTATGGATAATGGGAGACCTTCCAGTATCATTAGCTTTAACAGTGACTGCTCCCTTCAGGCCCTTGCATCGGGTTCGAGGCCGGTCAGTATTATCAGCAGCATAAATGATGAGTTTGATGCTTATACCTCACAGGAGACTTCTACTGGTGTAAATATTGATATTGTTGTGCCCTTTGCTAAGGATCCCTTTACTAGCAGCAGACGTTCCTCCATCAGTTCATGGCTTAGTGAAGTCAGCATTTGTACAATTGAAAGTGATGGAGCCCAGTCTAGCGACAGTTTTGTCGCACAGTCATCTTACAACTGTAATAAGTCTGAGGAACCCTTCAACTTGGACTCATCCCATTTATGTGTCCCCCTGAAAAGTGCTCTGAATGACAGTGGATTTTGCTTCTCTGAGCTGGAGAGTGAGAGCTTGAGTTCCAGCAAGCTTTCCTCAGGCATCAGCAAAAGCCCTCAAACCTCTGAAACTACCAAAGCATCTCAGATAAAAAGTGCTTTTTGTGTCACTGATCAGCCAGTAAAAATTAAATTTAGTAATTCTCGTGATGCGCCTGTGATAGAAACAATACATTCTAGTCTTCCTAGGAAAACAAAAACTACCTCTTCTTCAATCCACAATAATACTGTCCTCAGCTATAAAGAGATGCAGAATCCACATGGTATATTTGAAGATCCTTGGCTGTTACGCACCGATTATCACTTGGAAGCAAAACCCGCAGAGTCACTGTTGTCTCCAAAACCTCACATGTTTGGTACTGAGAAGCAGCCAGAAAAAGCTGCCCAGTGTTTTGGCACAGCATCAAGGCCAACTAAGTCACAGACTATGCTCGCCTGTTCGCAGAGGGTTGTGGATGGTTGTGAAATGGCCTGCAAATCCTCCAGTGGAGCTGCAAAGAAGTCAGAAGTTGTGATGAAGATGCCACAGCTGAAGAGAGGGGCCACCACACTGGGAGTGATGCCGGTGTCACACACTAACAGTACTTTGCCGGAGTCTGTGAGCCGAGGGAATTTGGATGCTCCCTTGGCCACTGGCAGCTTGAAATCGTCCCTGGGAAAGAAGAATGCACCACAGAAATCAACCATGTTGCCCAGATCAGGTGGGCCAACTCCTCCAACACCTCCTGTACGTAAATCAAGCCTGGAGCAGAAACCTGTTGGTCTGGGTAACGGTGGGGGGAAAGCCTCTGGTCTGGACTTTGCCAGAGCTGCCACACCAAAGGCTGAAGACGAGGCAGATTTGCGGTTGAAAGCTGGCTCTTACTTTAGTGAAAGTGCCAGCTGCAAAATGAACTTGAAGGGTGACCACTCTTTGCCCAAGATGACGTCCAGCTTAAAGGTAAAGGCATCAAAGAGTGAAACTGTGCACCGATACGGGAGCCACATGTCTCTGGAGAGGTGTGACAGCCTGACATCAGTTGGATCCAAAGCAAGCATGGTGAGGGAAAGTGGGAGCACTGGCAACAGCCGGGCAGGGCGCTCTGTTCCCAGGCTGGGGGTCCCTCCTGTTGCTTCCAGTGTGGGTTTACCACTGCCCTTCACCTCCCCTGCACCTGGTAAAAACAGCCAGGCAAAACCCACAGCTAACCAGAAGGTGCAAGGCAATGGGAATAAAACCCGGGGTCTCTCTGCCAGCGGGTCAAAGTCTCTGAGCTCCTCTGTGAAGTCTCTGGCACAGCCTGCAGGGAAGGGCTCTGGCATGGCCCCTGGTGGGAAGGCAGCCCCCCGTTCTGTGCAGCCTGTCAGCGGCAAACCCGGCCGTGGGACCATCATGGGCACCAAGCAGGCCATGAGGGCGGCCAACAGCCGCGTGAATGAGCTGGTGTCGGGCGGCTCTGCCAAGGCGGGGCACTTCCGAGGCTCCACTGACTCTGACAGTGGCAATGACAGTGGCATCAACCTCAGTGATGAGAAGTCACAGATTCCGGTGCTGCCATCTCCCTACAGCAAGATTACGGCACCACGGCGGCCGCAGCGCTACAGCAGCGGGCACGGCAGTGACAACAGCAGCGTCCTGAGTGGGGAGCTGCCGCCAGCCATGGGGAGGACGGCTCTGTTCTACCACAGTGGGGGCAGCAGCGGCTACGAGAGCATGATTCGGGACAGCGAGGCCACTGGCAGTGCCTCCTCGGCACACGACTCCATGAGCGAGAGCGGGATGTCGTCCCCGGGTCGGATGAGGAGCCTTAAATCCCCCAAGAAACGGTCAACAGGTAAGACATGAAGGGGCAGGTGGCTAAGTGTTTGCTGATGCTCCACTGCATCCTGAGGATGGATGCATTTTTGTGGCATCTCTGATAGAGAGGAGAGGAGGCTTGTAGGGAACTCAAAGCAGGGAGGTGGACTGACTGCGTGCACTTGTGTGTGCATGCATATTGCTGTGACAGCAGCTACTTGTCATTTATTTTACTTCAAAGCTGCAGGTGTGACACAGGTGCTGTGGTGGAGAGGGCAGGAGAGGTGTGGGTGCCCCAGGGTGCCGGCAGCCTCCCTGTGAGGGAGGAGACAGCAGGTGGCTCCTGGCAGATGGGGGACATTCCTTCCTCCCTCAGCAGGGCCAGGACCAGGGTGGCCCAAATAGGAGGGTGTTATGGGTGGGTTGAGAAGAATGAGGTGCTGGGTGAGTGCTGATGACTTTTTGTGAGGATCCAGTGAGTGATCCTGGAAGACTGGTGAGAAAGGGGCAGTGAGGAGAGGAGGAGCTCTGCTGCTGGGTGTCTGTGAGGGAATGCCAGAGAGACTGGCTAGGACTGTGGTTTAGAAACAAAGGAATAGGCCGGGAGGGGAGAAGAGTGTGAATTAATGAGGATTGCTAAATGTGCACTGGATTACCCAAAGGTAAGGCTTAGAGCTGTAGGGTGTGTGTGTAAGATGCAGCGACTCTGGTTAATGCTACCAGCTAATCACAACATTACTGTATTGCATTCTAATAGTATTTATATTAAGAAATCTTAGGGTGTGTGTGTGGATACTGTAAGCAGCAGGAAACTAACTTGGGAGAGTTGCTTGGAGGAGACACTCTGGCTCACTGTGTCTGAGCACACCAAGTAAGGTGGGCATATGGGGGCCAGGTTCCTACCCTGTGGTGCCTTTCCTTATTGCTTTCACTGCTGATGCTCATGTAGGTGCAGCTGCAGTCAAGTGTATTTGTAGTCAGCTTCAAAAGCTGGCTGATATGATTGGTGTTACAGTGTTCATTTCTCAGATCTAGGTTGAGATCCTGTGGTATTGTAAAGAATCCATGGCAACCAGTGGCATGCTGCTTGTAGACCATGACCAGCAGTCTCCTTCAGCAACCTGGGCATACTGACTGTTGGAAATAAAGTAGGAGCTAATATCAGCAATGTACTGGATCTGAACTTCTGGTTGGAAAGTGGCAATTATTGCAATCCCTATAGATACCTACGATGCTCCATTCTGGCAGTAAAACCAAATGAATGAAGTTGATCTCATGGTGTTTTCTGGTCCAGGAAACAGAGTTGCTTTAGCAAGTGATAAATCATTTTAGAAACTTAGTGCAACATTTGCTGCACTTCTTTTTCCATAGCATATCAGCCTCTTAAGCCTTTCCTACAAATCAATATTAACAGCTGTATAGCTTGCACACATTGAGGAGGCATTACCCACTGATGGATTTGTATTTGTTTTTGCCCCAGGAAATACTTATAAGGTCTTTAAAAATGACAAACTATTTCTTTTTCCAGTTGTAATTGCTCTATATCAGTAAATTATGTATTACTTTTTTTGGAGTGCTATAGACTTTGAGAAAATAATGTGTTTTATGCATGAAATGCGGTTTACCAGGAAATGCATCAAATATTTCTTACGAGAAATGTTTGGCTCAGACCTATTATTGTTCTAAAATAATTGTATTCTTTGCACATTATTAGATATTCTTGGAGTAGCTTATGTAACACCAGACCATGTTGAAGTCTCTGGATTTAAGAACAGATCCTACTCCCATGTTTCAGTGTAAACCTGTCCCCTTATTCTGTAACTTCATTCTTGGAGAAGTGATGTTGACCCTGGCTTGTACAGTGGAAGGAGATAAAGTTTGCCTATTTATTGCATGTGTTTGGTCACGTCTGTTTGGTGTCCTCCTCAGAGGGATCTCCTGTCACCAAAGCAGTTACAGGATCAGGGTTACAGTGGGTGGCTTTGCCCAACAGGACTGTAGTGGTGTTTCAGGCTGAATGGATTGGGATTGTGAGAACGGTTTTGTAGAAGTAGAATCAAGTCTTCCCCTTTTGAAAACATTCCCATTTTGTTCTTGTTACTTAGAAATCAGCAAAGATGCAATTAAGAATGAGGGATGTTGTTTTTAAGAATATGTAAAGCAGGTAACTTTTGGTGTACCAATGGAGATGTGTTGCTTTGGGGGTGCCTTCTGGGATTTTGTCTTCATTTCATGTTGAAGCTCATGAGAGGGCTTATCTGAGAGCCTTAACTTGCAATTACCTCTCCTGTAGAGGCCTCAGCCCAGAAGTTATTTTGGCAGTGCTGTGCTTTGAGCAGGGCTGCCTCGTCTGTTTGATGTGCTCCCTTTTGTAAGAGCAGAAGAAACAAGACTCTTCACCTCTGAGTTAGTTTTTAATAGGAGGCAATTAAGTACTTAAACTTATTTAAATTACCAGTCACCTAAAGCCAGCTTATACTTACTGCTAGCTTGTGTTATTTCAACTTGTTTCTGGTGGCCTTCAGCCCTCCTTTTCTTAGGGATTGGACTGCAGGCTTGTTAATGTTGCCTGAGCAGCTCTATGCGTGTACTCATGCTTGAGACATGTACTGTAAAGGTCTGATTTTTAGAGACCTGTAAGAGACTTAATAATCACAAAAAACCACTGGGCACCAGAGTGCCAACTCTTGCAATCAAAAGCATCAGCATTTTTTGAAGGATATAACTCATTCTCTGCTTCATGAAACTTGAACCCTAGCAAAAGCAAAATGGAGCAGTATGATTTTCGTGGAAAATCTGGAAGCATTCTATTGAAGGCTCCTGAAATTGGTGAATTTTGTCACGCACTGAGCTTCTGGGTTCTGCTGCAAAGGTATGAGACATCTCAACATTAGAGGTGCTCAAGTTGCAGCTTGCTTGATGCTTTCTGAATGCCTCTCAATCCCACAAAGTCACTGAAAACTGTGGGTATTTAGCACCCTAAAATAGCAGTAGTAGTTCCAGAGGGAGCTGTTTGAGCTTTGCAAAGATGTAGTGCAGTGACAGGGATCTTAGATAGCCTTGCTTGGCTTTAACTGGGGGAGCAGAAGATTTCCAGATGCGTAAGCCATTATCAGTATCAGTTTTAGATTATTCCCTATCTCACTGCCTTTGCAAGGTAATAACTACCATTGTAGTCCACCAAAGAAAAATGAATCCAGGCAAAATATTTCTGCAAGGAGAGAATAAAGAACTGGTGTTCAGACATCTGCTTTGGGAGAGGAACTGCTGTTGCTCCCATCTGGGAACCAAGTGAAACCTACTTTGTCAAGGCAGTAACTCAATTAGCAGCCTGAGGGTATTTTACTAAAAGCAAAAGATCAAGAAAAGCATTTCTTCCTAAGTATGCTGAGAACCTAGATCTTTCTTTAATTCACTGCAGTATGTTCTGCAGTGTGTTAGATTCTTAGAGCCTGAGGAATGTTTGTTTTGTATTTTAGGTCTCCAGCGTCGCAGACTGATTCCTGCACCATTGCCAGATGCTGCCTCCTTAGGAAGAAAACCCAGTGTCACTGGCCAATGGGTTGATCTACCACCTTTGCCAGGCACTCTGAAGGAGCCATTTGAAATTAAAGTTTATGAGATTGATGATGTGGAACGATTACAGCGACACAGACAAGAGGAAACTGAGGTCAGCACATACCTTACAACTGCAGACAACTTAAATTACAATATACAGACAAAGTCCTTGCTTGAATGCCAGAATGGTGTTCAGGAAATTGAGTGCAATTAAAGTACTATAATCATTAATTTTACAATTCATATGTTGGTGTACCCTTAAACAGAAAATGAAAATGATTACTGTCTAAAATTAATTGTGTCTAACATGACTGATGGTGTAAATGGAAGTTACCAATGAATGCATTATGAGAAGACTTCATAATCCTAGCCTGACTGGTGGAACCTACCAGCCTCCCTCAGCGAAAGGGTCATTAACTCTTTATGTGAATGACAGGATTCTATTAAATCAGGGAAATACTGAACTTTCTCGTAATTGGAAAACACTTCAGCTAATTCTCTTTTAGAGACCAGAATTCTATGTTCTACTGATGCCTTTTTCCCCTTTCTTTTGTAATAGCCTTTCCAGGATGTTGAGAAGGTAGGAATGCTTTTTAGAAAATAAGAATTCAAGAATTCATGTTTTAGTATTAACTGTAACTCTGACATTATCATTAGGCTGTGTTTATCATTTTCACTACTAGAAAAAAAAAAATCTACAAACAGTAGTAACTTCAGAATGCATTAAGAGATGTTTGCTAATTCAGAAAAGTGCAAGAAATGCTCAAATGATGTAGCTTGCAGTTCCTCTAGATTAGAATCCATTAATGTAAACTTCAAATAAAAAGACCCCCCCAAAAACCATAAAAACCCTGCCAACCCCACAACCAAATAAAATAACCGACACGCTCACTCTTACAAGTAGTGAGCTGGGAGCAATTTTTGTCAGACTGTTATGGGCCAGCTCACAACAGTAAACTTCATGGGGTGGTCTTTCTGTGTCTTAAAAGGGTCTGATGTATTTCCATACCAAGCTGAAGATACTAGAGAGGCGCCAGCAGCGAATCAGAGAAATAAAGGCAAAGCACGAATTTTTGAAGGAAGAGTTGGAAGAGACAAAGTGCAGGCTGATGATGGATCCAAATAAGTGGAAAGAAGACTGTAAGTATTTTGCAAGAACACCAGTAGGATCAGCCACTAATAGATTTTCGGCATGTCAGCAGTCCCACTGAAAAACTTAATCATTTGCTAAGATATTTTGCTGAACTGAGTCCTAAAATACTCTGTGACTCAATCTGTTCCTGTAATAGGCTATTTGAACAAAAAACCTGTCCAAACCAGCCAGAGGAGAACATCAAAATGGTGCCATTAATATTAAATGTGATGTTCGCTAATATTATATATATACTCTTTTATTTTATTATTCTTCTTTCCAAAGAAGGAAAAAATTGTTTCCATATCCATGGTATAGCTGGGAAATTGAGGCATGAGATTTGTTTCCAGACTGAGTGCTGTGCATAACTGGAGCCTCAAGGTAGAGTTTTGCATCTGCTGAACTAAGGGGAAAAAAAATCTTAGCTCAAGAGAAACTAAATTTTACTTTACCCTATTGGTTCCTTTTTGATAGAATAATGTTTTATGATAAGCTGTTTCTCTTACTCAGTACTTTTTTTTCTGACAGTTGAAGTGGATCCTGATCTTGATAAGGAGTCACAGGAATACCTGGAGGCACTGGAACAAGTGACAGAAGAACTGGAGCAGTGTGTTAATCTGTGCAAGTCACATATCATGATAGTGACGTGTTTCGATATCGGGATAACCGATGCGCAGGATGGAGTGAGGGAAGTGGAGGTTTGAAGAGAGGTTTTTCAAGGGACTGAAGGAAGTGAAGCTGGGTTGTCTGACATGAAGAAATAAAGGGATAAAGTAGCTGGGAAGTGAAGGAGGGAAGGTGAAGACTAAAAAGCAACAATGAATGTTGTAAGAGAAAGAAACAGCTGAGGAATGGGAATGTTCATAAATCATTTGGTGCCTCAACGTGACCTGAGCTGTAAAAAGATAAAAGTAGGATCAAGTATTGCTTCTACCAGATGGAAGTGAAGAAATTTAGTACAAACCCTGCTGTTAATTAACAAATAAACAAACAAAAGTGAAATGGAAGTGCCTTTAAAGTTCATTTGATTTTCATTTTTGTATTTGGTGCTAGAATTAAAGCCAGCAAACCTAAGCAGACCACAAAATGTATTCCTACGAAATATTTTATACTGTATAGTGTATTTATGACTATATGTAAAAAACAAACAACATTGTAGCAAAAGCAATAAGTAAATTATGTTTTCATACCTGAACTTGCCTTCTTGTTTCATAGAAAAGCTGTTTTATGTAGCAGAATTAAAATTGTATTATAATTGTTTTCTTGGTTAGGGTTCAAGATATTTTTATGAACATTTATCTATTGAAAAGGAGTATTATGGCATTTTGAGATGATTGTTTTACCTTCAGGTTTTGTATTATTACTTTTTCAGATCAAAATAAATGTTTGTTTTCCATTTTATATATACATATATAGATATATATTAACTGCTTACCTACTTCCTTGGTTACTAACCTCACTTTTCACAGACCTGGTCTTTTTTGGAGTTGTAAACTTAATGTGAGGAAGTCTACAAAGGGCACTGTGGTTTATTTTGGTTTTCTTTTTTCCTCTCTGACTGCAGGAATTGAGAATTATGTTTATTACCAAAACCATAAAACAAGCAAAAAAAAAAAAGGAGCAAAAAGTTTTTGTAAATGTTAAGTTAGGTTCATATTTTTATATAGTTTTGACTATAAATATAGCATTTGCATTTTGAACTTTTAAGACAAATAGTATATCTTTTTACAGTTTTTCTAAGGAAGGCAAACCCTCAGGATCAAGTTTATACATGCTGCATGAGATTTGTGCTTTTTTGAAGGAGGCCACTTAAGTGTGGAAACTATTGATAAATTGTTGCCAAACAAATACTTTTGAAAAGGTTTAATAGTGTATGTAATACCACATTTCATAATGAATCATATTTTCTAATCATCTTCCTTTTTATGGTTTTTTCAAATCCTTTGTATAAATATGTATTATAACAGCTTGCTTCAGTTTTTATCTGTGAATAAAAGATACATCTATTGTTATGAGTGCTTTTTGGTGTGTATGTGATTTTAATATTCAGAAGAGGGAGGATGGTCTCTGGTACACATTGCATTGTCTCTTGGCCCAAGAGGTGTAAAACTGGGAACAGAATTCTGACATTTGTCACCATAAACCAATCAGGAAAGAGAGGCAAAACACCAAAGGGTGAAATAAATAGCAGTGATAATACTTATATTCTCTTAGCACTTGATAGTTTACAGAACAAAAACCTGCAGCTCACATACTTATTTTCCCTGATGAGAAAAAGCAATTAAAAATGGATCTGAACCTACAAGAAAACTAGGAAGTAGAATCAAGCCCTGGGCCCCTAGGTCCATCATAGCAAATCTCTACACTTATTTCTCTGTGACACTGCTGTGTTTGCTCCTTGGCTGCACAGCAGTTGTGCCTGGTCCTCAGCTCCTGGTGCTGGCTGGAGCCTTCCCAGGCAGGGTTAATGTAAAGCTTGTGCTTCTAGTGACACCATCTCCAGTGTTTTCCAGCCATTTGGCCAAAAGGCCGATACGTGTGAAGTTTTCCTCTCCGTCTTTTTCTCTCCTTTGGTAGGCCTAACAGCATGGCACCCATGCACTGTTTTCTTACCCTAACAAGAGGTCTGTGAGGTAGGGTAAATTCCTTCCTCCTCATTCTGCAGCCAGAGAAGTGGGAGAGTCAGAGCAAGAGTTTGATGCTTAAATAGCTTCTTGACTGCATGGGTTACAAAGAGTGCCTTTCTTTATCCCTCGGATTTATCCCTGGAAAAGGGTGCACCATGTTTGTTTACTGATACTTGGCATTGCGTCTGGTTGTATGCAAGGGAATATGGCATCTAGAATTTCTGGAGGATCCCTTTGCTGATACCCTTGAATACCAGCTATATTTACTAACTTGTAAATTCCATCTAAATTTACTTTCTGTGTGCAGAAAGTCACAGTTCTTCAAATATAGAATCAAAACCACGTAGTGATTCAATACGTTGTGCGTTTCTCAGAGCAAGGATTAGATAAACAAAAACAATCAAAAAAGGAGCAGCATGCAGAGGAACAAATATTTATTAGGAAAAGGGAAAAAAAGAGAATGTATTCATGAGGAGCTCTGCGCTTGGTGTTGGGTTCTGCACTGGTGCCATTGCACTGTCCTCTGGTGATGCACATCTCAGTGCTGCTGTGGCAGGATGAGTTGACCTCTGGTACCTCTGAGCCCTGGGCACAGCCAGGCTGGGCACACACCCTTTTTCAAGGTAACCTCTAACACCATCGGGCTTGTTTGTTTCTTTTATTTATTTTCCAGCCACCTTATCATCTTCTTGGAGGTATTCATTGTTTCTCTCTTACCCTGGCAGTATTACCATCCTCTGAAATAAAAATCAAGCTGCTAAGCATCCATCCTAGTTTTCATAAACCTGATAATTTGTTTAAATATTCTCTTTTATGGTGTTTGCTGATCAGACTTGCATCCTTTGATATTTTCTCCTTTGTTTCTAACTATAGTTATGTTTGCCACAAAGAAACAAATGAGACATTTCAGGGCTACTGAGTTTCATGTCAACATGGAAATAATGTGCATATTAAATGCATTTAGCCTCTGGCTTAGTGGCACAAAGCAAACCTGAGATGAAGAATAAGGTGAGGCACTGATGGATGAAATACAGAGTTTTCCCTATGCGAATACTGTTCTTTATTGGTAATTGGGGGCAGTAAATTATCTTTTATATTTTAAAACCTGAGATAATCTTTTAGCTTACTGTTTTAGCTGTTGCAGTTCTATCCAGCTAAAACTTATACAAATATATACTTAGTTTATTATTTGAGTCTATTTTTAAAAATACTTAATTATATCACACTACAGATAATAATATCAAAATTAAACTGGGTGCTTTATTTCATTCCTTGTCTGTTTAAATTTGATGATTTAAAATAGCCATTCAATTGCACACTTAAACACCTGATTGTGTTGAGGTTTTTACAGTATCAAATAAAACTTTAGAAACCTGGTGGCTTTGGAGAGCTGCCTGAATAACTTTTGGCAGGGATAGTTCACACTGGAATACTTTCTCTTTTGCTTGCAGTTCTTCCCATGAAACCCCTCACCTTCTTCTTGCTGGGTCAACACTTTCTAGGTCCCTTGATGGCCCAGTTTATCAAGCAGCTCACATCACACCTATTTCCCAACAACAGGAAAAAAGGTATTGACAGCTGCTGGGTTTTTTGGAACCAGTGCAATGATGATTTAAAGCTTAAAGAGTCAATTTCAGGGACACAAATTCCCTTTTCCTCAAACTTCACATCTCACTAGGTTTCACAAGGAGGCCAGAGGTGAGCTTGCCTGTATCTGAGGGACAAGAAGAGGAGAGGTCCCCACATGGTCAAGCCTATTTCAGGAAGAGAGGAAGTATGGAATGGAGCAGAAATCAAGTGAGAAAGCAGGACTCTCAACTGGTGACCAGGGATTGGAGAAAGTGAGGAGGAACTTCAGTTCTGGACATGGCCTCCAAGCTTATTTTTGCCTTTTCCCATTCAATGGTCATGGTCTAATATATAAAACTACTCCTGGGAGATGGGACTTCAGCTGGGGACATTGCTACATTGCTAAAAGTGTTTGGAATTGCACTTAGCATCAACACAGATTCTCTACAGAGAAATAAGTTGCTCTGTAGACAAAAACTTGTTTAATTATGTGTAAACCCTTTTCCCATACAATGCTTCTGGTCTAACCAGTTCCAGCTAAGGGAGTTCTAGGACACTGTAACTGCAGTATTGAAACTTCAGTACTAAAAGAGAATGCAGTAGAAATATAAGATTGTGAGTTCTTTTCTCAGCATGCAGAAAATATTTCATTTATTTCTATTTCAAGGTACCCTCTTTCTAGTTATAAACCCACGTTTTCCAGTCACTTGCATTTTATTTTTAAAGTTATGTATGGAACATAACTCCACAGGCAGCTGTTCTATAGTGTGGCCATAGGCAGGGTTTAAGACAAAAATGTTAGCTATAAGATGACCTCTGTATCAGATGTCCAAGCTGGCAGAAGTGGACATAAATAAAAAATGCTTTCATATTTGGGACCTAGTTCACCACAGCACTTAGGCACCTGTTTAAGCAAGCAAGTAAATCTGTTATGTATCCAGCAAAGCACTCCAATTTTGGCTTATATCCCACTGACTTGGATTTTTTTTTTTTTTGCTCCAGGGCTTCAGATGGTGTAAATTCCTTTAGCAGTGGTTCAGTGGAGCTACCCTGACTTTCACCAGGTGAAAATCCTGCTAAAAACATTTTGTTTTTCAGTGGTATTTAGGAGAAAGGAAAGGTATTGATGTGCAATGATATCACAAGCGCAAATTAGAATGCAGAGACTGCCTTCCAGGCTGTTCCTGTATGTAACATCTCGTGGCTTCATGCAGAATTTGACTTGCAGAAATACATTTGTGGAATACACAGAATAAGGCATAACTCTTGACAGTGTAAATGCTCAGAGATTTATTATCAGACCTGAGGGGAACTGCTGGATGAGGGGTGTGTTTGGCACGACGGTGACCTTAGAGCAGCTTACAGGGAAGCCAATGGCTTCACTCCTTG
This sequence comes from Phainopepla nitens, assembly GCA_013400175.1. Taxonomy (NCBI): domain Eukaryota; kingdom Metazoa; phylum Chordata; class Aves; order Passeriformes; family Bombycillidae; genus Phainopepla; species Phainopepla nitens. The sequence goes on from VXBQ01010235.1 coordinate 99,835, forward strand.
TTTCCCCTTCCCAAGAGCCTCCCCACAAGTGGAGGGTGGGTGGGACAGTAGGAGCATGGAGCCAAGAGGCGGGGAATATTTCAGTGCAACCCACGCAGGGATTCCAGGTGATGCACTCCCTCAGCAGCCTGTATTTAACTTTGTTTATATCTCGTTTGCTTCTGAATTTAGCTTGAGACAGGTAATTCCTGGTTTTAGTATTTTCCTGTGACCCCCATATGACCCCCACAAGACTGCATCTCACTGGGGGGTGGAGAGTAAAGAGATGTGTCTTACAGCAGATACAAATAACATTTCTGCCACCTCTCCACTGCATCAAAACTTATTCAGTAGCATAATTCACTTAATGCACTTTTATATTAATATTCTCTCTTGATACTAGGACCTTTCAAATCTTGATTGTAAGGAGGTCTCACTGAGACAGGTTTTGTTTGTTTGCTTTGTCTTCCAAGTGGACAGCCTAGGCCCTGGCATGAACCAGTACAACTTCACTCTGTCAAGGTTTTGCTTCATTTATTTCTTCAATGTAAACATTTATTTGGGAGCTTCCTATCAGGTCTGGAAAAGGATGGCAGCAGCTCCTTTCCTGCTTGGGCTCGCTGGGACAGCTAAAAGAACTTGCCCTGACTTTTGAAAGACTAGGCTTTGGAGTTCTGATGTTGACTTCAGTAGGAAAAGAACCAGGTTACTAGTTAACTCCTGGCATCGCTTGTAGTGAAGCAGTATTAGATGACCAGAAGGAGCAAAGCCTTCAGTCCCAGGGTAGGGAAAAAGCAGGTCCCGCCTCCTTGTTATCTGGCTTTCCTACCCAGGGTCAGCAGATTGTTGCAGACTCTGCCCTTCAGTGTGTCAGGGATCTAATCAGCCTGTGGAGTTCCTGCACACGGCTCACGTGACTCTATTTAAAGCACATTTTAATTGATCTGACCTTGTATAGGAAATACTTTTGGAGTCGTGGTGTGGTGCTCCCCGGGAGGCAGGCGCAGTGCTTCAGGGCATAGGCAGTAGAGAAATAAGCAGACATTTTAGAGTTTGGCCTTTGACTGGAAAAACTGACTTTTAAATATTGTCTCACCAAGACCTTTCCGTTTGCCTGCAACCATGACACGCCATTTGTCAGCACATGGCATAGATTCACTTACAAATGCTGCTTGTTTTGAAGAGTGCCACTCATTTTGTTTTACATTACCATTTAAACGAGTTACATTTGTACCTAAAGGCTTCGGTCTCATGGGGCTAAGTGCTGTACAAACACAATTTTTTAGCCTAAATAGACAGGGAACGAGAGGGAAGGACAAAGTGGACTACTGTGTTTGCCTTCAAATTGAACATATAAAAGTTCTTAAAAACACGTCTCTTCCAATGTCCTTTGCTGAATACAGAGCAAGACATTCAGCTGTGGCAGCTGAAACCCTGCAGACAGGATCCAGTGGGATGCCATTTTCAAACTGCGCAGTTTTCAAAGTGAAGATAATGTTATTTACTTAGGCAACAGGAAATGAGGGAGAGCTTTGAGTCGGCTTTTGGAGAGAGAAGCAGAAGGAGGAAAATGTAATAATGTATACAAATACATCCATAATGGAAGAAAATGCCAGTGCATGGATTGTGCACTTCTTTGCAAAGCTGTGCATTCTGGGCAAGCAGAGAGGAGTGGAGAAGATTGAGGGCAGCTGTATGTTGCTCCCCTGTTTATATCCTTGGTCTCTGCTCATCCTCATACCAACCAAATCATTCGCAACCCCCCTATGTATAGCTTTGATGCAGAAGTTTTCTAAAACACTTTTGCAAACACAAGGTTTCCCTGTTTTCTCCTTTTCCCAGTTTTTAAGTGTTCGGTAGGACATTGTCGATTCTTGCTTTTGCCTCTTTGGATGCCTCACTTGGTCTTTGATCTGCTCTTTAGTATCTAAGCTCTCTCTCCCTTTTCTTAATGCTCTTTACTACTGTTGTGAATGCAGTTTACTATTAGGTGTTGTGCAATGGTAATGAATCTACTTGATGGGGTTATCCTTGATAGACAGATGACCCAGTACAAACCAAGCTCTGAAATAGCATCAAAGCATTAAACTTTAATGACATGTCTTACTGATTTTTCCTCCAAAATCAGAACCAGGACATCTATCCAGGTCTAGGTAAGGAAGGTCTTCCAATATACTGGCAACACACTGACTGGTTTACCATAGCAACTAAAGATCCCTTTTCAGATGTGTAAATTGTAAATACAGTATTGAAAGTTTTTGTAAAATTAACACTTCCATGGTATGGATGTGCTGTTTGAATCGCTGATGTTATACAAGCCATTAATGTAGTAGATAGGTCTGTATATGTTGGGCATATGGCCAGGAATCTTGGCTCTGTGTGCACCAGGCATGCAGGTCTACAATCCTTGTCCTTCAAGGCCTCTCCCCGTTAGCAGTGTCAATAATCAGGCTGGAAAGGAGCACAGCAGCCTGATAGCACTGTACACAAACCAGCTGGGAACCTTTGGAAACACGAGTGCCCTGCCTCCCTGTCCCTGGCAAAAGCCTCTCTCTGCTCTTTGCATGGATGCACCTGGTTAATGGTTTTCCAGCTGATGGTAACTGAGGTGCAAGGCTGCTGCTGGCACTTGAGGACCTGTGCAAGTTGTTGCATGCATTTCAAGCAGCTGCCGCTTGTGCTGCTGCTTACACAGAGCCCCTGATGCTGTGCAGGGGGTGATTCAGCTGCAGCCTACCCCAGCAACACACTGTAGTAGTTCTGCTGTTTGTAAATAGGTTTAGAATGTGGCAATACTTCAACAAAGCCAGCATGGCTCTGTTTACAAAGAAGTTGCATCAGCTTTGCCTTTGTTGTGCTATCATCTTATCAGAGTGAATGAGTGATGAGGTTTGCCAGCCTGCAGCGCACTGGCACGAACTCTTCTAAGGAACTTGCTGCTCCTTTTCCTTTCTGAAGTGCACCCATGTAGGCTGGGGAGGGTCAGTGCATGACCAAGCAGCTCCACTGGTTGACAGAAATATCTGTGGCAACCAGACTATAACTCAAGTTCTCCTGCTAGTTCTCAGTCTTTGGGAAGTCCTGGGTCTAGTTTAACAGCGTCACAGATGTCAGTGCCAGCATGGCAGAACCCTGTGGGCCACCTGAAACCTGTCAGTTTTTGTCATTACTACACTGTATTTGCTGTTTTATAGGTTTTAAACCATTTAATGTCAAGCTGGGAGTTTTGTTAGCATTTACATGCATCAGATAATGAGCACTCCCATTGCCCAGGGGGATGTGAGACTGATGAAGAAATAACAGATTTCTCTGTGCATTTGGAAAAAGGAGTGAAAAGGCTGCAGTCTTTATCTGCGCGCAGAAAGGGGAGTGGTGACCATGAGGAAGGACTCAGCTTTGTACTGCAGCCAGCTAAAGTGACAACTTGACAGCCCTGGCAATGTGCTGGTGACTCACCACACCTATCAATCCAACAAGAGCTGGAGATTTGCTCTGTATAAAAAGAAACTGCTCTTTTTATTTGCTTTATGTTGATTTTTGCCTCCTCTAAGATGCAGGATGAACCAAGGACAGTGGTAAGATGTTTCATACCTTAGCAAACAGGCACCCATTTTGTCCAAACCTGAACTTGTCCGGCGGCCTTTGAATAGAAACCCAGTTTGCTTTTTAAACTGGGTGTTTCAGACATGTTCTGACTGCATCATAAAATGTCACTAGGAAAACTGCAGAACACTACAGCAGAAGAGAACCTGCGGCTATTAGCAACTCTCTCTGAGTTGATTGTTCTGCACTAGACATACTCAATAGACTCAATATTAGTATTAAAGCAAGAGAGCTTTGTCCCATGGTTTGCACTTCAGGCTGTGCATGGTATCTGGCAGGAGGAGCAGACTAGCACAGTTCCTTATGGACTTAAAACCCCCTCGTGCTAAAGTTGATCTCCTGACATGCTCCCAGTGACATTCCCAGCAGACAAAAGGCAGTGTGTGCCTCGGCTAGTGCAGAGCAAATTGTGTGCTGGCTGCCTGGCCAATTGCTGCCACAGGGATGGTGAGATGCCTGACTTGTGTCTGCCCTCCCCTTGAGGAGTTAATTTCCTCCTCTATCTCACTGCCAGTTTTCATGAAACCCTGTGGGAATGTAATTATCACTGAGATTTCTATCCTTGGTCAGATTTGTTTGATGCTGGCCAACCCTTCTCCCAGTTACTGCAGAAAGGGGGGAGTGCTGAGATGTACAGTGCTATTGAATAATACAGCTCAGCGGTTAGATGCATTCCTATGTGCAGTAGGTATCTAAATAATTTACTTTCAGAACTGAGCATGGTATTAGAACAGAAAAATACACAGTGAAGCTACACAGTCCTGAGTGATTCAGTGACTTCTTGTCCTAAACCTGAGGTCATCTGCCTATAATGAGATCTGCCTATAATGAGATACGTCTGAAATAGGATTTTGCTTTTCTCAGTAAATCACACCTTTCTCTGCTTTATTCCCAGGAATGAATTGTAAGTAGCTGAGAAGAGAGAATATCAGTGCAGCCAGTCGGTCTGTGCTCTGTGGGGTTAGAAAAGCTGAAGATAGCACTGTCCTGGCATTTGCTTACAAGGATTTCTGACAGCTCCAGGTTCTGGTTACAGATTACGCTGGTACAGGTTTACCTGCGAGTACACTGCAGTAAATGCGGTTTGTTTGAACTTACATTGGTATTGATGAAAAGAGTATTTGGTCCTCAATCCTTCATTCAGGAAATCATCCATGTTTTAGAAAGGATGCTCACACACTGTCTCAGCTCCCTGCCATGCTTCAGGAGGCACTTCTCTAATTTACGGGCTTTGTGCACATTATTGAATGGTACCGAATTAACTGGAGGTGAAAACAATTCTAGCACATTTCTTCAGCTGCTGGCAATACATGTAACTCCATTGTCTTTAATAACAAGTGCTAATTTTACACCTGTTAAGGACTTGATAAAGAGCAGCTTGGCAGTACTGTGCCTTCTGGGGTAGATAATGAGCCATTTTGTATCTCTTAGTCCTGGCTTTCTCACTTGCTTGTGCTGGCTGGAGTGCTATAAGGGTGAGATGTGGATTTTATTTGTTGCCAAGGCTCTTATGTTATTATTCTGCTTGTGTTATTATTCTCCCTTGCTGCTAGTAGCCATATGGGTGGCTCTTCTGGGGATGTGTGGGCACCGTATTTTGACTTACAACCTTGTGTGAATGGTTTTCTTGACCTGCATGATAAGTCTTAATATGAGGAGAATATTTGAAAATAGTCTTGACTTGCACATACCTTTGTCTCAAAAGGTGAGGGGAGCTTTGAAGGAGTTCTAGTGAGAATTTTTTGAAGTCTGTAATTGTGTGGGCCATCTGCTGTGAGGGGGAGAGTTGAAAAATGGTAGGTATTGTCTTAAGTGTGCGTAATCCAATTTTTTTTGTGAATGCAGCCTTTAATCACCACTCTTGCAAAGTGAGGCATCTGCTTCTGAATTTAAGTAGCTGAGATTAATCAGACTAATTCAAATCTTTCTGCAATAGACCTAATTGATCAACCTAATATCTTTGCAAAAAGGAGAATAATAGTTTATTTATGTTATTCTTTACAGTGATGAAGATGAATATTTTAATCACTTTGCAGGGTAGTCTTGAAAGTTGATATAGAAATTTGGTTACAAAATACACCTCTCCTTATTTGTTGCTACTTCAAAGCCTGTGCTGTGCTTAAAGGGAGAAGAAGGTACTGATGTGTGTACTTCCTACTGGAGTCTTCTTATTCTCGTCATAGCACAGAAATCTATGTTAGTTTGAAATACAACTTAGCCTGAAGTGGGTGTGATGTATTCCAATGCAAATTGCTAATTTGAATTGAAGTATTTAGTCTGAGGAGAAGTTTTCAGTTAAGCCTTTTCTCATGTTTGCATGCATGCCAAAATACTTTTGAGAGCTGAGCACCCTGCTGTGAAATAATTTGTATACGTATTTACGTGCGCAGGACATATGTTCAGTATGTTTTGCAAATATTAAAGCAACAAAAGCAAGCTATTATTGGCAGAGTGCTATTGAGGGTAAACTGAGGAAAAGCAAAGGCACACGAGTTAGTGAAGCAAGTATATCTTGGCTCCTTGTTCCTCGCTCTGGCTGTTGGAAGATAACAACACATCCCACAGCTTCCAGTCTAATACTGCCTGGACCTGCCCAAAAGTTTTTGAATCAAATACAGAGATGTTATTTACAGGAAAAAAATGTGCTTCTGAGAAAAGGGTGCTTATCATTGTAACAATAACAAATCTGAATTCTCTTCAACTTGCCTCAGGTAGGAATTCACTAATATTTTTACAATTGGATATTTTCACATTCCTGAAGAAAACTGATGTGGATGAAATGATTAACTTTATTATACACATAGACATACATTCAGGCAGAAAATTGTGCTAGCAACAACGTTGCATTGCTCTGCTTTGTGATCTTGTTAAAATAAGACATTTTATTTGCTGGTGCTGAAAGCTAGGACAGACCCCCCCTTATAGCTTCAGATAAATCCTGACATTTCACACAGACCTCAACCCTGGGCAGATTATTAACCCTTGAGTGAAGTCTAATGCATAGTGAAAGTTATTCATATACCTAAGTCTTTATCTTAATTATTCTTTGCTTATGGTATTAGGGAATGGCTTAATGTGCCAAGGGCAAAAAGCCCTCTGCATTTCAATTCAGCAAGTGCCCATGGCACCAGACCTTCTTTTAAAAGCTGGAGAGAATAGCTCTCCTCCCACTGTCCTTGTGATGATAACATAAAAAGAGAGGAAACCATAGAATTGAACATAGCAATGAAATAATGCCTATTGGTTTGTAGGGCTTTAGTGGAAAATAATCAAGGGAAATGTCAAGAGAAAGCCAGTGAGAGTTAACTTAGAAAAACCTGGCATTATTCAAAGTCAGAAACATATGAAAAGTTCCAGCTTTCTTTATTTCCCTTAGTTAATGTTTTGCAAGGTGTTCACATGTGTGGTGCTGATCTGAACTAAGATCTGGTCCATGTAAGCCTTTCATAAGGTAAACAAACCAACATCCTCCAAAGTATATTTAAGCATAGATGATTATCTATGCTTAAAATGTCATGAACATTTGTTACAAGTGTTCTCATCCTTTTCCCTCCTATCTTTTACAAATGGAATGTTTCTTAACTCCCAGAAGTTGTAATATAAATACTTTTTACTAAATGATGTTACTTGAATGCTCTTTTTGACTTGTTCTTTTCTTTGATGTAGCCAGGAAGCACATCGCTATCCCTGCAGTGGTAGAAAGGGATGTGTTGGTCTCACAGTTGTTGCCACAGCCCAAGATGTATTAAGTAACCTTTAAAAATTAAGTCCTAGCACAGTCTTGATCACAGTCATGGTGCTTTCATGTGGCTTGCTGTTCTGTTGGTGGTGTTGGTGGTGTTGTTGGAAGTCTGTTACATTGTAATGCTGGAAGGAATTTTTACTCTCAAGTGTCTCTTCTATTAGTAAGTAGTGATCTAGTTCTGTTTAACATCAGTCCTCAGGATGAGGGGATTGAGGGCATCCTCAGTCAGCTTGTTGATGACTGAGTTGGGTGGGAGTGCTGATCTGCTTGGAGGTAGGGAGGCTCTACGGAGGGTTCTGGACAGGCTGGATTGATGGGCCCAAGGCCAGATGCAGGAGGTCCAACAAGATGAGGTGCCTGGTTCTGCCTTTGGGTTACAACAAACCCCTGCAGTGCTACTGGGGACAGAGTGGCTGGAAAATGCCACAATGGCAAAGGACCTGGAGTGCTGTTGACATGAGCCAGCAGTGTGTGAAGTGGCCAGAAAGGCCAATGGCATCCTGGCCCCAGGACCATGACAGTGATTGTCCCCTTGCACTCAGCACTGGTGAGGCCACACCCCGAGTGCTGTATCCAGTTCTGGGCCTCTTATTTCATTGAAGACATTGAGGTGCTGGAAAAATTCCAGAGACTGGCAATGGAGCTGGAGAAGGGTCTGGAGTGCCATTGTTATGAGGAGCAGCTGAGGGAGCTGGGGGTGTTTAGCCTGGAGAAAAAGAGACTTGGGGGGACCTTATTGCCCTCAAAAACTGCCCAAAAGGAAGGTGTAGCAAGGAGGCCTCTTCTCCCAGCCAGTATGAAATAGGATGAGAGGAAACTGCCACAAGTTATGCGAGGGAAGGTTTAGATTGGATATTAGGAAAAATTTTTTCATGGAAAGAGTTGTCAAGCATTGGAACAGGCTGCTGAGAGAAAATGGTGGAGTAACCACCCCTGGAGGTATTTAGAAGATGTGTGGATGTCGTACTCAAGGACATGGCTTGACAATGCTGGGTAATAGTTGGACTGAATGATCTTAAAAGTCTTCACCAACGTGAATGATTCTATGATCTAGAGAAATTTGTTAAATGAAATGTCTGTCGTGTTGTTACCAGAGACTGCTTGGGCACTGGGCTGGAGTTAGAACCAATGATACTGGTGGGTCCCTTCCAACTTGGCCTATTCTATGATTCTGGAGCTGTTTTAGGCAGAGGAATCCTTATGAGCTGAGAGGCTCAGAGCGGCTTTTCTGAAAAACACAGGGCCTGGGGTAGCCAGTGATTTTTTTTTTTTTTTCCTTTGCATATGCAGTGGCAGAAAGGTAAGGAAACTGTTGTGAAAGTGAAGGAAACAGAAGGAGAATTTGGAGAGAGAAAGTGAGAAAGGTGAACTAGGCAGGACTGTACCAAAGCTGTTACTGTCAAGTAGTGGGGTTGCATGGATAGCAACTAATGGGAGCCCTCTCTGTCTTGCTATTTGGTTGTAGTCTCTATCATGATGTAATTGTTAAATTTTTTTACTGGTGTGTGCCTACAAACTGGATTCTTTAATATGTGAGAAGACCTGTCCCACCCTCTGTCTGTTACCTCTGAAGAGGAGATCATTGTATTCTCCTTACCTCAGCAGTCTGCAACAGCAGGAGGTAAGAATGTATTTTCACTCTGAGTAAATGATGATGTGGTTTGAAAGTCAGCTCTGACTAAACTTACAATTTCCTGTCTTCTGGTGTGCAGTCACTTGCTGCAAAGAAACAGCATTTGAGAGACAGAAGCTATGAGACTTTCTAACAAACATGCAATATAGTCCTCTTCTGCTTTAATAGTTGTTTAATAATCTTTCAAGGCTCAGTTCTAATCTCTGACCTAGAACTGCCAAGACTGGAGTAATGCTGGTGTTTTGAGAATAGAAGCAGTTTTACACTTATAATTCTTCTCCTGTAGGCATTTTTGCCATCTCCCTTAAAGTGATTTAAGGTTGCTATGTGTCTCTAGAAGAAGTGAGCTTCAATTTAAAGTGAAATTTTGATTTTGATAAAATAAGTAGGCTTGCATGGTTGATTCAGTCTTATTCATCTGCAAACACCTGAAGTGATATAACTTTACAGGAAAAATTATATATTTACTCTGTGTCCTGTGTTGTTGAGGGATGTTTCTCTCCCTGCTCCACACTCCAAGTTCAGGTCTACCTGAATCAAGCCTAACAGATTTGAAAGTACCATTTCAGACCCTGCTCTACTAAATTCCTTTCTGAGGAAGCTGTAGTCTGAGCATTGCTTCATAAATGTGGTACTGTGTGTAAGAGTTCATGAGGTTCTTCTTGCATATACTTTTGCTCATGGATCATAAAATTAAACCCTGGCATTTTTTAGTTAGGGTGTTGCAAACAAAACCTGCACACTTGCATGGTGGTTTAAAGAGGCTGCATAATCCATTGACTTTTGTCCATGTCTTGCAATTTTCCTTGCTGCTTAAATCCATTTCTATACCAGTAATTCAGGTCTACAAAGGCTAGAGTAGTTCATGTGTGCTTAAAGGCAAGATTTCTTCTTTCACATTCTATCCAGGTTAATCCATTTCAGCCAAATTTGTTAGCTGAGGTATTTAGAATCCTTCCCTTATAGAGCACCATTTGATTCTGCAAATGTCTTTGTAGGGATTCTGACATATCTGAATATCTGGTTAAGGGATAAACTAAATCAAGATGTCCTTAAAACAGTTCTAGGTATTCCCTATGTTGGAATAGTTTTGGTGTTGAAATGCTTTGAGAGCATTAGACCAAATGGGGAAGAACTGGGATGTGAGGACACACAGTTATGGTTGTTTTGTTGCTTTGTGGTTTTTTTTTTTTTTTAACAGACACTTCCTGAGATTTTCCTTTATGGGAGAAATGTAGATACTTAGGCTTTAGATACTTTAGATGTAGATGCTTTACCTTCCTTACTGAAGGTAAAGCACTGTCGTTTTACTAAAGTTAGACTGATACTGCCTCTATATGATCTGTCTTTTAGCTTGAAGTCTTTTTCATCAGTTTGCAGAGCAAAACAAGTGAACTTGCTTCTAAAACACATTGTGTTCTCTGTGGAGCTTCAGTACTGAGCAAAGAGAAGTCTTTCCATTTAAATAACTATAATTTATATTGATGAGAAAATGCTGAATTCTGTAACCCCTTCCATCTCTCTGAAGGATCTTAATACATCCTTGAATTTTGGGACACTGTTTTGTCTGGATGCAGTAGATGGATGTAGATGTCATGGGGTCTTTAATTTTCACTTTTTAGATTCATTCCCCTTCTTTCTGATTAATTTCTCTATGGGGTGTCTGCCTTTTATATCACAGCAAATGGAGTGCCGGGGTGAGAGAGATTTAGTGTTTTATCAGCAGCCTCTGTTTAATGTAACTGTGCTGGTCCTGTGAACTAAATATGCTATCAAATGTAATTCCCCTGAGATGAACTGACTTAGTGATACTGGAAGAGCTGCAGAAGAACATAGACAGGAAAGCTTGAAAAGCCAAATATTTTCTGGACCTTTTTTCTAAGCCTGACCAAGGGGTCTTTTCTGTTAATCCTAATTTTTTATTTCTTGTAGAGAAGGAAAGGTATTTCAGTGTATAGTATGTATGTGACAGCTGATTGAATGAAGAGGTTGCTGCTAATGTGTGATATGTACTGCAGCAGCCCTGGGAGGGTATCAAAGACAGGCTGAAACCAAACCAGTGTATTAGAAGCCCACATGCATAAGGTGTGTTCTCTTATTAAGCAAGTTTTTGAATATGTCTGTTGATAGTACAGAACTGAAGGAGTTGTGAAGTCAAAGCCAAAATTCCTCTGTCACATCTCTGCTTTCACATCTTTAATTCAATAAGACTAAGTAAGAACCATATTGCTGCTTCTGTAGATTGTTTCCCCCATTAGTGTGAGGTGGGGTGGTGGCACTGCTGCTGAAGCACATGGGAATGAACATTTATCTTAAAGCTTCTCTCTGCTGGAAGAGGTTAGCTGAGTCCCACCACTATTTATAAGCCTTCCTGCAGAGGCTTCTGTGTATTTCCTTGTGTGTCCCAATGCTTCTGCTTCAAAGAAGCAGCTGCACACTCACCAAGGGGTGTAGGACAGTCCACATGGCACTGATGGGCACAAGCAACGAGTTATGATGTGAAGTTACGGTGCGCTAGCACAAACTTGCCCACATTCTTGGGGCTCCCGAACTGCCTTGATGTGCAGTCCTTTTCTACTTTGAAAGGATAGGTGGAATAAGCTGCTTTGTGTACCTGCACTGAGGGTGGTATGTAATCTCCTTGGTTTAACCTGTGCTTTAGTTCCTATTGTCTAGGACTAAGCAGTTGGCAATTAAAAGAGGAGTTATTTTTCCCTTCTTACACATGAAAAACAACGTTACTGCACAAACAGTACTGACTTGGGCTGTACATGGCTGGGTTACTCAGACGCTTGCTATATTTATCTAACTCCTGTTTAATTAGTTTCACCCACTTGTACTAAAGATGAACCTGGAGATACTTGGAAGCATGCCAGACACAAAACAAAAGGTGCATGGGAAAGAAGTGACTTCAGATCTCCCAAGTATCAATCTGGTGCTTAGCTATTAAGCTGCCTTCCTTTTCTTTGCTATAAAGAACACTTTGAGTCTGCCACAGACTATTTAAGGGATCTGAGGGCAAGATACTTGGTTTCTCAATCTCTGTTTACTTCTGCAGTGGTACGGTAATAGTAACTGGAATATTATGAATCTTGTGGTGATTAATAAGCATTGTTGAGAAACCCTGTTGCAATTTAGCATAGCAATGATGTAATAATGGTACATCTACTGATCAAAAGGTGATAAATTTTCATGTATTGTAACTAGACTCTAATTTTTTGTAGCCAGTACTGGCCGAGCTCATTGCCCAGAGACTTTCCTGCTCTTTAAACCAACAGTTTGGATGGTACTGTGACAAGCCTAATTTATATTAACTAGAAATATAGTCAAGAACTCAACATATCCCTAGTCATGTGTAAAGTGTTTTAAAAATAAGGTATTCTATGAAGAGCCAGGAATTTTTCTAGTATTTTTTCCATTTAGAAGAAGGGGAAAGTAATGCATAGAACTGCAACTTCCGATTGAAATTTTGAAATTTAGGTTCTGCATGTGATGTTGGAGCTAAGCAAGTGACCTTTTCATGCATACTTACCTCTCATGACAACTGTTCCAGTAAACACCTTACTCTGTTTCAATCAGTGATTTAACACTATGGCTTCCACTGATCTCTGCTTTCCTGAGCCACCTACTGTGATGGTGGTCAGCAGAGAAACAATTCAGTGATCAGTACAGTTCTATCACAAAAAGGCCTGATTCTTAAATGGCATTTTGCTGGGGTTGTTCCAGGCACTCCGCAGAAGAGCTACTGTCAGGCAGAGGCATCTGTGGTCACTGACACTTCCATTCAGTTTTTGCATTGTATCTGGTTTTCATTCTTGTAATTTTTGTCAGCATCCACTGTCTCAGCCTTTAAAGTAAAAAGCCAGGAAAAATTTAGGAAGAGTTGTCCTTTTCTCTCACATGCTGGGATTTCTTTCTCAGTAGATGGTGTTTCTTAGGCCCTCACATATCCACTCAAGTGTTCACAGAACCCACTTCTGATTTATTGTTGATATTCCTCCTGGAAAGGCTGAGGGGACTCTGATGCTTGATTTCTAATACCTTTAGAGTTGAAGAAATGAGTGCACCTTCTCCTGTAGCCAACTGCTGTTTTGTTGTCTTGGAGGACAAATCGATTGATCTCAGTAGCTTTGCCTGGGGCAAAAGTTTGGACATAAATCTGCAGTCATGTTTAGTAACTGCGTTGCAATAGCACTTCCTGACACACCATAAAGGGGGTGATTGTTTCTCATGGGAATGTCCACCCAGTTTGGGAGAGTTGGACCTTAGTTCTTGCACATCCACCCTTAAAGCCACAAGATCGTGCACTGCTTTTTTTCCCTGTTGTGACAATGGAAGGCGCACAAGTTGCCAGGTTTAAGCAGTGAGGGTTTGCAGTGGAGACCTGTTTGAGTGGGTCATGAATTGTTCTGTGATGGTGACCTCTGTGGCAGCTGAAAAAGTGAGTACTCACTATGGGCCAAAACCTCAGCCACCTAATATGTGTGGTTTTTCTGTTCAAACGCATTTAAACAAGAAATATTTCTTAATGAAAGACTGATGGTGCTCCCTAGACCTTCTGTGCTACCCATCACCTCACTGGGGTAATTTTGACTGAAAATAAGGCAAGTTGAGACTGGTGAGTGGACACAATATGTGCTTTATTTACGAAATATTCAAACCACAAACCAAAAAACCCCACTATATTGTGTATACGTGTCCTTTTTCTCGATGCCCAAATTAGTGTTCAGAAATGTGTATCATTTAGTAAGAAATGAAATAAAATTCTCCTGACTTGTGAGTGTTTCTGATGACAGGCAGAAAGGTTAAAGCTGGTAAACTTGTTTTAAAAGCATGCTCCCAGATCACAAGCCTCTGAAAATGAGTGTTGGGTGCTTAGAGGAGCTTTATGAGCATGCTTTTGTTAAATAGCTGCTCTGATCTTGCTTATTCAGTCTTTAAATTAATGTGTAAAGGATGCCCATAAGCAACCAGCAGCTGAATTGACTGTGATTAGATGGATTATTACTATTACTCAGCCCAACAAGTTGCTATATGTTTTGTGTACTCAAGCAAATTTTGCTGTGCGGGCAAGTGGAGTGATATGCACATGGGCTATCATAAAATCCCTCAAAATATCCAGGATTAGACAAACAGATTTATGGAGTTGAAATAGAAAGAGATTGCCTGTGTTTCTAAACCAGGGGCTTTCTGGCATTTACAAATACAAATTAGCACAAATAGCATCTATCTCAAAATACTTTGTTCCAAGCAAGCATCAACTCAGTTGCTTCTTTTTTCCCCCTGCTAGGAAATAAGAGTCGATTTATCAGAGCATCAAACTGATTACAAAGACATTATCTGCTGTAGGGGCTCATTTAAAGAGGTCTGGAGCTTCCATTGGTTGCAGTGTTTGGTTGAATTCATTTCACACAGTAAAACTCCAGTCTCTTGGCTTTAAAATTCTTTAACTCTTTCTTTTGGGGTAAAATAACTAAGAAGTTCTAAAAGTTTAGAAACCATGCAAATTGCAGGGTGTTGTGTGGTGATAAAGCAGCCCTGGAAGGTTTGCATTACATGATGAGGAAAATACTTGGCAATATGGACCATGAGCCAGTTCCCATAACCAGGCACTTCTTCCTGTGGCTGAGTGATCCAGACTCGGAGATTTCCATGGGAAGGACTGGGAGCTGTTGCTGATGGCCTGGGCTGAAGAGTGCTCTGACCTGCCTGCTTTAGGCTGCCACTCAAGGGATGGTCATGGGGGTAAGGTGGCAAGCCTTTCTTAGTTCTGTAATTCCTGGTGAGCTCTGGAACTCTAGCTGATGTAGGAGCCGAGCACTTTGAGAATGGCGGGCAAACTTGTCTTTGAAAAACAGATGTGTGGGTTTGCCAGCTGAGATGCAGTGATTGTACTACCAAGCAGGGAATCAGAGGAGTAAGGGCAGGAACATACTGGGAATGAAGGGAACTGACAGGCCCAGTGGACTTCATGTCAAGTTCCTTTCCAGACCTTAGGGTTGGAAGGAAATGTCCAGATCTTATTCCTATATACAGAATGAGTTTTTAATAGCTGACTGGATTTTTTAGATGCTAGTTTATCATAAGTTTCTCCTAGAAAACATACCTTACTATAAGACTGGAAATGGCTATTAAGACAAATTCTTGTTTCATAATTGGCAGGTGTTCTTTGGGGAAACTCTATATGGCAGGGAATTCAAGCCATGAGTCAAACAGTTATAATTCTAATTAATTAATTAGTATTATTCTAATCAAGGAAGCTTCTTCTGAAACAAACTAGAAAAAAAGAGGAGAATATTTTTTCTCTTTTAAGCTGTTGTTCAGGAAAGCATTTAATTTTAAGGCTCAGTGACTGCAATGTGTCTTACACATGTTAAAGTGTTTTCTTGACCAGAGGCATATTCTCAGTGAGAGGCAAGCACTCATGGACTATGTGCCTTGCTCCACAGGCCTCCTATTTGGTCTGAATTTGTATTTGCTACACAGTTATTTGCTATGCAGTTATTTTTATACTTTTTCTCATTGGTCTGTTTGAGCCTGATGGGCTGCTACTCTGACTGCTGGGTTTGGGAAGAGAAGGAAATTATTGTAGCCTACACTTTCCCTAATCTCTCTGAGTCTGGGAAAATGTATTTGCTGATGGTAGTTTGGGTAGGTGATAGCTGGGGATCAAGAAGGCATACATTTCATATGCCTTTTGAGAACACAATAGCAATGCACTGAAATGCTGTGGTATTTTTTTTTTGGTACAATTTTATAGCAAGGCTGGATCACATTGTCATTAAAGTAGCAACCGCTGAATCTGAAAGGGATGGCACCCGAGTAATGGTGATTTTTTTTCCTTTGCAGTGATTTCTGACCAACAGCTTACAGAGAAAATACTTTCTATGTATTTTTCTAGTCCTGTAAATCCCCTGCAGAGCTGTTTGTTTTCACATTATGCTGCCCTTGGGAAGGCCCTTGTAGCTGAGGCCTCCCTGGTCTGTTATGAGGAGCCCCAAATAAATGTTTATAATCAAAGTAGAGCAGGCAGAGAAATGGTGGGAGATGAAAGACGTCTCTAACTCTTCCTGCAGCACACACTTGAGTGCTTCTTGCACAAGCTCTTTCCTGACTATTTAAAAAGCACATTCCACTGCATAAATGTGAAACCAAAGTCTAGGCAAAAGCTTCTGACTTGTTGGCCCTGAAGAGAGTGTGGCAAGCTGAAAGTGGGACTTTCTTGCTTGACTTTTTTATCCTTTAACACCCTATTGTGGTTTTCCATGTTGATAAAGACACTAAGGTGAAATAAAGTCAAGAAATGGCACTTATGTAGCCTGAAAAATAACCACGCAGTTGGTAAACCTACCTAAGTGGGTCCAATGTCTAAGTGACTCTTCAGTCATCTTTTTAAAGCTTGGAGATCAATGTGTTTTAGTCATATTGCATGCTATCAGTCAAGTGTAAAAACAAGCTTCCTTTTTAAAAGATTAATTTACTTCATTTGCAAAAACCATACACTTAATGTTCAGGAATTTTGATTTTTTTAAGAGCTCTTTGAATGTTAATTGAGGTAAGATTTCTATTTATATTTTCCATTTATATTTTATTAGAGTTGACAGAGGGGGGAAAAATGAATAGCCAACTGCTAATCAGTTTATTTCCCATAATGAAAACAAATCTGCAGTTTCCCTGATCTGAAGGGCATAGAGCACTAACTTTACAGGGAGCCAGTTACTAGCTGTCCAGGGAGGCTGCTTTCATCTTCAAGGAGTTACTGTTTGTGCAGGACCTTGATTGTGAATTGCTGCTGCTAAAATCACCATGACTCTTGTCTGAAGTCAAAAGAGGCCTTGGTAGGTGTTGCAATGTGCAAGGGCTATAAAACAGACGACAATTATTATTGTCAGAGGCAGAAGGCTCTGTACCCATGTCTCCAGCCTAGTCCTGCCTAAAGTCACACAGTTGTTGCTGAAACTAACCCAACAAACCCTGCTGTGAAGTAGTGTACAGCACGCTAAGGGAAGTGATAATGTCAGTGTGGAGATTTTGAAGCTCTGGGCAGGCTCCAATAGCCTCAGTTTCTGGTCTAAGATGAGAAAAAATTGAGACTTGTAGCTCCCTCTTCCACTGGAGCTTGTCTAATGCTACAGGAAGCATGGATTACAAATGAGAAGCTGTGTCTGCTGTGTCAGGTGATGTCTGAGTAGTGTGAGAGTAAGTTCTTGCAAATCCTCCTTTATTTCAAGTACATTGTAAAGTGGAGGTGTTTTTCCCTGATCTAGGGGCTTGTAGCACGTTAGCAGCCAAACCCACAATGTTCTTGCTTCAAAATTGAGTTCGGGATCTGGATTAAGGAGAAGAGTTCATGTGAACAGACAGGATGTCAGTGACAGAGCCTGGACAAAATTAATCTCTCTGCACAAGCACAAAACAAAATCTAGCTATCTCCTAAGCTCATGGTAGAACAGTTCATTTACCTGAAAATCTGTCTCTATAAATGTGATAGTGAGAGAGGTACAAATTTATGTATTGAAAGTAATTCTCATTGATGTTTAATGCAGTCAGTGAAGATGGTATTGAAATATTTCAGTGTTACTGTCAGGCAAATAAAAAAGGGAAACTTTAGGATCTTCAGAATGCTTGTGGCCTGTGTTAGTCTGGCCAGCATCATGTTGTAGGGAGAAGTTCCAAAATGAAAGTGCTGGTGTGAGAAGGGGGAGGAAAAAAAAAATCCCTTGCCAACATATTGGTAGAGGGAACAATTTTCCTTGCCAGCATCCTGGAGCAAGGACTTTGTTTTCCATCTATACTAACTCTTGCAAAAACTATTTCAGCATATAAATTATGCTGAACAGTGGTAGTTGTGACCCTTTTTGCTGCTGCTCTTCTCCTCAAGCAGAATCAAGTGAGGAGCTGGCAAGGTATTCTCAGTTGAATCAGTTCATGAGTTGTGGCTCAGATGCTGAAAAGCAGCAGTAAAACTTAGGCTATATGGAACTGGTGTTTGTGAGAGCTGTGCTAACGCAGGGTTGACTTCCAGGCTGGAGCAGATGGAAGGGAATGGAGGCCCAGGAGCCCACAGAGAACTTGGATAGGGGAGGACTGTAGCAGCTGGGAGGGAAGTAACATGAGACAAGTCTCTCTATAAAATTTTGGGTGCAGAAGTTACACGCTGCTGTTGAATTGTATGTTGTGCTGCTTGCTGCTTTTGAATCTTCCTGCTATGGGAATAAATCAGCAATCCCAGTTTTCTGTCAATTCAGCATGATGACTGTGATTGTACTAAATAAATGTTTGAGTGATGAATACTGAGGAGTGACAAATAAAACCCTTCCAAGTAGATTGGAACCCTGTTATTTTTCCCTTGGCTGCTCTGGCAGAGAGGAAATCTGTGGCACAGGGACAGTAACTCATGTCAGACTCGGTAGCTTCATGCATCAAGCCTCTGTGAACTTAGCTTAGCAGTGCCATTTGGACTGGTCTGCTGAGAGACTGGATGTGGCTTTTCTTTTGACACAAATTGAGAAAAGAACCATCACATTGGAATAGAAATATGAAAGCTCTTTTCTGTGTTGAAAGCTTTTGGAAGCTGCAGCTTTGTGACATGCCTCCTTCACAGCTCTATGCTGTGTTCGTGATGTTTCCTACATGGAATCTGCAGTGAGGAAACAAGGAAACACATTCATCACTATGAGCACAGGGGTGTTCACAGTTGCTTGTTAAAGAAAATTTGTTGCTAAGTGGAAAGCTGTGGGTTGGGAAAATATTTTGCAGGCTATGGCTTTTGAGTATTGAGCATCAAAGATGCTCCTGAGTCCATGGAAGGATATGGCTTTATCAGAGATCTTTTAGAAAGATGGTAGTATATTTTCATATTTGACCTCTCCATGTTCAAGTGGAGATTACCTGGACTGATCAACAATATGACATTATCTTAAAATCATAGTGCTTATATAGCTTTTGAAATATTTGCTTCCTTTTGAAGTAACTTCTCAGACTCTTCAACTTTTTTTTCCCTCTAGAAAAGAAAAAAAAAGGAAGTCTTCATTCATGGTTCACATTAGCTGCTCTAGTTTGGAAGGGTGTAGATGAATATTTGAAAGTGAATGTAGACCATAGTCTTAAACATACCAGGGTTTTTTTCAGCCTTTCAACATCCGTGTATTTTTATATGAACTCTACTTTAAGTGCTTTGTAAGCAGAAAAATGGGCTTTGTGTCAGTTCATATAGGAATAAATCTGGCTGGGACATCCTGAACTAAAACAGTGTGACGTACTGTGGATTCATGCTTCAGCCTGCCTGGACTGGAGTGCTTTCTAGTCTTTCTCCTTTGATAACTAATTTTAAGACTTCTCTCCTGGCTGTCCTGGTGTAAATGAATGCAACCATTCTTGTGATCCCTATCAGCTCCCCAGGGGTTTCTCTTCCTTTCCTGTGTTTTAGGAAAGTGCTGATGAAGGAGCTATCACAGAAAAGTGATTCCTTGTTAAATACTTACTGAGAGACGTTATATCAGATGGTCTCCACGTAACTCTGACTTTTAGAGATAAATCT
This sequence comes from Phainopepla nitens, assembly GCA_013400175.1. NCBI lineage: Eukaryota > Metazoa > Chordata > Aves > Passeriformes > Bombycillidae > Phainopepla > Phainopepla nitens. The sequence continues at coordinate 119,335 of VXBQ01010235.1, forward strand.
TCTAGAGAAACTGAAATGCATGGCTGTTTTCCCCTCAGTGAATGAACCAAGTGCTAAATTCATGTGTGGTCTAAGTTTGCCTGTAGCTTTTGAATTGAGCTACTCAGCTGATGCCTGTTGCTGCATTTGATTTGCCCCTACCCTATAACACACTGATACCCAGGTATCTGTGCTGTACCATGAAGCTCACAGGCAAGGACACAGATGGATGCAATAAAGCTTTCCACAGAGGACCAGCCCAGCAGTTACTGGCTGAGAAGTGACCCATGTAGGTTGTATGCATAGACATGAATTCAGAGTTCTCATGCAATTCTGGCCCAAGCACATGCTCTGTGTCCATGTGCTTAGTGAATATTTTTAAAGGTTGATTTTGCCCAGGTTTATCAACTCTGTTTAGGATAAGCTGGTAGGTGAGATTTTGGAGGTCTTTGAATTGCAGCTCCAAGAGATTTCATTTTTACATCAATTAAGTTCTGGTAATATCTTTAGCTTGTAAAAAGGAACCTTGTAAGGAGAGGAGTGCATCGGTTTAATGTTCATATGGTAATTACCTATTTTTGGGTGACATTTAGTAGGCTGAAGTTCACTGCTCTTCATTTTATCCTTTTGTATGGGGATTGCTGGAAAAGAACATGTACTTAACATTTTGGGATGTGACAAAGGAGGAGAAAATTATACCCCTTGGCTTTGCTCTTTTGATCTTGTATTTTTACCAAGGTGAAAATGTAGTGTGAGTCAGATGCTAGCTACAAAGTACATCTAGGCTAATATTGGGTGGGACTTGCAGAGAAACTGGTCATTCAGATAGCAAAAGCATTTCTTTCATGGTGAAGAACATTTTTGGCACCTATCAGTCCTTTGAACATTTGTAGTTATTCAGATTATACAGTTGCTTTGCAGCAGCCAGGAACTCAGTTAAGTTTGGTGAAATTGGAACTTGAGAGGAGATATTGAATCTACATTATGTCTGATTATACCTGAATGTCAATTTAATATTTTCAGCAAATTAAAGGATCTGTGACTTGTTTTATTTTGCTGTTTCATATGAAACCCACATCAACATTTCCATGACTTTTAAATGCAAATAATTAACATGTGTCCAAAGAATTATAACAGAGTTACAAGCCTCAGTTTCAACCAGTGAAAACTGAAACTAGTAGTATTTGCCTCCATTTTTTATCTTTCTTCATTTTAGTGATTGCGAACGAGCAATTGAACCTTTGAGGGTCAGTGATTTTTAATAACAATCAAAGTTAAGTTTTCTGGCACCTTGGGAGGATACGATGTGTTTGAAACAGAGTAAATGTCTCTCAAGGCTTCATGGAGGGCTACCTGCAGGAAAGGGAATTACATAGAGCCTCACTTCCTTACCATGAGTCTGTCTATTGTAAAATGAGGGTGTGGATATTCAGAAGAAAAGTGAACCCATCATGTCTTCAAGTTACACTAACACATGTAAAACTTATGGTGACTTTTCTCTGTATTCTTTTTTTCTACCTCTAAATATCCTCTCTCATGAAGTAGGCCGATGCCTGTTTTTAAAAAAGCAAGAAATTAATACCTGAGGAAGATGGGCAAAGAAAGAACTTGGATGCTGATAACAATGGAGCCCGAGAGGTATATTTAAAGCAGCTATTCCCCTTCTTTTCAGACACCTTGCATAATAGCAGGAAGCTTTTCAGGGAGATTTTCTTGTGTTGCTGTGAGAAATGGAGAACTGTTTCCTTTGAAAATTCCTTTTCTTGGATGGCTGTGTGAGAAGCGAAGCTTTGCTTTTATTCCTGCAGTATGTTGAAAATAAAGATGCCCAAATAATTTAAAAATTTCCTAAATGATAGCCTCTTAAAATGTATCATAGGTCAGAATTTGTAGGGAGGCAGAGAGGGAAGAATAAGACCATTGGACCAAATAATTGTCTGATCCAAACTGATGGGGAGTGATCTCCTGAAATCAGTTTTGCTGCTGGCCACAGGTCTGGTGCATTCATCACTGCATATGCTTGAGCCTCCAGTGTTTAACAAAACCCACACAGTTGCTGATCAAAATGAATTGGATTAGTCCACTTGGAAGAAACACACCAGATGATCATAGCTGTTTCTTTTAAAATAAGTATTGTATACTCTTCTACAAAATACGTTTTCTGAACTAGTCATAAAAGCAAAGTTTGCTGCTCAAATGCAGCGCTAGAGTCTGTCTAGAGCAAATCTACCAGCCAGAGAAGTTACTTTACGTTATACCAGGTTGAGGATCTGTCTCCATTTTTATTGTTCTGATAGAGGTTTTATCTGAAAAGAGAGACCAGTACAATAGGTGGCAGTTTAAAGCAAAGTCTGCAAACAAATTTTTATGTAAAGTTATATTAAGTGAACTAATTTTTATTAAGTGAAAAACATCCAATCTACTGAAAAGCCAACCAAATTAAACAAAACTATAAAAAATTTGGATTATAGCTGGTGATTTAATCTATCTGAGAATTTTTACATTTAGGGATTTTTCCAATTAAACTAAAATTGGTGTTATTGGTTTAAAAATTAACAACACTAAGAAAGAGAAGCTTCACAGAGTTGCATCCAAATTTAAGTAGAAGTGTTCACTTTGAACCAGAAGTAATTTAAAAACTTTTTATTCCTCTAATTTTATGGGATAGTTTATGTTGAATTAATATGAACTTCTGCTTTGAATTTTTCATTATGAAAGTGAGAACCAGTTGCTCACTACATTTAGCACATCTGTCACAGTAACTTTCGGATGCAGTTTTTTTCAGACTCTGAAACACCCCTATTAACTAAGGAGCAGTAGTGTAATATAAAGTAGATATATTTGCTGAATAGAAATATACCACAGTCTCATCTCTAAAAACGCTACTGTACCAGAAGGGGAAGATCAGACTCCTTCTTCTCTAAGAGGAATTTTATTAATAAAATGTTTCTTCAGAATGTCTTGCAGTGTCAGAAATCAAAGGTCATGAAGGTAGAAGGCAGGCTTTATTTATTTCTACCCTGCTGCTCTAATTAAAGGGTCAGAAGCAACCAGAGAGTCCCAGTTCCTTCTGGTTTTCAGTAAGCCTCTGCAATTTATTCTGGAATGAGTGAAGAGAAGGGAGGATAAAATAGACATGTCCTTCTGGTTGCTGATCTTTTAAAGTCTTTGATCACTGTCTACTTGATTTTTGTCTCCTTTGCAAGAGGAAGGAGCAGTAAATTAAATAAATGAATTTAAATAATCATCCATCTGATGTAGAGAGGAGTTCTGGAAGAGGAAGGAAAGAGTGCTGCTATGAGTTGCAGAAACAACCATGTAGCAGTTTCAGTTCGTAATTATGTGTCTACCCTTGCTTTAATGTTTGTCTTTAACATTATTCAAATGTATACTTTTAAATTTCTTTGTTCTTGTTTTTTCTGTCTAAAAAATGCAGAAATTAACTCAGCAGGTAGGTAGCTAAGTCAATGAGTGTAACTGTAGCTGCCCTCTGAGCTGTGCATGGAAGCAGTTGAATCTCAGGATCTGAAGGGAGCGTTTATGGACCAGAAGGTGGTGTGTGCTCTGCACCAAGGCATTTGACCAAGGATTACATGGTCTTAGGGTGCCCTTTCAGGCTGATGGGCTGCAGGAATCCTGGGGCTGTTCTAATGTGCGGCAGAATTGTGCCCACTCTCCTTTCCTTGCATCGAGTGCTTGGAATTTTTTGCTTATGATGGAGGCTGTGCTATTGTATTTGTGTATATATACATGAACATCTTTATGTACATGAAAGATTGAGTAACTGTGGTAGAAAACTGATTTACCTCACTCATTAATTTGCAGAACCCATTGCCATAAGGACTGAGGCTGAGGGCTTACACATTCCTGAAACAATTACACTGGCATGGTGAAATCTCAACGGTGTGTGGGTTGAGGTTGGAGGAGAAGCAGGACTTTGCTCAGGTAATAGTGAAGGTTTGCTTCCTGGCTGCCAGCCTTGGGTGTTTGGTTACCCTGTTTTGTACTTGCATAAGCACCTGAGTGAATTGCCAGAAATGAAGGGTAGAGAGGCAGTTAATACTTGAAGATTTGCTTCCTAATCCCATCTTCAGAGTATTGGCATGCAAACATTAAGTTTTGATTGCAGAGCTGGTAACATGAGTTATGTTTCAGTGGAGTCAGTTCTCTTGCTCTTCCAAGGAAACACTGGTGTTTTCAGTTTTTCAGCTTTCATTGTGGATCTTAATACCTGATGTTAATCTTAAAGACCTGTCAGCCATATTTCAAACTACTGTTTGAGATCCTTGGTTAAGCTTTTTGGTAAGAAGTTTGAGAAGGTGGTTCAATTACTCTAATAATGTCTCCAAACAGATGTGAACAATGATGGCATTTCTAACTGCTTCCTGAGTGTTGGAAACATGGCTCATTAGGGTCTGGTTTTTTTGAAGGTGGAGGACACTAACTGTACCAGCTGTAGGAGACCTGGCTTTTAGCCTGGGGTTAATGTGTGAAGATTGTCTAAAATTTGATTTTCTTTAAAAAAAATATTTTAAATAAATATGTGGTCTGGGTTTGCTTCTATTATTTATCAAAGTTCCTTTTGAATAGTGTAAGCACAAATTTATACATTAAATTAAGCTCTTTACAGTTACCAACACTGTCAAACCTCTTAAACCACTATCTGGGGAAGGAGAAAGATAGATAGTATGGGGAAAAAATTGATCAAATCTGAGGTAAAGGGAAACTTTAATGGTGGACTGAAGGCCTGAAAACAGGCTCATGTGATGAAGATGATTAGTGTAGGAAGTGATGATAAATTATGCTACACAATGCACAACGACTATTCATGACCAGGCTTGTAGCTGACTATAGCCTCCTGGAATCGTTAGAGAATTCATCTTTTAAGCTGCTCTAGAGGAACCTTTTTAGACAGGACCACTTCGGGACAGTGGCTACAGCACCATGGAAGCAGTTGGAATGCAGTCAGTCCATGGTCAGGTAGCTGATGTAGACATTGTATTATTATTGCACTCCACTATTTTAATTTGTGCAGAAATTACACGGAAATGCCGGGTGTCCCAACCAACAGTGCTGAAAACATGAGCTTTGTGTGTGGTTCGGGGTTCTTGTGCTGTTGTAAGTGGCACATTACAGAAGGATAAATGGAACTTCTCTCCTAAGCAGTTTTTCTAAACCTTGTTGAATGCTGACGTTCCATCCTTTTAATTACAACAAGCTGGCATTCGTGGCTGTGTGTAATCAAGAAATGAGAGATTTTATGACATCTTTTTATCCCTTGACATGTGGTGAGGGAAAATATCAGTCTGTTTTTATCCATGTGCTTCGTCTGTCATAGGGCAAGGTTTGTCCAGTTTTCCCATGCAAGTAGGTTTTCATTGCTTGTGTGGTTTCTGTGAACATCCACATTGCCCGTCTGTTTTTGTTTCTGAAGTGAAACTAATTGTACATTATTAGGTGATGTGTACTAATCTCCTGGCCTGTGCATAATAAAACAACTGTGCCTGCATTGTAATGGCATATTTAGCTGAGTGGTGTTGCTTGTTTTGTTGTGCTTCTGCTGTTGCCAGTAGTTTCAGGACGCTATTACAATGTATGTGAATCATTCCTGGTGCCAGGCCCCCATCCCTACTGCCAGACTTGTGTGGGGCTAGGGTGACAAGTTGTGGTGTTTATGCATGATTAGTTACTCTAAAGAGTTTTCATTCCTATTTAATGTCTCTTCTAGAATGGTCTTTGCCTCAATTTTTTGCGCCCCCATTGCTGTACACCTTAATCCCCTCCTTTGCATTTATGATCATTGTAAATGATCAACTATAGCCCCACTGAAATGTTCAAGATTCTGTGCTGTTTGTACTCAAGGATTTCCAAGCTGAAAAATCAAATTGTGCTTCTTGATTTTTGGGCCAGTGGAGAGTTTAAATGTCAAGAAGTGGTATTTCAGACTTTAAGAGTAAAGCTGGTCTTTTACTGATTGTACATATTCAATGCTGATTGCGAATGAACTGTTAACAGGTCTGCTTTTTGACTAAAACAAGAATGAAAAGTAAAGAAAAAGGAGATCAGTTAAAAGCACAACAGGTAAAATGTGATCTCAGTAACTTGTAGCGTAGGTTTTAACTTGTACTCTTAGATGCAAGAGGCTTGTGTTCCTTATATTTTAAAGCTGCTTTTGCTGGTATTCAAAGCAGAATTAATTAATTTTTATGAATATATAAAAAGGTAGACACTCTAGACATCCATTCATCCCATTTTTTATATTTACAGATTGACTGAAGAGCTATTTAATTTTGGTTTTGGGCTGGGATGGGCAAATGCAGATGTCTGCCTGAAATTTCACTGGTTGCTGCTGCCCAAGAGTTTCTCATGCCTTTTTTGTAGTCAGGAGCTGTTAAAAAACAGATAATGCAGGTTTTGTGTTAAAAACACATAAATCTGCATGAAGGTGCATTTTATTGGGTAAACTAGAATTAAGTTACCAATAACCCCCTAAGGGTCTAGTTCCCAAAATTCCTCTCAGAACAAAACCTATGGATCCTCTAGGAATTAATGCCCTAAATTTACAGTAATGCTTTTCAGAGGTGTGTCCATAAAACTTTGGGATGAGATGGTCTTTAAATGTGGGTGTCTAAGCATTTGACCATGTCTTCAGGTAAGATGGTCTCTAACAGGTTTAACATGCTGTTGTCCCCTTTCCATGACAGCTGTTTTCAGGAACAACGTTACAAGGAGAAGAGTCAGTCATTGCTGAGGCTGAAAGTCTTGTACAGGGTGAAGCAATGGTACCATTCTCAGATAATGGGCATGAACCGTAACCATCCTGTACGTTTTAGCTACCAGAGGTTTGGTTGCTTGTAGGGTCATCAACTAAAAGAATCCAAGAGCTGTGACTGCTGTTTACACAGGGTTCTAAGTGAATGCACCATGTGGAAACTCTTGATTATTTTTACATTTAAGTGATGTTTCTTTCTTTGAACATTTTCTACTGAGATCTGCAGATTCCCACACTGGGGAAAATCTTCCCTGTTTTGCCAAGGCTTTTTAAATTAGAGCGTCTGATTTCTGCACACATCCTTCTGTTTGGCCTTGAAACTACACAATGCTGTTTTGCTTTCTTTGGGCAAGAATTCTTTTCTATTTATTCTCACACAAAAGAAAGAGAACGTAGTGATAAAATATAGTCAGTTCCTCAGCTGGCATAAATCAGCATAGTTCCACTGGTTGCCCTAATTTAAATCCAGATTTTATCAAATAGTTTCAAATAGGCTCACAGAATGAATTTAGTTGATAGGAAAAAAGTCCTTAGGTGCTTAAAACCCAAGTCTAATTTTCCAGTAGAAGGGCATCAGCTGCTGCCTTGTGCATTCACAACCTCATGTTGGCTGCTTATGGCTCAGTAACTGTTGTTGGCTGTGAAGGAGACACTTGGCTGCTCCTTTGGCCAGTGGAGAAGAAATGTTGGCTGCTGGCTCTTGTGAAAGAGCAGAGCTATAAAATGAGGAAATAATAAAACATGATGAGTAGGTAAGGGTCACAAAATATTGTAAATAGAAGCATATTGGCCTCTCTGCTCTTTTTTAAGTATTTTGCACGTTGGCTAGCCAGGTTCCTGGATGTCTGCCTTCCTTTAACTCTTTGGCTGTCTAAAGGTGATAGATAAGGGGGGGTGGGAATAAACTGTTGGTGACCTTTTGTGTAAATTAAGGCTTGAAACAACAGTTGTCTTGAAATAGTTTCCTTTCAGACCTTTATCTTTCTTTGGCAATGATGCCTCCTCTGTCCAGCTCTCATGCCCAGAAATCTTGGTAGTGTATAGGGCAGTACAGATGAATTGCAGTGACCAGTACTTCTATTAACATGTTTAGACTGGAACTTTCAACCTACCTAATTTTGTGCAATTTCCAGTTTGCCTGAGAATTACAGGAAAGCAAATATGAAAAAACAGTGTAGCTTGTCAGAGGCTGCTGTGCCAGGAAATGTGAGCAATTGCCAGCAGTGATGCACAGCCATGACTCGGTGTTTACATGTGAGCTTTTTGCTTCACAGGGGTAAGCTGGCCTGGCTTTTATAAAGCCCTGAGCTGTCAGAAGATATGGAGTCAGTAGGAGTTCTGTTACCAATAGCTGTGAATATGAGATTGTGTGGGTACTGAGCAATGCTGGGTGTTCCAGGGTGAGGGAAAAGAAATAATAAATGTAAACCTGCAAGTCAGGCCCATTGCATTGTATCTGTAATGTCTATGTGGATTTCACAGGAAAGTTGAACAAGAATGTGTAGGGCTTTACTGCTGAGTCTTGTACTGTGCGAAGGATTTGATTTCAAGCAAAACCTTGGAAGTGTTATGTATCACTATCCTTTCTGCCCCAAAGCTCAATATTGAGGATTCCACATTTATATTTCTGGTTTTCTCCTGAGGTTTTACTAGCTAGTATTTTGTAGTTTTTTGGGGGTAAAAATCATCTGTCTCTCTCCCTTTTGCTGCTGCATGCAAATACCAGGGTAATTATGGGATAGTACAGACAGTTGTAACATGAAGACATGTTTGGTACACTTAGCTAGAAAAAGACTAATCAGCTTTTGAGCTTGGTGCTCAACACCAGTCACTACCTATCCAGGTGAGTTGGAGAGATGGGTAAAAGTCCTTCTGTGGACACAGACTGAGGGAAGATTCTGTGTGAAAACTCAGTAGCCTGTTATTAGGGAACAGTAGCTTTACGAACCATGAGCAGCTCTTTTGCTGATTCCCACCTAGGAATGTCCACCTTTGTGCAATTCCACCAGGTCTGCGGCCTAACAGATGGTCCCAACTAATGAAAAGAGTCATTTTAATTAGTCCATCTAAAGACATTTATTCACACTGGTGGGCTCTCCCAATAAAGTTTCAGTGACTGGGATCTGTGTTGCTGGCTTCCAGCAGTCACCATCTGTTTGGTGGCAGAAACTGGCTGTGGTATCACTGCACGTATTTCCCACTCCAGTGGGCTGGAAACAGGTTTAAAGCATGGGGAAGGAGGGGGAAAGGTCTCCTGGTTGCTGCCTGCAGCAGTTTGAAAGATGTGGTATCCCTGCTTCCAGACCTAGGATTACAACAGCTTATCCTGCTATCTCTAGCAGCAGTTTCGGAAAGCAGATTTGGAAATCATGCTCATTTCCTTTGGCAGCAGTTTTTAAATATTTGAGAATACCTTAAGTGTATTTGCTGAGGCTCTTTCTTAGGCTGTTGGCCTATTTCTTAATTGAATATAGAAAATCCCTCCATTTTTAATGACTGTTAGAAAATAATCTAAAATAATTAGAATTAGAAATGTCATGCAAGTAATGCTTATTCTGGGAGTACAGTAGTTTGCATGTTAAAGGAACCTCACTGGCTGCATATTAAAGTGAACCATTTAATGGCAACATTCAATTAAAAATTGGAGGGATGGTAGGGAGTTGGAGCAGTACAATAGAATATTTGCAAGGCTTTATTGCCCATGACTAGTTTGTGTCCTCTGCATACTGAAAAACTAGTTTAGTTAAAGGGATAATTATGCCAGAGGGAAATTAAACATTTCTTGGAGAAGAAACACATGCTATGGATGCGACAGGAATTGTGGGAGTTCAGCATCCTTCAGGATAATTCTGACAGTAAGTGTTGTTTACATATTTGATCTACTTACAGCCCTTCCCCGGGTGTCTCCTAGATCCTCCTCATTCCCAAACCCTACACAAACTCTGCTTTATTCAAGCTTTATTTTTCAGGTCTGTTTTAATGAAAGCTTTTTATGGGAAAAGGATAGTGCTAATATTAGATTTAATGAAGACTTCTGGATAAGGTTTGATCAGGCATAGTCAGAAGTTTGAACTGTTGAGAGACCTTCCAAATCATTGCGCCTGATGTCTTCCTCCTCTAAGTAAATAAAGGTATATTCCATTTATTTTCTGATTTATTTGGTTTGATTTTCAAGTCTTTCAGCTTTTGCTGAAATTCTTTTTCTATGTGAAAGCTAAGGCACTGATGCCGATAACATTTCTTTAGGAGGTGTTACTTAAATAATCACCCAAATCATGAGAACATACTAAAATACCAAGGTTTGGCATTATTTTTATAATAGTCAAACACAAAGATCTAGTAGAAGCAGGGATGCCCATATTTGGATTAGTACACTTATTTTGATATCCCCTCCTTCCCCTGTGTTAATGTGATCAGATTTTCATTGTTAAATCACCTGCCATTCTCAAATGGCCTGAAGGGCAGCCTTGAGGTCATATTCACTCCAGCTGTCAGTATTACTTGTGGAACTCCTCCTCCTTCAAACTACATTTACCTGTTGTTGCATGGATAGTTGCCATTTTGTTGACACTGAGAAGACTGACTTTTGGCAGATAAATGTGGCTGACCTTTCCTTGGAAGGACCCAGAGTTTTTTCCTCAGAGACAAATTGGTTTAAAAGGCAGCCTCATGCCAGGATGTGTGCAAACCACTTTACAAATGATGTTTCCTACTCCCAAAACCCTACAGCTTGACTACCCAAGTTGTAATTTTTTTGTTGCTGTACTGTCTAGTCATGGGACAATTCTCCTGTTTGTCGAATGCAGATCTAGGGTATCCTGGCCCTAAAGTGTCTCTGTTAAATACAAGATGTCAAGGGACTGGCAAATAACATGATGTAGCTCTGGGCAGACTCAGCTGAAGCTGCAGGCTATTTTTGAGCACCCCACACTGTCATGGTCACAGAAATTAAAGGATATGCATGCTTGCCATGAGGATCCTCATAAGGGAAATCATAAGGATATATCTGAGAGCTTGTAATGAGTGTTAGACTGGCTCATATGCTGATTGCAGGTAGAACCCAGGTGAGAAATGACATATAAGAGCTTCAGAAAAATAACATTTTTATAAATTAATGGGAAAATATCTCACAGGAACTCTTAAATGAGAAAAGAAACCTCTGGTTTAGGAAACAGAACAGTAAAACTGGAGAAATTTGACTATAGATTTACTCAGTTATAATATGTTTCCTGTGACAGCCACTGCTAGCCATCACTTGAGATAGATTTACTTGGCTTGGTTTGTTTCAGAGTAATCTTGATTTTAAATTTATATAAAAATAAATAGGTAAAGTGTGCTTAAGATGCTACACTGGACCAAGGCCTGGTGCCAGAGGTGCTTCATTGTTCATGCCCAGAAGACTGGCACAGAGTTCAAGGTGACACTTTAATGGCTAAAAGAAGGACTCATCAGAAGGTGTCTTGAGCTACCTCCTCTGCCACTCATACCGAGCCCACCAAAGGCAGTCCTGTGGTTCCCACACAGTGAAGAAATTCCAGGAGCTAATGTGGGGTATGACTGGAAAGGAGAATGCAAGCATGATTTGGACACAGCCAAAGATGCTTTGTGAAGATTAGATAAATGGTGAAAATGTTACGCTTGATAGTGGTCTTTAGGCAAGCTTTAGCTAAGAATTACTGGAGACCTTTTGGGTAGAGAGGAACTGTAGCAGACAATTCAGGTTAAAGCAGATAAATGGTTTTTAGAGCAGTTTTCTGTTGACCCTACCTGTTTGAGGCCATATTCATCTGAATGTAGTATTTATGGAAGGTTTTTCCCCAACGCAATGTTACTTTCTTTGGAGAAAGGAAGTAAAGTAGTGCTGGGTTCCTATTTTAGCCCTGAGCACAATATGAAAATCATGAATCTGGGTAAGCCTTTGAAAAATTATCATGCTAATTAGGTAGACTGAGATTTTCCCATATGAGCACCTTTGCAAGACTTATTGTCTAGTCTGAGATAGATATCTGTCTCTGGTTTTAATAAAAATATCAAATGGTGTCAGTTTTATCTCATTGTGAAACAGAAAAAAGAAGGCAATTAAAGCTCAGGATCTTTCATGGCCTGGGAAAACTGATTCACATCCAGTTCTACCTCAGGCAGACTAGACAGCACAGTTCATGTTTTGAGATTAAAAAAATATAATGAAAAGGGTTGGTAGCTGGATAATAAACTGGACTGAAGGATGGATTTTTAAAAGGCCAAGATCTTAAAATACTTGTAACTTGGGGAAGAAGATCCTTATAGGGAGAAACATTCATAAGAGGAGGAAAAATGAGGTGAAAATAGACATGAGGGAGATGGGGAGGAAGTAATGAGCTGAAAATTAGGAAGTCAAGAAAGATCTGTGAGATGAGAAAAGTAGTGGAAGGTGAGTTGCAGGTGGGACAGATTTCAAGAAGATCCTATGAAAAAGGAGGCGTGATGGCAGGAGGAGGAGAGGCACAGCAGAAATCCCTGGTTTGAAGACCTGTCAGTCCAAACACTTGATCCAAAGTCATCCTAGTGTGAATTTTCACATAGGCTTTGTCTCAAGCCTTTAGGCTTCTGAGGTTTCATCTAAACCAGATAGATTATTTATTTATTGAAAGGCAATGCGATTACACCTGCCATCAGCTACTTTTCATGATATTTAAATGCTTAATATTCTTGCTGTTGCTGCTACATTGTTGTTGCATTTCTTGTACCATATGTCCTCATTGGGATGTCCAGCTTGTATGAGCATCCTTGAATTTCTTTAATAACCTGTGTTGCCTCAAGTGCATAGACTGAGTTTAAGTGAAGCTGTTGCTTTCTTTCCTGATCACATTTACTGTCTAGAATAAGCAAAGGTGAGCTTTGGTTTGGGTTGGTCTCTAAGCTCTCTTTACAAATTCCCTGCAGTGGAGAGTTTGTTTCTAAGCCTTTTACAAGGCAAATCCTGTGTTGTTAAAGGAGAATCTCATTTTAATCCTTAGAGGAACTGACAACTGTGAGAACTGTGTTTATCCAAAGGACAGGTGTAGCACTAACCCTGACTTTCACTTATGCTCCCTCTGATATGCTGCAATAAATTTGTAGGCTTTTCTCCTATTGTAAATTTCTTTCAGTGCCTTTGGTCACAGAGCTTCTTTCTACAGAAAATGTGCCTGGAAAACCTGACTGAGTTAATGCTCTCGTTGCATATGTTTGGATTTTCTGTCTCTATCACTATTTGAGCTCTGAATATTGTAGCGATTTGGGGAGGTTTTACTTGAAAAAGCCTAAAATTGAGGATGATCTAAAGATATGAGGAGCAGAAAATCTTCTTAATAGATCTTTATGACAGATGCAGCAATGCACATTTGTTCAAGCTCTTGGAATATGAGACAAGGATTCAACTGTTCCTTTAACTGCTTCAAATAATACAAGATGTAATCTCTGATGCTTTTAGCTCAAGTTGTAGGCATTTATGTTAGTGATATCTGAGCAATTTTTTCAACGTAATAAAGGTTTCTGAATTTTCTTCTGCATTTCACTGAATTCCTGTCATGCTCAAGTACCCAAGTGTCTGCATTTCAAAAAGCTGAGTCCTGGTCAGAGAACATATTCTGACATTTTAAAGTTTATTTTACTTTATAGCAGAGCAAAATGTATCTTTTTCTTGTGTGAATTGAAGCTGGATCGAAGCATTATTTTCCAGAAAAAGCCCTACTTTCACTCTGAGACTCTGAAAATGGGAGAAAATTTCATCACAGTCCTTGCCAATTCTATTATCAAAAATATCATTAAAATCAGTAACATTCTATGCAACATCTTTTAACAGCAATTGCATGGTCAGACCTTCCTTGAGCAGAGCCATTCATTACTATTCCAGCCTGTGTACTTCATTTTTGAGTTTTTGTGCTTTTAAGTTTTCCACATGATTAAGTTCCTCTGTGGAGGAGCATAAATCAGCAACACACAGAACAAAAAGAGGAGGGAAAGAGGATATGAAAATGGGTTGCTGAGAGAAATGGAAAAAAACCCCCCATCATAATTACAATCCAAATTGAAAACCAATGCAAGGATATGTTTTTCTTTTTTTTAACTGTCTTCATCTGGGTTACCCTCCCTTTTCTTTCATGCACATTGTCTGAGCTTTAGTTATAAAGCATGAAAAAGTGAAGTTAATTTTAGCTTTTGTGAGTTATGGTTGTGCTTTTCATTTTCCTGCAGGTGTTTTGCACAGCAAGACAGTCTTGTTGGCTCTGTTGCATGCTGCCCACAGAACATTACTAACATGCAGCTGTGCAGAAACATCTGGACAGATTGACTTTAAAGCACTCAGAATGTGTGCACATGCTTTTTTCCTCTAGTCATGTAGGCATGATATGTAGTGTGTTCCATGGACCATTACTTCTCTGGCCTGAGCAGTGGAGGATTTTGTCTTCTTGTTTCTGGTTTGTATTTCTGTCTCTTGCAATTTTTTAAAAAAATACTTCTTGCCTCTTCCAGTAAGACTGAAGCATACATGAGCTTTATATCTGGGATGGAGAAATGGGAAGCTGCTTGTTCTCAGCTTGTAAGCTTTTCTGTAATTAGAAAACTTTTTTGAGAATTCAGCAGTTCCTGAAGCTGCTGTAGAAATTATCTAAATTAAATGTATAATTGTTTTAAATTGGATTTCCAGCTTGGATCTACAACCAAACCCCAAATACCTGTGTTTTGGATCCAGAGGTTTGAATCAACCCTCAATCCTCTTGTCCAGTATTTTGGAAGAGAGTGTTTGAAGTTATATTTCATTACTAATATATTGCTTATTGTTCTATGAGAGTGGGCTATCAGTTGCAATGCAAGTTTATGTACATGAACAGGCCCTGGAGAGGCAGTTCTGAATTAGTAAGGTTATTTTTTTTTTCAAATATTTGGTGTAAGATAAGCTTTATCTGTTTCAAGCAACTTGATGGTTGGCAGTACAATGTAAATAAATTATTTCTGTGAGCTCCTCTTGCAGGACAAAGCATTGTTATCCACGCTGGATTCCTGTGCCATTGTAAGCAAAGACACTTTTTAAAGCCCAAGAACAGTGTCTTTCTGTCTTATAAATGGAGCAGAGTTTAAATCCTGCTTGACCTGTGAAAATCTGAAGCCAGTCTTACATGTGTTAGTGACACCCAGATTGGATTAGTGTAATTCTTTGTTTGTAGCTCTGCCAGCATCATCATTCAGAAATTACCGCTTCAAAACACAGTAACGAGAATGATCTCTGCCTCTGCAGAAATAAGCAAGCTAAACAATCCAGACTTCTCTCTTCAGAGGCTCCCAGCTCTGACAAAATGGGCTGAAACATCTGTTTTCTGTCTTAAACTCTGTAATGAGTAGGTTTCTAATTGTTTGACTGGGTGTCTGTGTAAGCACAGACCCAGGCCTTCTTGAGTTAATGCTGGACTTCTGGCACTAAAAAGCAATACTGAATAGATAAAATACAATCAATTTATATGAAGCACTTTTAAAGTAATGTCTTCTTTGTTGTGGGTTTTCTGGGAGAGTTTTTGTTAAATTGGTATCTTGTTAGTTCTTGCAGCCAGTAGGTTAGCTGCACTCAGCTAATGATATGTTAGAGATTTTAGGATTAGTATTTTAAAGAGTTGCAGCCCTACTTTGGGATACCTCCTTAAGAGGTATTTGATATATAGAGTCACTTGTCATAGGTGGAATAGTTTGCTGTTCCTTAGTTAGAACACATGAAGGCTGAAGAGAGTCTGTTCATTGCTTTGTCGTTTGAGAAAGAACAAAAGCAAATGCTTAACTTCAACCACATGTTCTGCTAGAACATGAGAAGGTGTTCAAATGTTTTCCTGTGCACTTCGGCATTTAAGTTGTATTGAAGTTATGCTTTGCCAACCTAAATGGGATTTCTGCATATTGCTTTGGGCAGTCCCCTCCTAATGAGAGCTTGGTCCAAAGTAATGTGTTCTGCTCTTTCTCTCAGCCATTGCATCTTTACAGGTGAAGACTAATCTATGAATTTCCTTTTCTGAGCTGAAATTCAGAAAAATCAGCTCCCAAGGAGAATATACAGCATATGTTTCTAGTTTGTGTTGGATCCACCCACAGAAAACTAACTTTTTCTCTGTGATTATTATTTTTTTTAAACTGATACCAGAGGGTAGATCAAGAGTAGGCTCAGGGAAAACCTCACTTAGTTTCAATAGTATAATTGCTGGTTTTGTTATCAGTATAATTCTGATTATAAGAGTCATACAGTAAAATGGGTCAGCAGAAGGTTTTTAACCTTCCTGGATTTAAAGGCACGGATATTTGTTCTGAGCCGAGATACCTTTTTACTGAGAGTAAGCAGAGCATGTTAACAGAGGTGTGTGACATGGGAAGATTCCAATAGGTTATTTATTTCCTCTCATTTCAGGAGTATCAGACCTCCAGTATGGTGGCAGTAACTAGTGTAAGTGTACTCCTACTTTCCAATTTCCAAAATATTTCCATAGCAGTGAAACTGGAGGACTTTAAGGCTGCCTTTGTGCTGTTACTTTTAGGGTTGCTTCTGTGATATCTGTTTTTTTTGAAGACTCTACCAAACACTCTTTTTTGTAGATCACTCTTCTACTGCCCTGTTTCATCTCATTCATAGATTAGTACTTAAGTTTTTTTCTGTGGCTTTTCTGTGTGGGTCAGATATGCATTTTTGTCAAATGTCTTTTCAAAATTGATTCTGATATTCTAATAATGCATAAGTGCTTTCCACAGGAAAAGAGATTATTGAAAATGTGAGTACAGAGAACAAAAGACCATTTCATCTAATAAATATGCCTTACTTATGTCATTTCTTCAGTATCATCATGATTTTAATTCAGTGTGCTACACTTCTGAATAGAAAAGCCAAATATTTCTGTAAGATGTTTATCCTTAACTTGTAGTTACAGAAGAAACTTCTTTAAGTGTCTGAAACATTTTGCCTTTAGGTGTGTTTAGAAATTAGGTAAAGTGTTCTGTGTTTAAAAAGTGTGAATCCATCAAAATAATCACAGAACAGACCAACTTCAGGGAAACTTTCCTTTAATTTTTGTGAGAGCTGGAAAGAGTGTGAGCCACCCCAAAATGTCCTGGCATCCAACAGAGTCAAATTTAAAAATTTCCTGGAAGGGACTAGAGCCATACCATCACTATCATAAATTTAGAGCAGTCCTTACCTGTCTGTTTGCTGTGTACAGCAGACCTGAGAATCTGAATTTGTTTAAGGTCGAAACCACAGATATTTCTAATAATCTGATAGTTGGCTGTTCATGTGGTTTGGGGAAGATTGAGGTTACTTAGCATGTACCAGGCCACATTAACTGCTTTTAACACATCACAGGACACAGAAAAGCATAAATGAATTTAAAAAAAATGCTGCTGGACCACGTTCTGCTTTCCACAAGAGGTTACTCCAAAGCACTGTTCCAGAAGGGAACTCTGCCCTTGACATCTGATCTTGTACCCAGTGCAGTGTGTGCCTGCTGGTGGCTGATTTTTACACAGCATCTCTTTTGCCAATGTGAGGCATGCTGAATGGATGAGATACAAGAAATCAAGACTTATGACAATCTTATGAGATCTTATCTGAGATGGGACCTTGCTGAAGCACAAACCTGAGATTTCTCAAGGTGGTACAACATCATTCTGTCTCCCAGCACAATGAAATACTGTGAATAAACTACTATAATGGGCAGAAAAGAGAGCTTAGAAAAAACCATGAGTGGCTGTGTGTGGATGTGGCTTCCTCACACATTTTAAGCTCTTCATTTTGTCTATGATTTCCTTTAAATGTGTGATACACACTGACAGCCTTTATTTAAAATTCTATTCCCCCAAATGATGTTAATATATTGCAAACTATTCAGCTGGGAAATGTGCGGCACAATTTCATTCCTTTTAAGGGTTGAGAGGTCTTTACCTAATGTTTCTAACAGTTCATCTGTGAGGTTCTCACCACCTCAGACTGTGCCTTTTATTTCAAAAGAAATTGTGACAGATTTAATGAAGGGAACATTTTGAAACCAATTTCCAGTATTCTTTTCCTAAAGGGATCAAACTACTAATGTAAATGTTCACAATAAGGCAATACTCACACATAGGATGAAATCTGAGATCAAATCATTCTCTGGAATTCACACATTTGGAAAGACTTGATTGAAATTAGTGCACCCTTCATGTGCCCCTGCCTTTTCGCTTGATTTGTCACACTATTGAGTGCATCAAATAGAAATTCCATTGGATTTTAACTGATTTAACCCCTGCAGTAGACAGGTTAAAATTAACCTCAGTTTGGGGGGATGTGGTAGAGGTCATACTGTAGACCTACATCAAGGTACAGAATTGAATGACAGAATATATTTTTGTGGTGTAGTGTTCTAGAAACACATACTAAAAACAGCATTTCTCCAAGTGCGGGGGTGGAATTTGCCTCCAAAGTTAGGGGCTTAGAGACCAGAGATTTTTTTTCCTGTTGTAGTAGTGAATTTATCCAAGTAAGGAAATTAAATACCAGACTCCCAATTAGAGTCAGACTTACACATTTTTTTGATGGGGAAAAGGCATTTTATTTTCAGAAAATTAGAATGTTCTAAAATATTTAATACAGCAATGAATTTTGTTTCTTGCTTTTGATGTTTAAAAGGAACATTTTTCCCACTTTTTTGAATGTGCTATAATTTTCAGGGGTGTGACATCAAGCCAAACAGCCAGGAAAGCTCTAGAGCTTTGAGGTTTAGAGAACAAAACTGACTCTAGCAAGAATTAATACTGAAAGATGGCAAAGAATTTCCTAAGAGATGTGTGATATGTCCCATAAACCAGAGGCAGTATGGAAAGAAGTTGATGAAAAGGCAGGTTGTTGTTACAGACCCTGAGGGTGGTTCAAAAAAATATTGGTGTAATGTTTGTACCTATAAGAAAAGTACCTCAAAGAAGCCTTGGGGATTGATCATGAGGGATTTGAATTGCTCCAATATTGATTGCAATAATAACCATGCAAAATCCAAGGAAAGCAGGCTTTTAAAGCTGCTCTGGTGTACTACTGCTTTCATAATGCAATTTGCTGAATGGTCAATATAGCCAGAGGATATTTTGGACCTAATCCCTGGAAATGAATCAAGTGCTTTATGATTTAATAAGGCTGGAAAATGGGTACTACCTGTATCTGAGTAAAACCTTCTAGAGCTATCATCCAATTTGAAATACTTGTTAGGAGAGGGCAGTAGATGAAGCAACACCAAAGTGACTTTGAGAGACTGTAAAATGCCCTGAGATATCTTGATTAGAATTCATCATTTTACAGCACAAGAGTGGAGTGGAGGTCAGAGGGATTGCAGCTGATGTTGATCCCAGTTGCAGGGAAATAAGTGTGTGGGCAAAGGGGCAGCAGAAACCTTTGTGGGAAAACTGCTTGCATCCTGCCTTGAGCTACAACTGTGCAGCTTCCAACGTACAGCTGGCTGTATAAACAAATCTGTTTTAAAGACAATTGAGAGTAAATATGAATACTGAGCAAGGAGAGCTGTGCAGTACATTCTAACCTGAGGTCAAGGGTTTTCCAAATATACTGACAGTGGTGTGTAGGTATGCAGAGGGCTGGTTCCCTGGTGAGCTGGGAGAGAGCTTGAGATGGAGAATGAGGAAACTGCTGATACATGTTTTATTTGAAAAAGCAAAATAAAGTTTGCTTTTTTTATTGCTGGAATTTATTAGTCTTTAGAGAGACAGAAGAGGTGAAATGTGACTCTGTCAACAAAGGGGTAAATTTGCTAAAATTTGAGGCAGCAAACCAAATCAAGACCGAGTAGCAGAGACATGCTCATAAAAAATTAGACACAATTAAGAGGGAGAGAGAACTCTCTCAGTATTCAAGGAAGAAGCATCACATAAAGATTAATATATTTCTATTTTCTGAAATTAGAGAAGTAACAATTTAAATGTTACACAGAAATGTTTTTTTTTTTTATCCCAAGTGAGGAGCAGAGCATATTACACCACTTTTTGAGGAAAGAATATTGTATCTTTCTCTTGGATATTTCCTGAGCCTTTGTACACATAGGCAAAATAATCTGTGTGTCTCTGTTTTAGAGATAAAGCTTTGCCCAGCCTTTTTGCTTTTCTCACGTGATTAGGGAAATAATATAGTCTGTGATGATGCTTATGCTTGTATGTGTAGACCTGTGGCACAAGAAGCCTGATTTTGGTCTAAGAATGTTTGTAATCCTTTGTGTGAATGTACAGAAACAGCAACCATCAGAGATTGTTTAACATATGTTTTGCAATAAGTGAAAGAAATACCATGTGCTGTAGTGAGATGGAAGAAAAGGAACCTGTAATACTGAGTCATGGATAGTCTGAAATTGAGTACAGGTGTCTTGTCTTTAGACTTTAATAAACCAGAAGTTTCATGGATTTTTATGTCTTACTCTATGAAAAATAATCTGATTGTAACATCTTTGAAGAAATTGTTTTCTTTTTAATGTCTGTCATGTTTGCCTAGGTCTTTCTGCATGATTAAAATCGGCAGGATTTCTAGTTAAGTGAAATCCTGCTCGTGTGAGCTGTCAATAGAGGGAAACAAAACAAGCCCAGAACAGTTGTGTGACATGTTCAGTACCAAACCGTTTTTCAGTAGTGATGAGAGATAAAAGACTGGCTACTTGAAAATAAGTTTCCCTGATGGCCCTGCTACCCATGTCTGTTGTTGGCAGACATTGTTCAGAGTAGAAAAAAAAGAAGAAACTAACACTGAAACTTCAAAAATGCTTTTATATCAGATGGGAAATTATGCTCCTGGTACTCACCCTGCAGACTCTGAAATGCTCAAAAGTTTTTCTATTTCAGTGTCTCTTGGAAACACTTTAATTTGCCTGCCCTGGCCCTTTATGTTTTGTGTACACAATAAAGAAGCAATACCTTTTATTTCTTGAGCATAAAAGACTGGTTATGTGAAATATATTTTTCCATCAGATCTCATGACTGCTACCTGATTTTATCTCAGGCTAGTGGAAAAATGTGGTTTCTTGGGTAATGGAGCAAACTAGGGAGTATATATTGAAGGGAACAATCATGGTGTACTGACCAGTAATAGTATTAGGTGGGCCAGCCGTAGAGATCTCCCTGAGGGCATCAGTCTAGATTATAAATGTAGTTAAAAATAGAATAACAGGAAAACAGGATATACACTTCAATTTGTGGAGGCCTCATATGGCTAAAAATGTGAACAAGTACAGTTCTGTTCCAAGTACAGTTTTTCTATGTTTTTATGTATCTTCAGATTGGGTCATGTTAGTTGTGGAAATATTTTTAATTTGAAAGAGGATGAAAAAGTGGTAACCAGCATGATACTTAGTTTTGACTATCTTTTGAAGGTTGATTGCACTATATCTGGTTTTTGGTTTTTTTTTTTTTTCCTCTCAGCATAACATTTGCTGTAATTTGGTGTTAAATGACAGCTGCTGCAAGTACCTAACTTTTCCTTGTTTTAGTAAAATAAATAACTTCTTTTACACCCCTTTTTCTATGCAGCTGTGCTCACCAGGAATGAAAATTGCATTTCATATTACTCAGGAAGGTCTTTTTTTCCAGCTGCAAAAATCCCAAGCAGCACTGACCAGTTAATAAAAACGATGCTGTAATGACCTCAGGAGACTGAAGTGTGTAGAGACTTCACCCATGTCTCAATAATGAAAAACCATGGAGTGTTAAAGAAAAGCTCTGGTTCAGCCTGTATTAGTATTTTGACAGCACCCTATGCTTATGCCAAGCCCTGTCAGCTTCATCTGTATGAATGCAACAGCCCAGCAATGTCCTTTAGGAGCCAGGGTGCATATAAGCAGAGAATAATGGAAATGTCAGGCTGGAAAGGACTTTGAGAAGTAGCTGAATCCACTACTCTGCACTGAAACAATGTGGGGCTCTTCTGGAGCTGTCAAAAATCTTCCGGCATGTGTAAGGGCAGTATAGGAGATTATATGACCTCTCTTGGCTGCTTTACTCTAGTGTGTCATGAGCTTTAGTGGTAGAAAGTTTTCCTAGTCCTCATACCAAGATTTTTGAGATTCAATTAAGCTGATTCTTTGTTTACCCTGTAAACACAGGAAGATGTTTGAATAATTGACCTTCTTTTCTTAATTTTTTAAAAATTCTTTTTGTTTTCTGTAATATTTGGGAAGAATTTTACTTCAGTTAAAGGACACAGATTAAATATGTCAGAGACAAGCAGTGAAAGCATCTTAGTGACTGGAATTATGCTTCATTCTGTAGTTGAAAGTGGATGTTTTGTCATGGTATTTTTAATGCTAGTGGGCCATTTCCTTAATAGAGCCAAGTAAAGTGGTCAGCTTGCACACAATTTTCTAATTACATATGGGAATATTATGTTGACAAACAAGAACTTATTACTCCACCAGCATTTTGAAGTACCATCTACTCTTCACAATGAAGCATTTATAAAGCAGACCCTATTTCCAGAGCATTTCATTTTTGCATGACTAATTGCATGTTATAAGTTACAATGGCAATTTGTTTCTCTTGAAAAATGCTGCCCACATCTCTCACACAATATATTGGTTTGTCTGGAGACAGTTAATGAAAGGAGACCATATGAGACATAGTTTTATTTCAAAGATCTTCTGCAGGCAAGAAGAATATAAATAATTGCAAGACAGTGGGGGGAAAAAAAAGATAATTTGATAAATGCACTTCCAACTCTGGCTTCTTCCATGGCAGGTCCTTAGCTGGTGATGACCAAACTTACCCAATTGCCAGATATTCACTTAAATGGGATTCAAGGGTATCAAGAGCCAGGTAGTTTTCTTACCATTGGATGACTGGAAAACATTAAACTAAACTCAAAATGGATAGTATATAATAAAAAGTATATTTCTGAAGTTTTCAGAGAAATAATCTACCTACTAAAATAATTCAGCTCTTTAGCATTTTAAGATTCTTTTTCTTAATAGTAATGTGCCACTTGAACCTTCACAAATGACTTGATAATACAGCCTCACAGAAAAGCAAGAGCTGTTTTATAACTGCACACTCATTTCTGAGTCATTCCTCTAGCTCTCCTCAATTTTTTTCCTCTTCTGTTGGGTTCTGACATTTTTTCTGTTTTAAGCAAGAGACTGTTTTTTATTTGATTTACAGCAGTAATGTGTGATTGACTGGACACGCTGCTTTATTACTGCAGAGATGAGCAGCCCTCTCACAAACATATACAAGGGCATACAAGCCAAGAAGCAATACCTTTATGCAAATAAAAGAAATGTCTGATTTAAGTTTCATTCCTGCAACAGTGCCCTATGGTTTAGTGTTAGATTTATTGTCTGTTTAATCACAACTGAAGAAGTATTTGCAAATCTAGTTTCTCAGAACTCCATCTGACAAGTCCAAATCTAATATATTTTTCTTTGGCAGAAATCTGAGTCATCACTGTAAGGAGTATATACTTTATTGTGATGTGATGTAGCAGAGAGTGTGGAACGTTCCTTTTGGGGCTGTGTTTTAAGAAAGAGGTGACAAAACAGGAGGTGAGAAGAGTTCATGGAAATGAACACAAAGAGTAAGAAAGCACGGTTAATGAAGGAGGGCTGAATAATTTAATTTCATTTCTCTAAGGATGAGACTGAGATGAGACCTTTGTGCACTTTTTTAAGACCTCTAGCTGGGGCAAATTATGTAACTGGCTGAAGTGAATTTATGTAAGAAATAGTAAGAGCCAAATATTGCATATATGATGCCTTCCACCTTTAAAAAAAAATAGTTGGCCTCTTTCCTGGTGTGAATTAGCATAATCCATAAAAATAATTTTTTACTTTGGGCTGAGAATTTGTTTCTGAGTTTGAGCTGAGAAATGCCCTTTACCTCTTCAGTGTTTTGTCCTGATACCTCATTTTGAACTCCTAATTGGAGGTCACCACTGGGATAAAGCCATTGTGCTGGTCATTGTACCTCTATGACGAAGCACAAAGGTGATTCCAAAAACATAAGAAATAAATTGAGGGCACACAAGAAGACTGAGTGCAGTAATGGGTCAGTGAGAGAAGAATGCTAAATTTGGGGTTCCTCATTTTGGCCTTTTGGAGATCATAACAATTTTCAAACCAGAGCTTAATTTGTCACCCAGATGTGTGTATTGTATATTGGGGGATCAAAAGAGCTGCCACCTTGGGTGTGTGTTCAGCGTGACTGTGACAGTGAAGCACAAGGGGTCTGCTCTTGGCAGCACTGGTGTAGGCATCAGTCATAAGTGAGCTAACCCTTTTTAAGAATTGACTGTAAATAATTCTTTCTGAATTTACCTTGGCAGGGTATAGTGTTAATTTATTTATTTATTTAGCTTGCTGCTTAGTTTTTATAAACTATAAAACAGTGTGAAAATCACAAGCTGAGAGCTGATTGGACTAATGCACTGAAATGTGAACTCTTGATCTTAGTCATTAATGGAAGTGTTAAATGTGAGAGAAAATGAGGTGATGTTTAAAAATGACTGTGTTGGAAGAGAATGGAAAAAGCAGGCATTTAAAGAGCTCTCCCTGAGCATCAGGGAATATGGGGATTCTCATAGGAGCTGATAGTAAGAAAGAACCAAAGGTATGCCTGGAGCCATATTACAGTTATCCAGCCTTGTAAGGATTTGCATTTATTTTGTGAGCAGACGATGGGGTTTTTCTATTGAACTCTAACAGAAGTCTCAGAAGAGATTCAGTGTTAAATATTTTAGGATGATTGTCAGAATTTAGAGCTTTGTTTTCTGAGCTACCATGTGCTGTTCTGTTGAAGATTAATTGCTTTACTGCTTGAACTCTGAGTTATGTGTCTTGCTCTTGAAATCAGGATATTTTACTGTCCTATTCAATAGTTTTATCTATTGAAAAGACCAATTTAAACCTCATAGTTGTGAGTATTTAGTTATTTTCTGAATAATGAGCTATCTAGAAGCTTAGTTATGAAATAGAAATTAATTATGAGAAAACAAAGCATACTGTTCTGTGTATTGGAAAGGGAGGGAGTATTGTGTGCTGTTCAGTGACCTTCAGTACATCAAATTCAAATGTTTACAACTCTGTTTATATTTCTATATTTGTGTATGTTTAGAGGGAAAGAAACATTTAGGAATTGCTGTACTGGATTAGATTAATTGCCCATTTAGTCCAATACTCTGGGCAGTACCAGATGGATTGAAAATACACGAGAAATCCTACCATACAACATGCCTTGCTTCTGTCGGTTGATAGGTTAAGCCTTGGAATGTGAAGCTTTCTGTTTATTATCAGTCTTGAAAAAAAAAAATCATGCTTAATGTGAATGTTTTCTCCAGACTCCTGTCTTGAAGATGGAAGCAGACTGTGGTAATAGATTTATTCCCTGTAGACCAGGAGGCTGTTTTTTTCTGAGACAGAGTGGCTCTCAGCTGCCCCATGGGAAGGCAGAACTCTCTTCCCTTCTTGGTGCACCATCACAGCTGAGTGGAGAGATGCTGCTGATTGTCTCAGCTTTATAGTCAGTATTTAGATGAAGCCCTTTAATGGATGTCATAAAAATCCCAGCTAAATAGAGAGGGTATTTTATTCATGATATCCTTGTATTGGCTGAAACCTAGAATTTTGAGAAACTTGTTTTGAGTAGCAATTCTGGAGTTTCAGATAAAATGCAAAATAAAACTTTTAAAATGTGTTGCATTTAACTATGTATTGATCAGAGGAAGACAGCTGAATCTCCACTTGTGTTGTGCCAAGTATCTAAAATTAGAACAAGTATTGAGGACTGAAGAACCTCGAATGTGTGGCCTCGGAAGTTTTTTCCATGCACCTTAGATAAAAGCTGAGCTCTGCTTCTCACCTTCTTTTGTTAAACTGGGCTTGTTGGCTGCCTGTCACATCCATCTTTGATGTACAAAGAACACTTCCACACTGCCCTTACTGCAGAATTGGACACACTGACCTCAGTAATGTGGTGGTGTTTTTTGTTTGGGTTTTTTTTTGGTTTTTTTGTTTTTTTTTTTTTTTTTTTTTTTTCCTGAGACCAATATAACTACAGGGAGCATTTAAGGGATGCTTGCAAATTTTTCAGTGGAGACAAAAAAGCAAATTCTAAGTCCCGGAGAAAAAGTTTTCCTATTATAGAGAAGCTGTGTAGGCAAAAAAGTAACTTTAATTTACCTTTTGTTTTTACAAGATCTGTTTAGGTAATTTTTTTAATCCTTCTGCAATCAGCCCATTCAGGTGAGGATTTCAGGTAGAATTTCCTCACTCTTTATGGGTGATCCTGAGAGGAAGACCCTGTTTTCTGTGATCTAGATTAGAGTAGGATTACTTATGGAGAACTTTGCATGAGTAAACTTGGGAAGAGCTGGCTCATATAGAGGTGCTAAATAAGTGGCAGTAATTCCAAAATGTAAGAATTATGTATCATCCAAACTAGGAAACAGTAGCTACCAACTAGTTATAAAAGAGAGATAATCACTGAGTTAAATTAATGTTAATAATTTATTATTCTAATACTAACAAAGGCAACACAAAAGCACACGGTATATACAAAAGAAAAAAGAACAGATGAGTTAGAGTACAAACAGATTAAAAGAATCAAATTGCTCCACAGGATTAACTATATGTGTTCAAGAATGTGTATGACTTAAGATGAGATTTGGTTGAATAACACCATTTTTATTCTGTAGAGCATCCAGAATATGCTTAGAGTGTGGTACTAGAAAGCTGGTTTTGATAGTCTGAGACTGCAAGGAACTGTGATTCAGTGCTGAAAAGTTAAATGGTCTTCCTACAGAGTCAAAGATGATGATCCCCATATTGAAGTTTCCCTGAGACATGCCATAGGGAATGACTTCTGCTTCCTTGTTCTTTTTGACAAGTGTTCACAACTTTGAAATGCAGCAGAAGAAAAGCCTTTTAGCTGTAGAAGTTGCTTGCCCTTATTGCATGAAGTATTGTTGAGGTTTGATTAGAAATCGTGTGTTTTTTGTTAGCTGTGCTGGGGTGACTTTGTTCAGCCTGTTAGGTGACAGCCAGGTCACTTTCCCAAAGAAATCACATCTTGTCCTAGCAATTGTTGGGACCTGAACAGTGATTCAAGCAAAGGAAGTTTCTGCTGGAATATTGATGGGCAAATGCCTTCAGCTGAAGAAGTGTCATTATAATAGTTTTTTTAAGGAAGTAGCAAAAAAAGTGAAGACTAACATGATTTTGATGTGCTGTTTTAGGCCATGGAGACACTTGCTAAATATAATAACCTGAGTTTGTAAAAACATTACTAATTCTCTGTTGATTGCTGATATGTTCTAAAGATTCTCTGCCTTGTGCTGATAGAGGCCAGAGCCTGTTTTTCACAATGCTTGCAGGACTGTCTGAGGCTGTTTCTGGCATGGAAGTCTCACCAGGTTATGAGTTTAGCTGGTTGGTAAATACTGCTATATGAAAAAAGTGAGCAACAACTGAAGAGAAAATATCACAGGACTTTTAAATTCTCATTTTGTGTAGAACTCAGTCTGAAAGGGAGTGTTCTTGTGGCTTTGCTTAAGGTTTGTGAGACGATATTTATCTGTCTGGTCATGTAATACAGGTTATACTCTTTGGAAGGTCTGCCAAGAAGGATTTACAGTAATATTTGGCGGCATGACACAAGGATATGGAGCAATACCTGTGAAGCCTCCTCCAGAATGATAGGCTGCTTCTCAGGTGTTTGCTGAGCAGTTTTAATGATTGCTTTTGTGTGCTCTTATTCTGAAGCTGAGTATGGATTCATTTATTAATTGCAGTGTACTCCAGTTCCTGATTTTACTTCTCCACTCACACATTGCTAATGAAACCTCCTAGTTACAGGGGTAACTGAGTCATATCTAAAAATTACACAAAGGTGTCACAAGCCTTGAATTAAACCTAATCTTGCAGAACATTGGAGGCTACTCCACATGTTGGCTTGAAATACATGAGCCAGAGAACAGAGGCATTAAACCAGATTAGGTTGTGACGACCAGATAAATTAAAGTGATGTCTAGCAGTTAAAGATGAAACTTCTGAAAAGATATTGTTGTGTTCTGGACTGAACAATGAACCCAAAAATATATTCAAAATTCATGGTTGCCAGCTCCTTTATTCTCCTATCTGTAAGGAGCTGCATGTTAACTGATTGAACTCCTCTTTTTCTTTTCCAGACGCAAGTGCCACAGGAGCCATAATTATTCAAGTATGATTTGACAGTATGTTTGTGTAAAATTGTTGCCTTTTTTTTTTCCTGGAGTGTACTGCATTATTCCTTCTTTGGGTAGCAGAAAATGGATCCTTTTGATTAGGCAGATCAAATGTCTGCTGAGACCAAATGAGCATAATGCTGACTGCAGGCAGGATTTACCTTGGGAGCAAATTGGATGAAACACCCCTACTACGGCTAATTGGCAGAGCCTGCCCACTCCGGGCTATACAAAGTGATGTTCACCACATGGCTCTGTAGTCCTTGCCCTTCAGACAGGGGCTGTTCCCAGCCTGGCATACAGGAGGCTCTTGGGGCAAAATGTTTGCATTTATAATTCTTGTTCCATGACTGCTCTGTAACAGCCTGTGCTTTGGAGAACAGTTTTGTCAGTGAAGGTTGCACAGGCAGAACATTTTAGGAAAGTAGACAAAGAAGGGCTGTGGGCAAGGTCAGAGCAAAATTAACCAAGAAAATTAAAATCTCATAAAAAATAATGAGAGTTTGAATGGTAGTGTGGAATACACATGGAAAACACCCCTCTGAATGCTGTTTTTCGTATCTTTGGTCTGCTCCTTTCAACATCAGGATATCTAGTGCTGGGTGTGCTTTCATATCAATCACCACAGCTCTCTCTCAGTGGGGATAGCATGTGGCACTGTAGCTATAAGGAATTATTTCTACCAGGACACAAATAAGGGTATACAGTGTATCAGGAACACACAAGACATAATTCCTGACAAATAACACCTGACAAATAGAAAAGGAACTGTAGGTGCTGTTCTACTCATGGAAGCCAGACTGGAATATCTTTTTAGTGTGAAAAGACTGTTAAAAAGTTTCTGTGATTTGTAGGCTTTCTTTGCAGCTTAGAGTTGGCATTATTTACTTTAATATGCCAACTAACTGGATCATTTGATTAATAAAAAAAGGTGTCTCAGTCCCGTAAAAGTTTCAATTTGTGGTAACTCCAAGGGCAGTTATAGTACACAGTAAGTTAGAAAGGTCTCATGTGGCCCCAGCACCTCAGCTACCATGCACGGAGATGTGATGGAATTAGATGCTTGTACAAGTGTGAACAGACTTTTTATTTCTGTCTGTTTCAGAAAACACCATGGATCTGGTTGAGAAGTTTGCAGCAAAACAGTCAAAGGCTAATGTCACTTCCTGACTGAAAATTATTACAAACTAACATAGTCATGAAAGGACATGTCAGTGATTGACAAGTTTTTTATGAAAAATTTCTTTGAAATAGTCCACATATTCCAGGGTTACATGTGCTCAAAACCACTGGATCATGGAGATGGAATTGGTACTTGCACGCCAAGAGCTTTAATGGAAGTGGAAGTTGGTTTTTTTTGTGTAGTGGGGTTTTTTTTGTGGGTTTTTTTTTTAATTAAAAAAAAAGTTGATTTATTTTATTTTAATTTCAGCTAGTTTTTGTCCAGGGATTAGAGACACAGGAAACTGCACTTTTAGTGCTTCCTTCTGAATCTTGGTGTAGAAAATATAGGTTCAAAGAGGGTGCAAACAAGGATGTCTGATCAAGGGGGTTGATAAAAGCTGTGAAGATGTTGTAGAAAATCATATACCTGTTTATGGAGACTCCTTGTATGGAGTGTTTTTAGGAGGAAAAACAATCCCTTACAGCAGCTTGAAGAGGTTTTCTGTAACTTGGAGTAATGGTGGAAAAAGACCCCACAAACTAAATTGGAACAACTAGCACGAAAAAGACTTCAAAGTGAGAGACATCAGAAGCCATCCCACAGTGTTTCAGGAGAAATACCATCCTCATCCTACATGATATTTAAAACCCAAAACTGTTGGAATCTACAGTGGAGAAGGTTATGGCTCTGATGCAGAGATGAATGAATCCCTTTTGTTTAACCTGTTTGGAAAAAACAAATTGCATTTCTGCATCCCAAGCTGATGGCACTGAGCCAGCAGACCTAGTAAAAAAAGTCAGTGACTTTGTGTGATTTGTTCAGTGATATCACATTTTTAAAGGAAATCTTATAGGAAGAAACTGTTTCCATAGAAAAGCTCTGTAAATAAATATATGGATCTGCTTCATTTCTGAAGACTGTTTTCAAGACTGACAACCTAGACATGTGTTGTGGCTCTGACTGCTGGAAATTTTATCTTCTGTTGGAATAGCATGGTGCTGACACAAGGTCATCAGTCTTAGCATTGTCACTTGTAAACCTCAGCAGCAGATGAGATTCAAATGTGATGTCAGTGAACCTACAGCTCTGGTTTCTAATAAACTTATAATTTGAAGGCTATTAGGAGTTTAATGAGAGCAGGAGTGTAGCACAAAATGTAATATTGGAAAACTTTATTAGAGAACCAGTTTTGTAATTCATGGTGAGAAATGAATTTGCTTGAGCAGCGATGAACAATTTTTAGCATCTGCATGAAATTCAAAGGGAAAAGAGGATTGATACAGCATGTGCAATTAAAGTCACATCTAGTGTTTAATTAAATTGTTCAGTTATAAGGTGCCACACTTCCTAAAATTTCAGAAATAATTATTGATCATCAAATGTTCTGCCACTTCTGTGTTGTCATCAGCTGAAACTGGTGAATTATTCATGAGTTTCAATTTAATTCAGTAAATGCTCTTTCTGGTGATCAGTATCTGTGTCAAATGTCTAAATGCAAGTTGTTTTATTTCTTACTGTCTGACTACAAGTCTTGGCTTGCTCACAGGGCATTTTTGTCCCTTCTTGTCACTCTAGAGTAGGACAAGTCCTGTGGCTTTTTTCCCCAGAGAAAATGCACAATAGCTTCTCTGGAAGATGTTGCTGAGAAAAGATGATTTTCGGGTATAGAAATTACGGGATAAGTTTTTGTTGTTGCTGTTGAATAAGCAAAGCAGGAGAAAGGAAAAAGCCTTCTCTTCTGAGAAAACTTGACTGTGAAAAGCCAACAACTGCTCTAATTTACCGCAGTATTTGCATATTTTGCATTATAGTTGTGCAAACAGGAGAGATTTAATCGTGCCTGTAAGCATATCTTCATAAATGCATTATAAAGCCTTCCAGAAAGAATAAAATTGGCTGGAAATATATAGCCCTTTTTAGGCATACCAAATTTATTTTAGTCTGTTCAGTGAATGTTTATAATCAGCACACATTTGCACTTCTCGGTAAGAGCATTTTAGCAAACTTTACATTATAAGATTTTTTTTTTCTTTTTGTCAATTGGCATTTTTGTCTGAGCCAACACATGACTATATCTGTGTCTCCACATGAATAAATAATGAAACAAAAGAGAGCAAGTTATTTGCTAATGAACTAACTTTATCAATGATTTTCAAACTCAGTTGGGAGGAAGCTTCTCTCGGTGTTTGGTGTCAATGTTAAGGTGTAAGCAATAGTTTCTGTGGTGATGTAAAGAATGGTTTATTTTAATACTATGACATTACTCCTTGAATTAAAGTGGCAAAGCAACTATGCTGAGACAGGAAAAGGGCCTCTTTTTCCCCTCTTCACTGTTTCCTCCAGTGCTGCAATACCTCTGTGAATGAGGTAACTCCTATAAAACTAAACTTCAGGGATAATATTTTTCCTGTTAAGCAAGCCCTTTGATTTTTGGGCAGACGGATGAGGGTTTTGGCACATCCATGCAGCCTGCAGATACTTTACGTGGATATTGAGTTTCTGAAATTCCCCCCACCCAGGAACTGAAATTATGTTCTTGTAAGAAACTCACTTCTACCTGTGAAGCTTGAATGAAAGACATAGGTGAGCTTTGTGAACAACTCTAAAACTATTCATTTTGAAGCGTAAGAGGGCTGTAAGGAAAACATCAAAGATGTTGCTCTCTCCCCTGAGTGCTCTGAGTCTATGGACTCTTACAGTGCTGGAGTACTGAGATGAAATGTAGACATGAGCACGCATCAAGAGTCAGAATATCCTGAGCTGGAAGAGACCCACAGGGATTATTGAGTCCAGCTCCTGGCCCTGCATGCACAGCCCCAAGAATCACATAATATGCCGTAGAGCATTGTCCAAACACTGCTTGAGTTCTGGCAGACTTTGTGCTGTGACCACTTCCCTGGGGAGACCATTCCAATGCTGATCCAAAAAAGAATTAGGGCCTGGTCTAAGTTACAGGTTGTTGCTTTATTTCTGCCAGGGGGATTAATGAGAAGGTATCTTTCTCCTTTGGTTGCTGAGTTGGTTTTCATAGTTGTTCCCCACTAGCTTTCTGGATGTTTGCCTGCCTGTTTTGTGTATCTGTGTGTATCTGTGGTGAGTCAAAATGCTGGACAGAAAGAAGAGTGAGGGATCAGTTTAAAAACATCACTCCTGAGAAAAATCCTATTTTTGTCCAAATGTGTGAATGTCAATATTGCCCTTTGCACAACAGAGGCACTCTAGCACTGCTGTCACAGACCCCCTGCAGCTGCTGGGATGGGGTACAGATGCCTTTCTTCACTGTAATCTCCATGGGAATTTCACTTTTATGCACTTTCCAGATATGCCATGTCTGTGAGGGCTGAGGGGATGAGCAACTCACATGCTGTTTGTGAGGAAGCCAGGGCAGAAGGTAACAAAACCAGCTGCTATACCATTAACATGGAGTATAAAATACAGCTTTGGGATACGTGCCTGTCATTTTTTGCAGTACATGACAAAGTAAGGTTTTTATTGATTTAACCTTCCTGCTGCTCTACCCTGCAATTGTTATGAAGTTCTTCTGCAGTTTGGAATTGTGAGTGATAGAGCTTAGCTCTTCTTAAAACAAAGAAATGTATCTTAAAAAAAACAACCAAAAAAGCACATCCAGATGCTTTTTTTCTTTGTTTTATTTCTGCAAGTGGGAAGTGTGTTCGTCATGACAGAGTGTGTCTAGGCCAAGTTACAGCATTTGACTTCAAGCTGTCATTCCAAAGAGACAGCCACTTACATGTTTTCTGTAAACAAATAGGCAGAAAACCAAGATTTTTCTAAGAAAGTCATCACAAAGGAGAAATGGCTTAGACATTGCAGTAAGCCAGGGTGGTATGTGTGCTCTTCCTGTGGAGAACTTTATAGCTTGTTTACTAAGCTGAAATCTGTCTCTCACTTTACCAAATGCTTCCCAAGATGCTGACTTTGTCTAACCGTGTCCCCTTCATTCTTTACTGTTTATTTCTCTTCTTGCCAGGATTCCGGAGTTGTTTGCATGTTTGCAATATGACTCCTCTGTAGTTTATTTCCAGAATAGTTTTCTATCTTTGTCTTCTGGGCTAAGTGTCCACTGTCAAAGGTGGCGAGCTGGCAAAACTTCTGCCTCACTTCCATAAACATGGAGAATGTAATTGCAGCCAGATACTGGCTCAGTGGAGAGTGATGATGCAGATATTTAAGGCCCAACAGGTGACTCAGGGCTGATGGATCAACAGCAGTGATGATTACTGTGACCAATGAAGTAGTGAGACAGATACATAAATATGCTCTACCTGAAAGCCATAAAATACCATAAATTAGGGTGATGAGATGGAAACAAACCTCTGGAAAGGTGAGCAATGGCATGTGCTATCTCCCAGTCACTGTTCTGCAACTTTTTTGTGGTTGGCCTGGAGTGTGTAAAGAAAAAATGCTATTCTGATCTTAAATGTATGGCTAATGAATGACTTCATGAGAAAACAGACTTTGAGCAGATCTGTGTTGTTTCTAAATCCATCTGTCCTGTGTTGTTTAAAGCTGTAGAGAGAATGAAGCTCCATTGGTTTATTAAGGAACTCCAGATTATTTTATGAGCTGCAGTCTTATGTTCACTATGATACTCACAAAAATTAAGGAAACCTCTCTTATACTCATTCATTTATGCCAAGGTCAATAACTTCTTGTGAATATTAAACACTAGATTGATTTAATTTAAGAAATTATTATTTGCACAATGATTAAAGTGAATATCACTAATTTATTTAAGAATGGATTCCAGCTGAGGCCTTAGTGTTGCTGGCTCACCTCTGCTTGCAAACCTGGGGTGCAGAGTGACTGATGTACTAATTGTTGCTTTCTGGAAACACAGGCATACTTCAATATGATGGGTGTTGTGCAGTTGATTAAGGAATGAAGACTGCTGACGACCCCGGAAACTACGATAACACACTTGAAAGATAAAAGACTTGTGGTTCCATGTACTAATATATGCCCTGTCTCTGGTGAATGTAGTCAGGATTGCCTTACTTCAGGGGAATCCAGATTTGAAAAGTGCATGACCTTGTTGCTCACAGCAGAACAAGTCAGAATACAAGGGAGCGGTGGAAATAAAATGCACACAACTGTAAACTGCAGACCTGGAGTTTCTAAAGCCTGTTAGAGAAAATATCAACTATAAAATAAGAAATGGGCTTGTTTCTACAGGAAATCCAAACTCCCTAATGTTTTTTCATGCAACCCCCCCCAGATATTCCAGAAAACTTGCTAACATGAAAAATTAGTCAACCAAAATTATGCAAAAGCTCTAAATTCAATTAGAGGTTATCAGAATCTCATGCCTGTCCTTCCAAGGGAGAAAGGCCAAGTCAGGTGGCAGCTGCTGTGCCCACATCTGGCTTCTGTTCTCCAGCCTGACAATGCAGGTTCTCTTTTACAACTTTTTGACTTTTCAGTGAGACATCTCAAATCTTCTGACCCTGGAATTCAAAAAGTTCTATTTCTACTTTAGCTTAGTGATGGCTTCAGCTCACCATTCTTCTCTGTGTGTCTGGGCTTGGAAGTCAACTGCTGCCACTTCCTCTCCACACCTCAGCCTCCCTAAATGCCCAGGGATGGGCACAGGAATAATTAAGTCATGTTTTGGGCGCTCCTCTCCAAGTCTAATGTGCAAGGTAATGATGGGACACTCTCCATGACCTGACCCTGGGCACGGGTGCAGAGCTGATGAAACCTGCAGCAGTCCATGCTGTTTTATTAAGGACAATTTGCTTCCTTTCCTGAGAAAATGGGTGTACTGCATGCAGTGCCCTGTTTTCTCAGTTTTCTTCCTAGCACGGCACAGTGAGTGCTGAGGCAGGGATGTAAGCAGTGCTCAGTCCTAAGCATTAGTCTTAAAAAGCAGTGGTGCCAACCACTCTTTTAATTTCTTCCTTCTGAATTCTTTTAAATTAAATTTTAAATTCTGATTTACTGCTGAGTATAAGTGGTAGTCTGTTTTTACTTTCCTCCTGAAACATCAAATCAAAGCAAAGTCAAAATAATTTTCAACAGGAAAACTGTAAGATTGAAAGCAGAAAAAAATGGAATTTTTTTATAATTGGAGAATAAAATCTATTTCATGTTGAGTTTAATAGAATTAAAATATTTTGCTGTAGCTGGCCCCATTAGGATGTGGCAGGTCAGTTCAAAGCACGTTTGCATGTGCTCAGCTCCCATAGTCCCATGCAGCAATTGAGTTTTTGCATCTAATTTTGCTCTTCTTTCCTCAGGTCCTTTCCTTAGCTGGATTATATCTCCTGTGAGATATAATCACAACATACAGCACGAAGAACATTTGCCAGCTGTGACTTTGTAGGAATCCCATGATTACTGTAAAAGGTGGGGGTTGGAGATGGGCAGGGCACTTTCTTGTCAGGATTAATCCTGAGGCTCTGATATTGCAACTCCCAGAAGGCACTTAGGTGGATGTGGCTCCAGATAAACTTCCAAAAAATAAATATATAGAAAAATTTAATTTATTTAGGGAGTGGAGAGGTGTATTATTTTCACTCTGTAAATGCTTATATTTTGGGTATTTTGTCCCATTTTGTCCCAAAATAAAATAGTAAAAAATTTTAATATCTTACTCACTAGTAATCCTAGGTAATATGTAAAAATCTGAGATTACTGCTTCAGGTCACAAACTTGATTTTAATTAGCATTCAATTTATTAAAATATTTTTCTTAAGGTATATCTTTCCATGTAGAGGTATTGTAAAGAATGAGAAAGAGAATTCTCAAGGCACTGATTAGCAGGTAATGTCAAATCATAATTCTGGTATGACTTACTAACACTGGAATCAGGGGTCTATTTGGATTTTCCCTATGCATTTTTCCCGTTTATTTCCTGGTGGTAAAGCTTGGCATGTATAGTTGCAGCTTGGGAGCAATGATGTACCAGATATTGTTTGGATTTTTTTGTGATCCTTTACAGCTATATGACTAAGCAGCATGACTATTGCTGCCTTTGGGCTTTTATAAGCTTTCTGGCAGTTCTATGGCAAAACATTTGTGAGTAAGTAATTTTTTTTCTTTTAAATCAGATTATAGGATAGTGATGTCAAATTCTGGTAAACTCCAGGCTATGGGTTCCACACCACACTGCTGTGTCTGGCTCCCACATACTCCCCTCTTGCGGGCTGCCTGGATGAAGCAGACTCCAGGCAGCTGCATCTTGCCTTTGTGGCTGCAATCCAGAGGTGCAGGTCCTCTGTTTAGGACTTTTACCTGTGATTGAGACAGTGCCTTCCACAGCTTGGGCAGCCTTACTGTCTCTAGATGCTCCAGCAGAGAAAGCACATTTGCTAGGTGGGAATCTGGGCTGCAGCTGAGACGCTGATAAATATTGAAACGTGTAATCTACAAGCTTTGCAAAGGTTCTGATACCAGTCTTTCTGTACAGCATAAGAAATAACCTGTCCATATTTTGGTTGCCCAATTTAGCTGTTCCTGTATTTACTCCCAGAAGCACGTGAGAAATATGCTGGAGATAGTTGGTCTGGCAGTACTGCAGGGCAGGACTGGGCTGAGATGGTCAATATACATTCTGGTGTGCTGTCATGTGTGGACTTCAGGCTGGTTAGAGCACTAAGAAGTCTTCATCCATTATGCAGTGTAGATGTTCTTGCAGAGATCAGAGGAACAAGCTGAGTAAAATTTTCTGCCTCCGGTTTTGGTGGTTTTTGTTACTCAGTCTATTGGGGTTTGTGTCAGATTGTCTGCAACAGTCTGGTTTTGATGAGGTTTCTTCAAGTTTCGGAGTCTGTCCCTAAACAGTGAATCTAAATCAACCAGCAGGCTTCCCTGTTACACATTGCTTTTTCCTTTCTTGAGTTATGTGATGAAGATGATGAGGATGGAGATCCCCAGCAGACCTGCATTGTTGCCTTACAATGAAGTGCAGTTCAGCATCCTGGTGCACAGGATGGCAACTGCCTTATTTCTCTGTAAGCTTTCCAGCTCAGCTCACCATCATCAACAGCTAACAGACCTCCTTTGTTAGCCTTGCCTCAGATGCTAGAGGCTTGCTAGTCATCTCCTGGGGGGTTTATCTCAATATAGAAGCACAAAATGTATTTGAAATGGAAAAAGAATTTTCCAAAGCAGTTGGTAGTCTAATGCAAGCCAGTGGTGAGGGGGGAAGAGAAGGAGAGACGAGACAATCCCTGTGAACAGCCATAAGGCTTAGACATACAGACAGACATAGACAGATTTACCACATTGGCACTAATGCTTTCAATCTTTTTTACAAAAAGAAAATATTGCCAAGATGCTAATGTATACACATGGTAGCAATATGCTCATGAGGAACTGTAGTTAAGTTAATTACTGGAGCTAGGCTGTATGGACTGTGTGTTACACAGATGGACTGTATGATACCCAGGCACTTTATAAGCATGCAAATTCCTACTGAAGTGGCACAGCTTAATCACTCACTTGAATTTAAGCTGCTACAACCTATTGTCCCAATAATCCAGGTTTTAAGCATGCTGTAATGTATGTATCATGCATGAAAGAGCAATTTGTAGCTGTGGAAAGTTTATCACTGCTCCTAGCTACTTGGCTTTCTGTTTTCTTTGCACTCAAGAGCCAGAGTTTGAGTCTTAGCTGTGTTTGTGACACACAAAGGCTGATCCCTTTCCTTACTCTTACTGTTGCAAACTAGAAGTAACTTAGCTGAAGAACAGGAAAGGGGAGCCAGCTTGGGTCTCTTTAGCAACAAGATACTGCCTGTCAGCGGGGTCTGCTCTGTGTCTTGCACTGCAGGTTGCCACACATGAGCCTTTGCTTGTTTTTATTCTGTCATAGAATGATTTGGGATAATAGGCAGACCCCATCTGTTCCCATTTTAGCATGCTTTGCTTTCTTTTTCAAAATCTGCCCATAAATAAACACACAGAGAAAAATACTGGGGCGTGAAGCACACACCATGAGGTTAGCACAGAAGGTCCTGCTTCGTGTCTACCAGCACTGACATGCTCAGCTATTGCAGCATGTATCATCCAACATCACCTATGCAGCTCCTCCAGGCCTAAATTTGAGTGTTACAGGAACTGGCTGGGTGAATGGAAAATTAACCTTCTCCAGGAACTGCTCACCTCCTCTCAGGTTATGTCAGGGCATCTCTGCTGCTGCACTCTCGTGCTGTGCCAGGTTCATACTGAGATCTGTGTGGGTTGTGCATGGATTACAGGTTATGTGTTGTGTATCTTCTGGCACACAGCTGGGAAAGTAGAGTTGCTTTCACAGTGCTGAAAGGAAGATGGCTTCATCCTCATTTTTGTCAGTGCTAGAGAGGGGAAGGGACTTTCTAAGGGGACAGTCTGCTGTGGTGCAGCTATCATTGAGACAGGCTTCAGCAAGGCAGAGGAACAAGGCACAACTCAGGAGCATGTATTTACAGCTGCCTTCATGCCTGTAGCATATCCTTTACTCCACCATGAATTCTGCCCTGTGGCATTTCAGGGTTTTTCTTATCCCAAGGTGAAACTGATTATTCCACAGAAGCTTTCTGACACTGCTGCTGTTGCAGCCAGATTTCTTGTATCAGATTGACATTCCTTCTAAGCACCATGGAATGGAAGGCTGTGAACCCAGCCTGGTGTGAGTGATTGTACATTGGTATTACCTAATTCTTACAGTATTAAGGTAATTGGGAAACATGAGACTTCACAAAAATAGACAGCTCGTTGTACTGAGAGTATCAAAGGCCTTTCTACTCCCATGTCAATTTGAACAGCGCTCTTGGCTACTCCATTGCAGTAATCAGCTTAGCTAAATTTGTTTTGCATGTCCGATGTTAATGAATGACTGGTTGCTATTCTTTTAGGTTGAAATCCCCTGCATCTGCATAATTAGGGAAGTTAGCAGTCTGACTCCAGGAGTTGTGAGGTAGAGGGGGAGCGAGGATTTGAAATCTACACTCAGAGTGTGGGGCTGCCAGGGAGCACCCCAGTGAGTGTCGTTTTGGGATAGTGCAGGATCTGCGTGTCTATTGCATCCAGGTCTGAAGATTTGCCCAAATGTGGATAATGGCCGCATTAAACCTTTGACATGGTTCCTTTCTGTTCTGGGTAAACACTGGAGATATAATGGTTATATACTATGGTGCAAATCATTCCTCTCCCCTATCTCT
Source organism: Phainopepla nitens (assembly GCA_013400175.1). Taxonomy (NCBI): domain Eukaryota; kingdom Metazoa; phylum Chordata; class Aves; order Passeriformes; family Bombycillidae; genus Phainopepla; species Phainopepla nitens. The sequence goes on from VXBQ01010235.1 coordinate 158,633, forward strand.
CTGATCCAGGATGGGTCTTAAAGTGTATAAGACTTCTGCTGTCATGACTTCTGGGCCTTTTCCAAATGTGGAAAAATGAAGAAACAATGGAAAAGTGAAGTCTCTGCTTAGAAACCCACTTCATCTGGATTGAGACAGTTCACACAAGATGGCAGGCAGGCCTTTTTTTCAGATGCTTTTCTAGTTGATCCAATTTATAATCTGTCCCTGCAAACATGCCATTTCTAATGGGTTCCATATGCCTCTAAGCCTTCCTGTTATTTCCTCCTTCAAGGATTGCTCTGTTCAGCAAGAAGTCTGCCACTCTGCATCTTGTCTAAGGGTGGTTTTTTTTTAAAACCCAAACAAAAACTGGAAGTGGGCCTATGATTGGATGCCATGCTTACAGTCATTCTTCACAGCTACCCTTGACCTTTGTTCTGATGCTGCTGATGGCAACACAGAGTCTGTTTAAGACACATATGCTAATGCAAACAAGGGAGTTGGAGGTCTTTTGGCAGTCAAAAATAGCCACAGTAGTAGAGACAATATGAGAAGTTCAAGGTGCCTACTTGCTGGTACTACTATACTGCTTATAATTTTCCTCATCTATAATTTTTTTTTTCTTCTTACACAGAATCTCTAAACTGCTGTCATACCAAATTATTTCACCCTGGTTCCAGAGAATGGTTCTGTAAATACTCCTCTCATCCACTCTTTATTGTTTATGAGCGTGGAAAGGCTTTGAAAGCTCATTGCTACTTTACTGCCCACACATTTTCCCATCTATTCCCTATTTTGCTGCTGCCTCCTCCTCCCTATATTAATCCTCCATTAGCATCATAAGGCACTGATGAAGGATGCCAAGGTCACTCCTGTGGCAGTAAGCTTTTGCAGCTATGGATAGCCACATTTTAATGTTAGATGCCAGTTTTGGCTTTCCTTAAGAGGAGATTACCATGGGGAAAAAAAATCAAATCATTGCCAGCTGAGTTCCTGAAATCCTACAAATTGCTACTGAAATGAGAGAATTCTGTAAAACCAAACACCCTGGACAAGACTAAGTCCTCTCCCTTTTATGCTATTTTCAGTGTCTAACCAAAAATGTTTCTCTAGCTAACAAGCTGCTAAATTCCAAATCAATGCAACTAGAGTTTTAGGTAGCTTGATAAGATGGAAGAAGTGAGGACCTGAACTGCTTCTGGTAATGTCTTTCCATCTTATGTGATCTGTCTTAGTTCTTTCACTGATACTATTTGAAAGACACACCTCTACTGAAGACACCTTCATAGGCTTATGATGGAAAAAAATCCATATGTTGACATACGAATTACTGTTTTAAATTTGTATTAAATGAGTTGTTGCTTTTAAAGTGCCATGCTAGGCACTTTACAAATTGAAAAAGGGAATCCCCGGCAACATAGAGTTTATGACCCAGACAGACAAGATAGACCAAACACAGGAGAAGGTAAATGTCACCTTTACTTTTTGTCTGTGGAAGCTGAAACCCTGAGAGAGAGTTTCTTCAAGGTCAGATGCAGCCTCAGTGAGAGCTGCATGGGTTGAATCCCCATTTCCCAAGTACTGGGACAATACCTAATTCATTAGACAAGCAACTCTCTTAAAATACTCTGAGTTGCTCAAATTCCCCAAAGAAAGTAGAAGTTTGAAGAGGAGTTGATTTTTTTTTTTTTTAGTAACTTGCAAACTAAGAGCAAAAGACCTATTAAAGAACTGTTAAAAAATTAGGTTAGTCTCCTGAGGATAGTTTTTAGTCAACATAGAGCAATCTTGATTGGTTTCAGTGGGCCCAATTCTTTACTGAATTTGCAGTTTGTACATTCTGAAATAATTACATTGTACAAGATTATTGCTCTCTAGGACTGGGTAGACTTGCTCTCCATGAAATGCCAATGTCTAGCAGCTGGGACATTAATAAAAAATGGAAGAAATACAATTTTGCCCTTTTAAAGAAAGAATAATTTCCCCTGCAAACAAAAGAATATTAGCATAAGATATGATTTCATTTGGCTGAAACATGACAAAGGGGAATCTAATCTTCCATGAGCTACCTGCCCAAGTACTTATTCCCAGGCACATAGAATATGAGCCTGTCACTTTTCTTTGACTGACTTTTACTCAAAGGGGACAGTAAAAGAACTTAATTCTATAGTTTGCTGCATTAACAGCAGTTAGTTTGTCCAGACCATAGAATTATCCAGCTTCTGTGAATCAGGTAGGAGGGGAAAAATTCTTGTAAGAGACCTCCAGAGATTTGTACTGATAAATTCCCTCTAAAAGATCCTTCATATCAACAAGAATAGGTCAGGATCAACAAATGACAAATTAGTACTGGAATATAATGTGTTAAACCTTGCGTAGCCATCACTGACTAATGAGGACTGACCTTTGCAGCAATATATACAGTCAGTTTATTAAAGCAGGGACAGAGCAATCTCTAGGCCTTTGGTCAATCTAGGTTGCTTGGGGCTGAGGAATTTCCATTTAAAATATCTCTTCAGGTGATAAAGACTGATTCAATAGAGATCGGCTAATAAAGAAAGTGCTGGAAGCTACTATTAAATTCTAGCTTCTGTCAGCTTAACAGTGAAAACTTTTAATGAGGAAACCATTAAAGTTGACCTAATGAATCAGAAATGCTTTTCCTTGCTGGCTAATTATAGAGTGCCTAGAATATCTTTCAACATATGTAATTTAGAAAATACAGATCTATTGAGTCCCCCTGCTCTCAAAGAAAACCTGTTGCATAGCAAAAACCTGGAAAATGCTCATCTGGGAGGAGGCAGGGTTTGACCTGGATTCACTGAGGAAATCTCTGTGGGTAGATGGGCTGGATGCAGAGGACATTATATTAAATTAGTGTTTGATTTGTAAAAATATTGCTTTGTATAAAGCACTGTGGTTGTAGAGGAACACAATAGGACAAATGATGGATAAGAATTATTGCTGCATCCATCTGGTCTGTAAAAGCATTATGATAATGTCCTAATCAGTAGAGTAGAAAATATAACAAGTTGTTGTGCTTACAAGTATAACGTGACTTGAAACATCAAATTATGTCACTGGAGATGATGTTTGCTGTTGGCTTAAAGGTTTTCTTCTATTAGCAAGATATTCTGGTAGCAGCATGATCTCTTTGTGTGCCCCAGGGAAAATTCTTCTGTATCAGAGTAACATTGAGAAGTCCAAGCCTAGATGAGACTGCGCACTTAAGAACCCAGCTAAGAAATAATTTCCACTAGTGTTATTACTTCTCAGCTTCCTTTCACAAAATCTTAATATGTAAATAGGCAGGATCGATAAAAGGAGGGCTTAATTTTTGTTTGGCAGACATGAAGCACAGAGAAATCAAATCATTTATCAAAATTTGCAATGGAAATTTGCATCGAGATAGAAACAGAACTCAGATTTTTCAGTCTTAATTCGGAAACTGAACTGCTGTCCCAGCCTGCATGTGGTAGGTGATTTATCATTTTTGTAATCTGTTTTCATATTCATGTGTAACTTTCTGCATTACTAGCTCCAGTCTGGGTTTTCCCCTCCAGTTCCTACTTTACAGTGCTCTGACATGTATAAAACATACTTCTTTCCAGGATATTCAAGGTCTCAAAGAACCTTGAAATACAAATGTAAAACATGGTTCATGGTAAAAATCACAACCCAGTTTATGGAAGTTGGTAGTTTGAGAGAAAAACCAGATGTGCAACATACTGTAAATAAAGACCCCTGTGTCTGTGACTCTCATAATCCAACTTCCCTCTATGATAAAGAAGCAAAACCTTAGGTTAAAAAGTGAAAGGTGCACAAGTTGGGGATACAAACTAAGTGAGGTGAGGTGGAAGGGGCACTGCAGATTTAAACTGTAGCTAAAAACAGGAACAGTTTGAAACAAAAGCTTCCTGTTTCTAATGCATTGACATATTTGGGTTTGAAGCCTTTTTTTAAGACAACAATATAAAGTAACTTCTTGCTTGGTTTCTCCTATCAAGGCAGCTAAACTGAGCAATGCTGCCATACGTCCCAATAAGTTCCTGAGGTGGTGACCGTGCTGGGCTGAGGGCCTGAGACTGGTGAGTTCTTCAGATTAACTACATCTTCAGTAGGAGTGATTTTATACCGTGCACTGTTTGACTGTTCCCTGGGGGCCTGCTGGTTTCCAGGCAGTGAGCATTTCTGCATCTTTAGCCAGGCCTTGGTTGTCTTTGCAGGGCTGGCATTTTTAAGCCAGATCCTCCTTCATAAACCCAGCCTGCAAACATTTGGACTTGTTGCTGTTGATGCTGTGCTGCCACTACGGAACTGATGAATCTCATTAAGACCAGACCTTTTTTAAAGATATGCGTAAAGCCAGCAGCACTGCAGTGCACTCTCTTCTGCTCTGGCAGATGCTTAGATCCTAGGAACTCCAGCTGACGTCATTTCTTGATATCTGTGGCTACCAGACTTGGGTGACAGGCTGCTCTTCTGCCAGCACACATGGAATACAGCCCAGGCTGCCAGGAGGGGTGGGGAGTGGAGCTGCCTGTCTGTCTTGCTTCCTGTATGCGAGACTTGAGAGGCCAGGCTCCATGTCAGCCCCCTGGACCCCTCGGCCAGCACAGTCCAAGGGAGCATGATGGAGGGTGAAGAGACTACGTCTTTATATTAAAGTAGGAGCCAGTGTCAAATGACTAAGGTGGCTGTCACGTGTCTTTTACTTATTTACTTTTTGCCATTGCAGTGCTAAAGATCCGTCTGTCCTTAATTTCTTGATATTTTCTGCCTGTTCGCAAGTGCCACGTATCCCATACAAATAAATTTCCTTTATCCACTTTAGAATTTGAATGATTCAAACTTGGGACATTCTTCTTTTGTTCTCAGCATTTTGAACGTTCAGGATTATGTGTGCCCTGAGTTTCTTTGTTAAGAACTTTCTTTTCTAATTGCATAACTCTATTATTAGCTCTAAATGTCACAAGGATTCACAGTGGTTTCCCAGGATTTTTGATGTGGGGTTACACTCTCAGGCTAATCTGCAGTGCACTGTCCTAGAAGCAACTTCTCTCTAGTCTTTCTGTGTATTAGAATTTCAAGTGAATACATAATAGCACGTAGAACTATTAAGAAGATTTATGATTCTGTGTATTTAACATCTCAGAATTTTGCACTGGGCCTTCTGGTACTGTTTATTTACTTAGGGCTGGTTTTAGGCTGTAGGCATTAATAATTTTATGACTGAGTGTTCCTAACAGATGGCTTTATGGGCTGTAACAGCCACCAAAGAGCACTGCCAGGGAGCAAAATGAAACCATATATAATACAAACAGTTGTGCGCAGGCTTGCTGTAGGTCACAGAAATACCTCATTTATTCTAAGTATCCTTCTGTAAAGGAGGGTTAGAAACACTAGCTAAGAATAGAGCCAAAGGGACTCCCTCTGGATAATATTAGTGGTACATTATTGTGACTTGGAGGAGTGTGTAATTGGTACCAGTCAGAGGCCCTCTTTCACCCCCTCCTCCGTTTTTGAGTGTCTCACTAGAAAGAACTATATATTCAGGGCTAGTTACACATTCCTGTGTGTGTTTCAGGACAGTGTATGGTTTGTCACCCGTGAAAACAGAGTCTCTTGTTGACTTTCTGGGGCCTGTGCAAAGAGGAATGAAGGATGTGCCATGGAGAGACATCTGACGTATTTGTTGGGGAGTCACTGGGAAGAGTGGTACCAGCCTGTTCCTCTGAGCCCTGTAAATCTGCAGGCTCTGCATTGGTACCTGGGAGGTTATTTCTTGGATCTGTTCCTTATAAATACTCTTCTGGATGCAGGGAAGGAATCAAAGTCTGTAGGCCAGAGAGGGCTGAGTGAGACATGGATTCAGCAACCCCTTTGGATAATTATTTTAAAAGAAATCTCATGTGTGTTGACATGAAAGAAGTTTATGTATATCAGCATGAAAGAGGCACATTATAGACTTGTAATCTAGAAGCTGTTTTGGGTGCATGCCCAACTTTCCTGGTGGAACTCAAGGGTCTTGTGACTCATTGGCAGCCTCTGATACTCCACATCAGGGACTTATCATTGATCCCACAGAAGTAGTGCCAAGGCTTACCTTATCTTGACAAGACTGCATTACATTCAGCTTCATCTCAATAACTTAGAGAAAGTATGGATAGCTCTTGCATAAATGGAGATGTATCAACTTGTAGCATGATTAGGGGATCTCAGACTATAACCCACTCTTTTAATTACTGCAGAGACCACAGGAGGAAGAAAAAAGAAACCACTGGGTCTCCTAGATAACTTTACTGGCTTAGTAATCTTGGCAGGAATTTATTATCTGTTTGTGTTTCTCAAAATACCACAGGCAATACCACAGATAGGAAGAGAAGGAAAGCAAAGAAAGAAAGTGTTGGGTGATTTCTTAAGGTTTTACTTTGCTGAGCTGGTCTTAAGCAATACAATGAGAATGAATTGCAGTAAAGATGCAGCAGCATCTTCATGACTTCTTACATGATTAAGAAAAAAAATGAAGGCTGATTATTCCAATATTTTAGTGAAAAGGAATTCTTCTAGTAAAACTGGTGGTAACCTTTACAGTTTTCTAATTGTACAGCCTTTGAAAAAAAAAAATCATGGTTCTGTTTTAATCATGTGAGAACACCTTGGTCCATAGGAGCCTCAACTCACTGAGTAGTTCTTATGGACCAGAGCACCTGTGTAAATTCACTGTGAGTAAATTCACTCCCCTTCTTTTATACATGTGGCATGAGAGGGATAGAGAAGTCTGATGGTGTAGTTCAAAATGCTATATGTTTGTAATTACTTGACTTGTTCTTATACTGTATGAGCAAATATTTGAAGAATAAAGGGAAAAATTCCCTTTTTTTTTTTTTTCTTGGAAGGGGAGTAAGATAAATCTGAACACTGAGATTAAGCCTTAGTAGTACATGTCACTATGTATAGGAATGTACAAGCAAGAAAACCCTTAATAATCTGCCATCAATACAGGGGCTAAATTTAGCTTTTCATATTTCACTGTTAGCCATACTGTCACTGGGGTCTGATAGTTCTTCCTTTATCTGGTGTCTTGACCTCTTCCGAACCATTATACCTTTCCTCTGCAGTAGCATGGTTTAAAAATGTCAGTCATTATGAATTAGGTTCAAAAATATTCCTGGATGGCAGGTCTTCAGTGCTGCCTCTGAAGTGTTAAGTGATGATTACATCAGAAGGCTGGAGACTGATTTCTATGCAGATGTCAGCAGGAGCCCAGACACAGCCTTTTGGTAGGATTTGAAAGGCTGGTACACTTTGCATCATATGCTTTTATGCTTGCTCAGGACCAGAAGAATTGTTAGCAGCTCTGTTTAGTCTATGCAAGTCACACTCTGCCCAGATGTGGTCCTAGAGATACAAATCTTCAAAATCCTTGTCTGGAGATCCTGAATGCAGCAAATGTAAGGAGATTCTGGTGATGATGGCTAGGCACATGCAAGCTTGCACAATGTGTAGAGCCTTTCTGTGATGGTGAAGATCTGGATGTGGGACAGTTATTGGTCCCTTAGGCTGGCAAGTGAAGCCCATCAGTGGCAAATCTATGGAGCAGTTTCTCCCAAAAACCATCCTCTCGTTTATCCTGTAACCACAACGTGATCTTTGTTCAAAGAGGGATCCTGAACAGGCTGTTACCAGATGATTCACCCCAAGAAGCAGAAAATCCTCTCTCTTTCCCTTAATGGTAGATGAGCTGATGGGAGGACAACAGGCTCAGGTCTGCCTTTTTATCAGGAGTCTCCCAGTATTCTGGCATCTTTTAAAGATCCAGCTATTCCTTGAGAGGCTTCAGCATGTCCTGAAAGCAAACCACAGAAGTAGCAAGCTCTTAGTTTTAGGTTTGAAGTTTTCAGTGCTCTTCAGGGAAAACATTTAGCATTTATATATTAGGTACTTGCTAATTTATACAAGCTAATTTATAGTTGAACGCTGCTTGCTTTTGAATCCTCTGTTTTTTCTCTTGATAGCAAGTGATAAGAGAGCTGCTGAAGAAAGAACATTAGCAATCTTGATGTGTCAGCTCTTGTAGATGTTTTTATCAAATAGTGCTGTGATCATTTGGGATTAAAGCTAATAGGACTGTTTTCTCTGGGGGTCATTTCCACATTGCCTATTAGTTTCTGCAGATTTGATGGACTCTGTCTGGATCTCTGTCGTTTATCCTTTTTCTCTCCTGCCCTGTCTCTAATCCACATCTAGCAAGGGCCTTTTCTTGCAGTTGTTTGTGGTAGGTGATTTACTGCGTGCTGTGGGTGTTGGATTATTGGATTATAAAGTTCTGTTTGTCTTTTCCCTAGGCTGGATACCCAGAAATCCTTTTTATCTTTTTTCAACCTGCTGCTGTGTGGTCCTTTTGAATAACTTTATGTATGAATTAAAAAGAGTGAGGGAGGGAGAGGGGGATGCTTACAAGAAGGAAATGTTTTGCTGACATTTGCAGGATAACTGTAAACATGAATAGTGCTGCTATGTGAACACCTTTCTAGTACAAACAGCTCAAGTTGTTTTATGACAGTTAGCAAGAATATAAAATATTCATATCCTATTCAAGTATGCAATGATGAGCTCAAAGAACATCACTCTTTCACAAGCTTGTCAGTGTATAATTCATACTCTGTACAGTTGGTATCTTTAGACAGTTTTTAATGTGCACATTATATACTCAGAAATGTCTTATTTACATTTAGTTTTTGTGGAACTTGCATCTAAAATGGTGCTGATCCTCACCCTTTATGCTGTGCAGGAGAATTACAAAGTCCAGTATTTTCCTTTGAGATCCTTGAATCTTGATTCAGATAAAGTGTTAAGTTGATTCTTGCTAAGGTGTTTTTGAGTGACATTAATGCAAACTCATAATGAGGTGGTATAGGTGTTATTAGTATTGTTTATTGCTTTTGTTTCCATGTTCAAAAATTACTTGGATTTTTTTAATGTGCAAATCAGTTCAGAGCCAGAGCTAGAGTAAGGCTGTACAGTCAGTGAATTGGTATTTCTCTAAAAATTTCTTTTTGGCCACTTGGGGAAAACAAACCAATATTTATTCAGTTTAACTGTGGAAATGAGGTGTGGGAAGTCACCCTGTTAATATAAATGCATGTTACCCAATTCTCCCATAAATGTTTGAACCTGTTGTATTATTTCAACAAAATATCAGAGGATAACAGGAAGCCACAAAGAACTGAATTCTCATGAAAATCAAGTACAATTTTTGACCTTCAAAATCATTAGTTCATCCTGCATCAGCTGAGAGATGGTAAATTATTTGCTCAGGCCACTCCCTAATTGCTGGTTTCCAGCTGACCACTTAGGAGGCATACAGTGCTCAGACTCCTGGTCAGAGAGTGTGTGTGTAGCTTGGGGCAGACTGCAGCTAAAACCACCTCTTGCCCAGAAGGGATTTTATAGAAAAATAAGCTTCTGGTGGTAAAATGGAATTAATGGGGGATCTCATTTTGATACTTTGGTTAAGTTAATTTTAAAAACTCCAAATAAATCAGTCAGTCATGAGGAACAAATGAATTGAAGATAAAGCATCATCCATTCCATTGCTCCTGGGACTGTTATCATCACTCTTTTGCCTTTTCTGCATCCTGACTTTATCTTGCAATGACTTCTTCCATTTTGGTCTGGAATGAATGTAATCCTTAGCAGCCTGATCCAGGTTAAATCAAACACGGACCACACACTGATTTCTAAAATGCCTTGATTCCATCCGCTGTCTTCCAGTATGTTTGCACAAGGCTTCACTCAATGGGTCTCTGATTTTTTTTTTTTACTCAGGCTTGTGCATACATGGTTAATGCACATTGCTGTGCATTATTTTTCACTACTGTCATGTGGAAAAGATTTCAAAGGGGAGGATTTAAAGTTAGCTGCTCTGACTGAATATAATCACAAAGAACAGCTTCACTTCTGGGTATGATCAGTGCCCTCCTGTTCTGGTGGTGTAAGAGCTATAAAAACACAACAATACTCAGGGGTTGGAACACTGATTTTTTTCTGAGCTGAGATTCCTTCAAGATGGGAGTCAAATTTTGTTCATGATTTTTTTTCTCCCAATACATACAATCTTCAAGCCCAGCTAGGTTTGCATAATAAGCAGACAGAAATCAATGTGTGACTTCCACTAATTTTGAAGATGATTATTATTCCTTAATAATATTTTTTTAATTGGGAAATCCTTTTTACAGTTCAGATTCAGCAACAAACAATAGTTGTTAATGATCTTTCACATAAGAACTGGACTAGGATGTTACCATGATAAATAAATTGTAAAGTGCGATTGTGTAATTTTACTTCATATAGAGCTTCTGTGTAAGGCAAGTTTATTGAAAAATAAAAATTAGTACAAAAGACAAATTGAGTCATTTGTTTTGGCTGTTAGATTAAAACACTACATGATAAACTTGATGCCAAATCAACCTTTGGCCTCCAAAGAACCCTGATACACCAAATGGTCTTAAACTGGGTTAATGTGACACATCACAGCTGGATTCCTTAACACTAGAAAAGTGTAAGGTCTGGTCTTCAGGGCACCTGGGTAATAAGAAAGGAAGCTCTCTACATTTATGGAATAAGAATTGGTAACTTCAAACTCACAGAGAACACTGAGTGTAGGTAAAGGAGGCACTTATGCAGTGGAAATGTTAAAAGATGAAAGATTTAGAGATGGTCCTGGAATTAAATGTATACTTGACATCATTATTTCAGGCAGGATGACATTACTGACCATGGACTTGGAGACAAGGGTTGCAAAAGTGGAAATGGAATGTGTGTTGAAGGCAGTTGCAGGTGGTCCTCAAGTCGAGGACTCAAATAATCTCCACCTTGGCCTTTGAAAGAGATAGCTTCATAAATTGGAGATTTTGACAGCAAATATTTCTGTTGAAGACATCTAACAGTGGGAAGATAAATACCAAATCTGATCCATAACTTTAAGAAATGGTGACAGATTATACCATACTATAGAATGAAGGCAAAAATATTTGAATACCTGAAGATAAGTAGGAAATGGAATAAAATCTTTCATTGGTTTATCAAAGATAGATTTTTACCAGGTTAACATAATGATGTTTCTTGCCTAACCAGTCAGTTTTTGGATAAAAACAATGCAATATTTTTTGCTGTGTCATTCAGTAAAATGCCATTTGGGTACATGTTGGGGGAAATGATTTTGAGAATAAAAATGATAAGATAAACTCAAATAAAGAAACTCAAGGATAAACTCAATCTGGACCAGCTGTTGGGAAGGGCCTCTAGGTTGTCCAAAGGGAGAAGAAGCATTTGTTTTACTGAATGAGCATCGTTTTGCCTGCCAAAAGGAATCTGGGTTAGTAGATATGTGCTACCTAATCTAAAATCAGGACACAGCACATGGAAGGAAAAAGAGCATTTCTGGGGTGGAAAGTGGTCTCTAACAACTAAAATAGTGTGCTTCTGGATCAATCTGCTGAACAAAGTGTCAGGGGGAAGGAAAGCTTTTTATCCCTTTATGATGGAGGAGAAAGAGATTACTTCCATGTTCATAAGCTATTTTCCCTTAGTGAAGTTGTACTCTCCTGCTTGCAGCCTAGAAGAGGCTGAGGGTTTGTTCCAGGGCTCTTGTTCAGTAACGTCAGAAGCTTCATAAGGCATTTCTTTTGGATTGTTGGAGAACTTGCTTTGTCAGGATAGTTTCTTGACACTGGCTCCTAGTGTGGAGAGAAATGGAAAAATCTTTCAAAAGAATAACAAGCATGAGGTTTTCTCATGAGCTGATTTGCCATCTTGGGCCTGGGCAGGCAGTTCTGCATTTCTTTTTCTCTCATGGCATGCAATATTTTTAAAATAATAAAACAACAACAACTTAAATATTGTTTCTCATTACATGAAGCCACATTTGCAAATATTTTGGTGTTTAATTTTTTTCCAACCCTTTCTTTTTTTAAAAAAGGCTATCTATAAATGTTAAATGGTGTTATTTAGCTTAATACTTTTACAGTCCTACACAGTGTTATATACTGTGATGGATGATATTTTGTGAATTTATTCTCTTTTTGATACTTCAATTGACTAGTTTTATGAGATTTTTTTTTATCTTAAGAACTGTCTATTCCCGTGAAATTTCAGGCTTTTTGTGATCCAGAAGGAAATTCGGCTCAGGCTAGTCAAGCCACATCAAGTGAAATATATGTTGTAGTTGATAGCAACTGAATGACCCTTCTTGGCTCACCTGGATCATGTCTGTGTACACGACCATTTAATTAGACTTGAGAGATGGTAGAGCCTTCAGTGTTATCTTTGTGTCACCTAAAAGCAAAAGCTGCACGTCACTAAAGCGAGTGGTTGTTATACAATACACATCTCTGTCCAGGATGGTAGGATGTATGACAGGTGTGACATATTATGAACATGAGCCTGTTTACCAGTGATTAAAATATGAGAATATATATTTTATTGATGCTATACTTGATCTGATTTACTCTATTTAATTTACTTCAAAAGGAGGAAATCTTATTTTTCCTCATAGTCTATCATCTGTCTCTATAAACGAGGTCCTTGACATACACTGAAATTTGTGGCATCCTCTCAATCAGATGGGAATGTTAGAATTATGATAAATCTGTGAGGCATTACTATAATTTTAATTTCTGACTTATTTTACCTGTGAAAGCGAGTAGCAGAGTAGAAAAACAAACAGGGACTCCTAAATGAGATAAAAAATCTGATTACAAGTAATTTCCTTTATTTTATTTTCATATACTAATTTCCCCATTCCTCTTGGTTCTTCTGTCCTTGTGATGGCCCTGGTGTCCCTGCAGCACTGCCCTTCCTTTGCTGGTTATTGCTACTGTGCTGCTTCCCCCAGTGAAGAAGGTCATTCCTCCTTGGCACACTGGGGCTGGGTTAGGAACAGGGAAAACAGGCTTTGTTGCTTGCTGCTAGATTTGCTTTTATGGTTCCAATTTTTCTGCATCAGGTTATTAATGACAAATTCCAGCCTTTTGAGAGCTTCCTCTAATCTACAATGTAATTTACAATGGTTTTATGTCTTGTGTGAAACCTGCTTTGCTTTCCCATTCCTTGGGAACACTGGAAGTGTTTGGTTTTATTCTGGCTCTTACATGCCTCCTCACTTTTTGCTCTGCCACTACCCAGAACCACAAGTTTTGGTCCAGAGATAAAATCATCAAATCTAGCCTTGAAGAGAGAGTGGCCCAGAAAGTAACTTATCCTCTTTTTCCTTCTGTTAGTGATAAGGATTTTAAAAAATATATCTATTTTGTTTTTGCATTGGAACTACCAGTTGTGCTATTAGCAAGCGAGAGAATTCCAGGATTCAAGGGAGCAAATGTGAATTTTGACTAAAAAGCTTGAGGCTTCATCATCAGTGTCAGAAGTGGGGAAGGCAGGAATGCCTCCTTCCTCAGCCAGCTTTTCACAACTAGCTCAATGTCTTTGCGAGGCTCTATTTAAAGCTGTGGCACCTTAGGCAAGATGTGTGAGAATAGTGGGAATTCACTACTGGTATGACCTCAGAGTAGTGGTATGTTACCACTACCATGTTACAGAAGTTGTGTCCTGATGTGACATACCTCAGTAAGATAAAGCTCTCATTGCATATCCAGGTCTTTCGGGAGACATCAAATTCCATGTTTGGACAAAATCAGAATATTTTTGAGTTTCTTCCTATTAAAACCTTTAATACATTTTACATCAACCAAGAAGAGTGTATATACAGAGATTATGTAGCCTTTTATTAACACCTTTGGAAAGAATTTTTCCTCCACTAAATCTTTAGTGTTCCAAGCCTACTAAACCATTAAATATCTTTAGTTATCCTTGAAATATATTTTGGATTTTGGAATGAATTTACCTTTATTTGGGGAAAGATCTGTACATCAGAGGTGTGGAAGGAACCCACAGCTCTCATTTGATTGCTCAGAAATGACTTTTTAAATTGCAGACAACCTCTGTGCAGGAGCTGAGACTTGGCCCTGCACCTCAGCTCAGCCCAAGAAGAATGGAGCACAGAAACCCTGCAGAGGAGGGGTGTCTAATCTCCTGAGAGCCCTGGAGAGAAGTTATCCTGCTCTGCATCCCCATCTCAAGGATGCACAGTAAAGCTGCCCAGCTGACGGGGCAAGTTTTGATGGGGCTGGAGAGAAGTCTGAGAAGTGGAGATGCAAGATCTCATGTTTTTAATTTCTATGCTCTGAGAGTGCAGCACAGTGAAATTCTTTGTATTCAGAGGCAAAGAGCACATTTACTATGAACAGAACATAAAGCTTTCTCTGTGTTGTGCTATTAAAACAACTCCAAATGCTTTTGCTTAAGAAGTAGATCTCCCTAGTATGCACAAAATTCAGATCACTCGGGGAGATATGTCAGCCCTAAATCCCACAGAGATGGACAGACAGGTCTTTCTGAAGTGCTCCCTCAAAGTGAAATAAATAAGGACAATACAGCATTGAAAATCTCTTATGCTTTCAGAAAATAGATACCCATATTCTATTTGGTAAAATACTACAGATAAGCATTACAAAGTATAGCAAAGCCAACCTAATTATATTACCTTCCAATTCTAGTCTGATCTTTTTCACTAATATTGATTTCACTTTGTATCCCATTTGAGCTTACAATGGCAACTGAATTAAGCCAATGTACTTAATTTTGATGTCTATCTGTGTGGAGAAAAAAGAATATATGCCTGGTGGAGATCATTACAGGGAACAAATCCTCCCGTAGATTTTTCTTGTGCTGTGGTGCAGCATTAGTCAACCATTGCATGTGTCTATACAATTTAGGAAAGAAAAATTAGAGATGATTTGCAATTAAAAAAAGAGAGCTCAACACAGGCTATTGAAAAGCTCATTAATTTTACAGCAACATCCATATATTGATTTCACTTGCTGTAGGTGGAATTCTGATAAAGATGGCATTTTGAAATTGGTCAGAAATTACACTCTTCATTTCTCAGGATTATCTGTTACTATTATTATTTTTTTAAACAAGACCATGTACATGGGTATAATCTATACACATCTACTGTAATTTGTTTAACGATCTTGTCTCCCAGCAGCAGTGTTTGCTCTGCCCTAAGTGGAGAAGTTGATTTGATAGACAGACAAAAAGAAAAAAAAAGGCATTTTGTAGGTAGTGGGAACTTTGAGAAGCTGATTTTGCTGAAACAGAAAAAAAAAAGCTTATAGTTACCATGTGAACTTGGAAGATTAAATATCATGGAATTGACAATCTTTTAGGACTAGAGATAGGCAAAACAGATTTCAAAGAGTGAATTCACCGAGAACAGTTTGGCAGCTCAAATTCAGGACAAATCTAAACATACTGCTTCAGCTACAAGAAAAAAAAAGGAGGAGAATGACAATAGCTGGTTTCAATATTTTCAAAAGGAAATATTCTGGTTCTGTTTTGAAGGTACTTGCATAGAATTCTTCAAGGCTAATAAGTCAAATTTAGGGCCATATAATTTTTTTTAAATAAGCCAAGAGATTAAAAAAAAAAAAAAAAGGCTTAAGGTCACCTTGAGGCATTGGGCTTTTTTTTTCCTTTAAGTTCTTGTGCTGAGTACAAATCCATTATTCACACAGTGGCAGCAAGACTTTCAACTGATTGGATATTTATGGGTAACAAGAATATCCAGTGTTTTAACCCTCAAGCTCCAGGACACCTTCTGTATGTTTTGGCAATGGAGCTGTTAAAGGGAGTATTCCTGGGAAGGGAGTACATGATTTCTGACTCAGAAGCTTTGAATCATGATCTGAGGTAGTTACTCAATTTCATGCCACAAAGCAGGAGCCACAGCTCCCTCAGACAATTCTAGTTTTGACAGGAATGTTGGACTCTGGTCTGGAGCCCTAGACATGACTTTGCTGCAGGTGAGCTGTGAAGGATGGTAATGAAGAATGCTGACAGGCACAAAGTGCACCCTCTTGATAAGTACTTTACAGACATAATTTGTTATCCAAAACCACAGAGGTGTTGCACCTCTTACTTATGGAAACCCAGGTCTATTTGTGCAGCATTGAACAGAAAGGAAAGTAAAAGAATCCATGGCAATGTTTAAAATTTGCATATTCATGAAACTCAATTAACTAATCATAGGGCAGGTAAGCAAGCTTTTGCACGGACCATTTTTTTTATTGTTGGAAAGCAATAAACAGCAACACCCCAAGGCTTCATATTTTGCACTCACCTCTATATTACATAATAAAATATTGAACACTGTTAATACAGGTGGGTGACTAATTGAGATGAGTTGTATGAGGGGTGGGCAGGCAACCTAGAGACCACCCAGAGTTGTTTGAGTTTGCCTCTACTGTTGACAGCCACAGCTATGACTAATTAGGGGTTACTGTTAAATGCTCAGCTTTGGTAGCAGAGGTGGAGCTGTGAACATCTGTGTACCTACAGTATACATGTTACAACCTCAGTGCTATAGATTTAATCCCACCCTTTTATCTTTCTTTTCCTTTATTCCTTTTTCTTTTTAACACAGATAAGGAACACTTTGGATGCCATTGTCCTCATTATGAATTGAGTTTGCTCTTCAGTCTGATGGATTTTATTCTCTACCTTATGTCATGCCGGCTGTGCATACACAACTTTTTTGATAGAGACCTTATCCTTTTGTGTTAATTTGATATCTGACATTCAGAAAATGACCCTACTGCAACAAAGATGATGATTGCTTTTTACCAATTAAAATATACCCTGACATAGAGTATTAGGCCAGCTACTTATGTTAGCATTTTAAAAATATCTGTCAGTCAATGCAAATTGAGGGACTGGAAAAGGCAGGAGTTGAATAAACTGTTATGTGAATTCAGGCAATTAATTTTCAATTTTTCAGAGAGAAAATAGGCAGGGAGTCTTTGATCTTTGTCATTTTCTAAGAGGGAGACCCCAAGCAGTGTGCACTCATTTATTTTATGGTATCCCTACCCTATGAAAGTATTAACTTGTGTAAATTAAAAAATGCACCTGGATTTCCTTAAAAATCTCTATTTACTTCGTCAGCTCATGGGGTTCCTTGATTTCCTAATTTCACACTGCCTTTCCTTCTCTGAACATCCCCCTCCTCACTCAGCCTGGGTTCCTCACCGCCGCGAGCGCCGGGCTCCGCTGCGCGGTGCCGTCCCTGCACGCAGTTGTCGCCTGGGATGCGAGCAGTACCTCGGGTGATGAATATGTAAGATGAGACACCCAGCCTCGCTGTCTGGAGCTGTCAGCTTCCTCCCTGACAGGTTTCCTATGTGGTGGTCTCAAGCTAATTTAGGCCAGTCAAGGATTACCATTTCTGCTCACCCCAACAAGTGAGTCGAAGCTGTTATTTAGGAATTTCTGAGCATGGTGATTATATTTGGAGAGGAGCAAGTGCCTCTGCATTCCTGCCCTTTCTTATCATTACCATGACAGATAGAGATGGATACACACAATATGTTGTCATAGAATTCACACTGTTCCAAAGTCTCTCATGTCACTTTGAAACCCAAATCCTTCCCATGACATCTGGTATATAATAAACACTTTGAATCGTTGAGAGTGTCAGTGACAAAATCACATGTATAATAATTTTTATAGGTTTACAAAAGAGGGCAAAATTTGATATCTAAGCTTTCATGTGTACCAGTGCTACTAGGTTCATGGTCTTGAATGCGTGTGGCAGGCAATTGGACACACTTTTAGTTGGAAGCACTGGGACAGACCCTATTTGTTATTCCTCTTCCCTTCCCTTCTCCCTTCCCTTCTCCCTTCCCTTCTCCCTTCCCTTCTCCCTTCCCTTCTCCCTTCCCTTCTCCCTTCCCTTCTCCCTTCCCTTCTCCCTTCCCTTCTCCCTTTCTTTTTTTTCTCTTTCTTTCTTTCCCAGAAAAGCAAGATGCAAACACAGAAGAAGGTCAACTTTGCCTTCTGTCTCCATTTCACCCACCAGCATTTTTTGGTTTTGGAGAGAATACGCAGAGTCTAAATCTTAGCTGAGCTTCCATTAATTGAAGTCTCTTCTTCTTCCCATTGCTGGACCAGATTATTCCTTCTTTGTGCACAGACACGTCACTCTGTGGGCTTGCTGCTGGACTGCCTTTGCTTCTTTTTCCATACATTCGTCTGTTCAAGAAGATCTAAGTTTTTGTAATAACTTTCTGCTGTGTTATTCTGGCCTGTGGTTTCTAGACACCAACTGAATTTCAAACACTTGTTTTTCAGTGTTTCTTTTAATAATATATTTCATGAAATAGGGACAATCTTTGTGATGGTCATTGTGAGTAAACAGGGACAATACAATGGGTTTAATGTAGCACAAAGCTAGACTAGAGTGTGTAATTAACAGGTAATATTGACAAAGGATTTTAAATAACAGTATTTTTATCCAGGATGGCAGTTATTTTGTGGTGTTGGATTGCAAATTTTAAAATGGACTATCTCTTTCTTGGAGATTACTTTCACTGGAAGTGCTTTTTGCATGGACCTGTGAGAGATTTGGCTCAACCTACTCACAAAGAGAATTTTCTGCAGGTGTCAGTGCTGGCTGGTAAGTTGGTGTTAAAGTCAAAGGCATGGGAAAATACACATTAGCTTTGCTTTGTGCACCATGCTATAAATGCAAAAAAGGATTTTAAACAAGGCTCTGTTAATGGGCTGCCAAACAGTACCATCACAATGAGAAAATTTGTGCAATGAGAGAAAATGTGTAGCCCTTTGCTGGCTGAATGCCAGGAGCTCATAAGTAAGTGGCATTTTGCAGTGAAGTGCACACATGCCACTGAGTTCCCAAAGCAGGTGAGTAGGCTTGTTATCATTATAAGATTTTAATTTTTTTTTTTCTTTTTAAAAAGACTGGTTAGTCAAGGCAGTAGTATCTAGCATCTTTTGAAGAGAAGGAGAGGGGAACAACCTTGCTCCCTGAATTTGTTAAACTTCAGTTCAAGAGGGATTATTTCCGCACAACATCAATTGCTTAAGTGGGAAATATGCATATTCCAATTCCTTCAATGCATGGTCAATATTTTTAAAATACTTTCGTCTTTAGTTCTCTGCACAAGTCTCCTAGTTCTTATAGACTGCAGAATGCCCTTCAAAAGAGAAAATAATAATCCCTGGAATAATAATTCCATGTTAAATTCTAATCTTCCTTTAATTCCTTCAAGAAATAACAGAGAGAAAATATAAAAGCAGAGAATCAGAAGAGGAACTTA
>VXBQ01010235.1:177880-502464 GCA_013400175.1 Phainopepla nitens
CTTACAGTCCTGACTTTTTTTTGGATTTGTGGTTTTTCTGTGTTTTTTTTTTTTTTTTAACTTTTGATAAATGGCAGGGATATTGCTGGAATTGTTCTCTGTTATTACCATTTTGTGAGTTGCTAATTT
Organism: Phainopepla nitens; assembly: GCA_013400175.1. Lineage (NCBI taxonomy): Eukaryota > Metazoa > Chordata > Aves > Passeriformes > Bombycillidae > Phainopepla > Phainopepla nitens. The sequence continues at coordinate 178,010 of VXBQ01010235.1, forward strand.
TCTTAGCCCTGATGAGTAATAGTAGATGATTTATCATATTTATATAGGTGGCAGGGGAGAACAGACACCCTAATAGAGTTTTGTCCTTCTTACAGTGGCTATTGTAGAATTATGCGTTGAGATCCCCACATACCTCCCTCTGCAACCTGAATTCCGAGTACATGAATCAGACAAAGGATATGATGAAAATACCATTAACCTCATTTTACATTCAGGGAGTTGAGTCAGAAGAAAGAAATGATTTCTCTAAGGTCTGTGACAGAGATGTGAACAGAAATCAAAGTTCCTAAGCCCTTGACTCAGTTTATTTCTTATTAGTATTGCAGCAAGTAGACACATATCTCTCAAAGACCTTCCCTTCTTAATAAATTATGTGCTTGTGCAGTAAAAATCTTCCCAGTTCCTTTCCAGAGACTCTGTGGTCCATGTACATTAAAATGTCTCTGCCACAAGGGCATCTCACCAAGCCTGCCTTGGGAGATGCTGCTGCCACAGTTTTACAATAAGGATATGTGTGAACTCTCCTAATCAGAAGGGATGGTTTTGTTTGTGTGTTAGAGCAAAGGACACAATATGGTCTCCTTTAGTGTGAGGAAACCTGCCTTTACAAAACATCGGTTTATATACAAAAAGACAGCATTTGCTTCTCTCCAATGACAAGAATAGGTGTCTCCTGAAAAGACAGCAAGCTGGAATTATTTTGGGTTTTACTTTCCTTTTGAATGCTGCACATTCCAGAGAAATGTGAGGAGCTGTGAAGATATTCAGCAGTGGTGTTGCAGCAGGGTCACTTGTTTGGGAACCACTTTTTGCAGAAGGTGATGTGCTTCATAAATAGGTGTGTGAATCTGAAAAAGTTGCGAGGTGGCTATTCTAGAATTAATTTTCTTCCTCAGGCATTTCGGTGATTCCTTGATATTTATACAGCACTCTTTGTTCATTGCCTTGGTTCTAAAGAGGATGAACTCCCCAGGATTGGCCAGTGGTCAGATGGACGTTCAAGGTCAAGAGTATATTGCATTAGGAGTAGCCCTGGTTGGACAGAAACATACGTTCCTCATTAAGGCAGCCATCGTAGCAAATGAAATTAGAGTCCTATAAATCTGATTGTGTCTGGGCTAGAGTGAGGTAGTGTCTCAGTGCTCAATTTCCCAGTGTACAAAATGCCATATGCTGCAGGAATTCAGGAACTTTTTCTGTGGCAAAGAGAAAGGAAGAGCCTAGGGCAGCAGACGTGACACTGAATGAGAAAACTGTGAATATGTTGAAGGATGACAGAGGAATTTATTTTAGTGACAAATCTACTTTTCTAGCCTATTTCTTTAAAAGAAATTGAACAGGGAGTGTCTGCCACCTTTTGCTGTCTATCAGCCTGACTGCAACATTAATTTAGGAGAAGTCATCTCAGCAGAAGGTTTGGCTAGGAAAGGAAATGAAAGACTGTATCCTCTGAAAAATACCTCTTTATCTGCCCATGGCATCTCAGCAGTTAAAGAATTTCAGTGATGTTTCATCATCTCTCCCTTTGTTAATGCATTTTTCAGAGAGACAACAAGAAGGATAGTTTAGAAAGATAAATGCAATTGATGAGGTAATGAAAAAATCAGGAAACAATTATAAAACCTTTTTTATGAAATGTTTTATGAGTCTGTATTTGCATCTGGGGAATATTAGAGTAAATATTGTGCAGGGAAATTAGTTTTAATTTCATGCTAACGGAAAAATCAATTCGGTTCTAATTAGGTTATGATTTTTAAAATACAATCAGGCAGTCATTTCAGTGTTTTGATTAGATTGTCCTATCATTTGTTTCGGTTTTGATAAATGCTACTTCAGAAAATGCCTTTCAACACAAAAGCCTATCTGCAGCAGAATAGGTTTGATTTGGGAGAGTTGTTCTGAAAGCAGTAGTGTAAAAATTCTTAAAGTGGGTCATTGGCTGCAAGCAATTTGAATGTAGTGAGTAGAGCTGTGGCACTTCAGTCTATAGTACAATGAAATGCAGGTGCAAATTGGATGAGTGAGAATTGTTGATTTTTTAATTTCTATCTGTTCAATAAGGTCTTGTAACTTCTCTGGCAGAAAAAAAAATTCTCTTTATTAATTACTACTCGCAGGGAAATGAACTGAGGTCAGTACTGCTTCCCACACTTGCATGCTTAAGTGTTTCTTGACCTTGCAACATGTGAGCTGGTAAGGCTTTCCGTGACTTTTTATTTAAAATATGCCCTGAGAGAACCAAAAAGTAAATCACAGCAGCATATTAAGATTGTGATCTTCAAGCTGCTTTTGAAAATCTCAGTCAATATCATCATGTGAAATTATCTCAAAACATAAAATTGACAAATATGTGGATGGTATGTGTAGTATAGACTATATATAGTCTACACCATATAGTCTATACAGTGTTAAATCTACTTAATAGAACATTGCAGCTTGCTTAAACTGCCATTAATTAAAAAAACAAGATTTAAAGAAAAAGGGCTGGGGACCCTTGTCACCACTACGGTCCTGCACAATTTTCTTCTTGTGTCCTTGATTTTTATTTGAACAAGTAGACATTGTTGTTCTCTGAATGGCACTGTAGTTTTTTTGCCAGCTCAGCTCCACAGCTTGGCTTCTGTGGTGATCCATACTGGGAGATGAAATGGTGGTGTTTTCACTTTTCTGTATTCTCAGTGTGCCTACTCCATCTTCTTGTGTGTGTCTTTCTGTCCCTTTGAGTGACAAGTGCCTTTACTGAACAGTATATTATAATCAAAATGTCTTGTGCAAGAGCTAAAACTGAAAATACTGGCATTAAAAATTAATATGGTTGTCAATCAGATGTCCACTTTTGCATGTGGCATTGCTTGAGGTAAAGTATAGCATTACTCTTACAAGATCTATGATTTAGATTATTTCTTGGGACATGCCCAGACATTTTTCTAGATTAGTTAGAAGGAACATTATATGAAGTTGATAAAACAAAAAAAGAAAAAGGGTGAAAAAATGGCTGTGTATCCTTCTATCGCCAATAAAGAATATTACACCATTTTTAAAATCATCATGAAGAGGGAAAATTGGGGGAAGTGTGAGGTTACGCCATTTCCTCAAAAAAATTCTTAGTATGAAATCTATGCGAACTTTAATGTAAAAATTAGAAATTATACACTGAATAAGCTTTGATCTTTAATAGAAAACATCAGTGATTTGCAAGAGTTTTATTTGTACAATAAACTGTCTCCTGAGGCTTTTTCTGGGGGATTTTTTTCCCCTGGATATTTGAATTTTCAAAAGCTGTTTATGATGTATTTTTCATGTTGCATGATTTATACTATGGCCAGTGATTGGAATGGTTGCTTAAATAATATATTCAGGTTGTATCATATACTCAGAATTTTTAATTGTACTTCCTGCAACTTCTGGATTAATGGGCATAAATTCATCATGGGTTATTAATAGGATTATTAAAATCATAGCAGTTAAATCCTTTTGAGACTTCAAGTTTGCCGACTTAAGCAGATCAGAATTTGTAGTCCCATTTCAGATTGCTTGGAGGACTTCCAAACAGGGTGATAAGTTAATTAATAATAGCACACCAAACCGGTGCATTCAAAATGTGTGTTGGACAACAGGTTGAGGAAATCTTGCTTTGGACATATTTCTAAATCTATGTGGACACTAATGGAAATTTCAGAAGTCCTGTGTCTTTGAAATTGGCAATATATTCATAAAAGTCAATGTTATCTAAGAGAACATTCTGTCTTAGGTTTTCTTCTGTGGTCCATACAAAAAACCCAAAATGTTTATTGGAGGATTCTTTCCATAAAGAAACTGAACTACAGCTTGTAAGATTCTTCTTTGGCTTGAATAAGTGTTTTTGAATGTCTGTCTTGAGATCTAATTTTTCGGATCACAAAAGGGAACTCTGACTTCAGTATGAATTAGGAACCTCTTTAACTCTTCAGTCTCCTGGAAGGTTGCAATGGGATATGGTGAAGTAGAGCTTCTGGTAGAGGAAGAATGAGGTGAAGACGTCCTTATGAAACTTAAACATGGTTTATAACCCATGACCTCCTGTTAAAATACTGCACGCTTCATGATCAGCGTTGTAGTCGTGGAACAAAATAGAGAGATACACAATTCTTTGACTCCCCTGCAGGAAAAGCTATCTTTTGTGCTAAGTGTGCCAAAGTGGGCCTTGTCTCATCTCAGTTGTTAAGGAAAAGATAAACTGAAAAAAAATTTTTATTTTCTAGCCTTATTCTCAAAGTAAAATTATAAATATATTTACGGTTGGTTTTGGTTTTGTTTTTTCTTTCTTAGCAAGAAGTGAGAGTTTATAATCTCTTTTTCATCAGCTGAGAGACCTGATATTATTTGTGTGATTGGCATGTGTACTGGGGTGATTGGGATGGATGAAATGTGTGATGTGCTCAGAGTGAGAGCAGGTATGCACATGTGAGAGCAGTTACATGGGTTTAGTGCCACAAGGAGGTTCATTACAGCTGAAATTTTAGCTCTACTCATTTCTCTAAGAATAAATTCAGGTTCAATCTGCTCACAGCTTTCAGACTTGCATTTTGCTGGTACAAAATCTTGAGAAGCAATCTTTTTTCCCCTCATCTAATGTGTGTTTTAGGCTTTGCAAGCCAGTCCAAGGCAGCACATTCAGCAGTTGGATGCTCTGCCCTGTCTGACCTGTTCTTGGCTCAGGACTGGTGATGAATGGGTTACACAGCTCTCAAGGTCTGAAAATGGCCCTGGTATAAGTTAAGGTTTAGTTCAGGTAATTATTTTAGAGCATATATCTAAATTTTGCAGTGCTGTATCACAACATTATAAACTCTGGAAGAGGTATCTCAAGTCTTCATGAGAAAGCGCATTGCTTTCTGAGATTGCTTACTTTTCTGCTCATGGCTGTACCCAATGCTGGGCGTTTCAAGCAGCCTGAATATCTCTAGGACAGAGGAATGACTAAATTTTATGTTTCAAATGCCTAAATTCCGTGCTCTGTTTGTGCCACTCAGAGGTGAAGCATTAAAAATCTGTGAGATCAATATTCTGCTGCCTTGGGAATTCTTCTGGAGGAAAACTGGTCAAGACAGACCTATTTTATACATTTTTAGAGTGGCATTAAAATTTGTATTATGGTCTTTAATGACAAAAAATTTACAGAGACTGTTAAAATCATGAAGGAGCAAGGAAATTTCCTAGGTAAGTTTCTGCAGGCTGTTCTGCACAGCTGATATTTCGTCATTATTTTTTTGTAAGAAAACAAAGTTGAAGTGCTGTGTGAGTAGAGGCACAGCTCTGTTCCTGCTTCCTCACAGGCTTGGACCTGTGGGAGGAGAATTCCACATTGCAGGGCTCTAGATAGGATGCACCTTGGGCAGATGAGAGGGGAGGCAGAGAACCCTCTGAATTTGCTGAGCTCTGCTCTTCCCAAAATAACCATAAATGCTAGAACATTTATAGTTCCCTCCACATCTCAGGATTTTTCTGTGCTGGATAGATGATGCAATCAGCTTTAGACAATATAAAAAAATAATGTTCTGGCATCCTGACTGAATTCTTGAGCTAAATCTGGCAAATGGTAACGCATCTCTTGCCTACCCCTTTATTCTATTCAATGCCATTAAAAAGAAATAGACTTTGGATCTGGCCTGAATCAACAGAAGTATAAATCCAGGGATGAATTTTACCTTCAGTTTTCCATCACTTTAATTTTCTCACTTCTTGATGCACCTCTATGGTGAGTAACAGAGGTGTGAATTGATTTTTGTGGAGTGGCTTGGAGCACAAGCTCATGCAAATGAGTGAATGCTTTGGCTGATGGAATTGCCTTGCCAGCGGTTTGCACCTTTCCTCAACCAGTGGCCTGCAGAGCTCTGCTTGTAGGGTAAGAAACTGTTCAGCACAGGAAAAGGTTGCTTTAAATGGAATGATCCTGCTCGCAGCCAGGAGGATACTTGGAATAAACAAAGAAAATTAACTGGAGACACAATATAGGGTTTATCCCAGCTATTACCTGTGCCATTTGCCTGCATAGCAAGATCTGTGCCTAAATGATGTATACTTCTAAATATTGTGGTACCTGCATTAATCCCACATTGGATCATTCTACAAATGGCAAGGAAATCTGAGCTGAGAAATGAACGTTAAAAGGAATCGTGTGTTAAAAGTAAATGTTGAAAGCAGATGACATCCATAAGGTGCAGAGTGTGGAACAGAAGATTCACAAGCCTTGCAGGAAGTTGCTTTATTATTCTAACTATAATCCCTGCTGTGAGGAACGCTGCCTTTCAAGCCCACGTATGGGATGTTTCTCTGTGATAAGAGGAAACTTTTACAGGCTGACTGTAAATGTTTCCAAAGTACATTAAATAGCAGAATCTTACATAAATTCTTCTGCAAAAACAGCAATATGCCTCCCAACCTCATTTCTAAGTGTAGGGTTTCCCTCTTTGACTATGTCCCAGTATCTTTACATTCCATAATCTGTTCCAAAAATTGATGTTAATATGACATTTTGGAAACTGCATTCAGGACTTTCAACCTGAACCAAAGATGTAAGGAAATTAAAAAAAAAAAAAATCAGTGGCTTGTTGAATCCTTAGGTCAAGCAAATTGTTACTTAGCTGGAATGTTATTGAAGGATGTCCATTTTCTTCATGACAGCCTCTAGCCCTGGATCCAGTGGAATGGAATGCCATGAGTCTAATGAATAAGAATGGTGTGTGACCCATGAAATTACACACACATGTATGATCCGTCAAACAGTGTTGGCTGCTATAAAAAAAGAAAAGCAAAACGGCAACTTCTGTATAATTCAGTAAACCAATCAAAGTGGGAATTCAAGTCTGTTTGAACCTGGTGCTTCCTTCTTAGAGGTCTTCTTTCCACCAGCTGCCAGCCTGAATTGTTTTTTGTCACTGTTTCATGAGTGTAGAGGTGTGGTACCACATTAGAATCTCTCTCTACCCTTCAGACAACAGTTGGGCGTTCAGTTTCTGCCCTGTGCCTCTGTCTCTTTCAAAAAGAAATAGAAGAACCTGGCATTGCTAATAGGCATTAATTAGACATTTTTCTCCTTTTGGAAGGTACTTGTGTACTTGCTCACCACGATGAGCCATTTAATTCACGTGAGCTAAAGGATGACCGCTCAGGAGAATCCATGTAGGTGCAGAAGTGCTGTGCAGTGTCAGTGAGAGAAAGAGTTTCCCAACATACTGGGGAGAAGGAGACTGAGATGTGACTCCAGGCTGTATTTTCTTGGATGCTCTAGTGGTAAGAAATGTTCATTAGAAAAGTCTGAGATGTTTTTTGGCGTCTTGTTCAGGGGTAAATATTTTACACAGCAAAAATAAGGATATATGCTACTGTCACATCAATTCAATCATGTGTTCTTTTAAAAAAACCCCCACAAATAAAAAAAAAAATTCATGGCTAGTGTTTCACAGTAAGATTGCTCTTTAAATAGATTTACAGGTTGCTTTTATAGGACAACAATAACAGCTGCAAGTCCATGTACAAGGTTGTGGAAAAATCTGATTTACAATTTTATTTTTCCATGAAGTGTGTGAACTTTTTTTAATTCATTCTCTCTCTAGTGAGTATAGCTGTTGATGGCAAAGTGGAAAATATTCTTCTAGTATAAAAAGAAAGGAAAAAATGAGGAATGTGTTACTTCACTCAGAAAAGTAAGATGTTTGCATTTTTTAGCCTTCTGTTGTCTGTAAACACCCTTGATAAAATACATTTCAAGAATATTTTAAGGATTACTTGTCAATTTGGAAAAAGAATTTTAAAAACCAAACATTCATTACTAAATTATCTTTTATGAGACTAGAAGGATCTCTGGATAATAGGCATTTGTTCCAAAACAAAACAGTTATTTGTTCAGCGTATGGAAGTTATTAATTATTTACACCTATTCCTACCTCAGTTCTACCTCTAGTTAAAATTCATGGCCTAGGCACTCATCAAATATTGATTTTTACCAAAGTTGATGCCTTCCCTTTAACATTATTATAATGAGGGATAAAAATCAAATTGCCTTCACTGAAACTCAATCATTCTCACAAGCCATCTGCATTGATCTTTTTTCTAGGTTTTACCATAAATTATTCTATTCAATTAAGTAAACCCCACACATAATGACATTTTGTGAACTAAATAATTTATTGACTATTTTCAGCTAAACTTACCAGGCTCTGATGCACAGTTATTTTCATAACATTAATAGTAATATATATAACCCCCTTGCAACTGAACACATGTCAGATTCTTTGTTTGGAAAGAGGAATCACCTGGGAGGTAGAAATCTTCTCGTTTAGAAAAGAAACAAAATCTATCATCATCACATTTGGAGTGACTCAGTCCCTTCTCTTTAGCAAAACCAGAGGGGCTGCTTGCAATGCTTTCTGGTGATAAAATAATTGCAAAAATGATTTCCAGATAAAAGTGGTTCTATTAGCAGCAAGCATTGTAAGCAAATTGATAACAATTGGTCTCTTTTACACTTCACTGGTGAGATCTGATGAATATAGTAGCTCCTTGGAGGGGTTCAGAGAGCTTTCCTCCTCTGCAGAGTGGTGGTTGTGCTTCTGTGTCACACACATTCTTGTCACCTCCTGACAGTTCATCTGGAAATCTGCCCATTTTCTAAATGAGTTTTGTTTCACATTTGAAAACTCATTCAGCTCTGGTAGACTGAATTTTCAAGTGCAGAGCATAGTTTGTAACTCTGAAATCTACTCCTTCAGGCAAGGAGGATGATTGCTCCCCCACGTGAAAAGGTTGTGTTTTGTGGGTAGTTGATTTGGGTAGAAACTGAGTCACAGACTTTAGATATTGATCACAAAACAGGTTTTTCAAAAATACAGATATTTTAGGAGAATCTTGTCAGAGCTGTGAAGGTGTAGTAGTTGGTGCGGTTAATCATACATGGCAAGTTTCTGTTGGGTGTGTCTAGAGAATGCCTGCTGTGAGCTGTGCTTAGCAAACAGACTGGATGCAAACAAATTGTCGTTTGGAAAAAGAAGAACAAAATATACTTAGGTATTATGGAGTATACCTAGGTACATTTCATTGTTGAAAATGACGCTGAATACAGAAATGCTTGTAAATAAGCAGTGCCAACATTATGGCATAGAAGAGAGTTTGGAATACGTGTTGTCACTTCAATTTTAGTATGAATTGTGCACTGTGAAACTTTGTTTCCTTTGCAAATTGTGGTGATCACTTTTGAGAAGTACGGTTCTGCTATATTGAGACAAAGTCAATATATGGTAATAGTATTGCTCAAAAGCTAGAAAAGCCCTATAAAACCCAAACAAAACCCTGTGTAAAATAGCAGGAAATGTTCAACTCACCTTAGAGAGCTTAGAAGTTTTATCTTAATTTTTTTTTTTTTTTTTTTTCATGAGAGCAGTGGTTCCATAACACAAGTCAGTGTGGAGAGGGAGTAAGCACCCATAAAATTGTGTTGTATTTATATATTCTGGTGCCAGTGTAGGAAAAGGAAATTGTTCTTCATTCCTTCTTTTAGCGCAATCTGTTTTATATACTGAAACAAGGAGTCAAACATTTCAATCCATCTAGGATGGGATTTTCTGTTTATTTCTTTCACTGCTTTCCAGCCTTTGAGTTCTTTGCTGCCATCATTTTGAATGGTTGGTACTGCTGCTCACATTGTGTCTTGAAATGTCTAAGCAAATAATGAATTTGCAGGTAAATAGTAAACTTGTAACTTTAAATGCAAAAGCTTATATTGATTTAATTCCCCATTCAATCAGGTAATTTTGTGGTCCAGTACACATGCATTAAAAGATGTAGCCCAAACACAAAATATCACTTTGCCGTGCTCAGTGCTTGGAGTTACTCTCAGAAGAAAATAGAGCTCGCTGTTACTCTGTGTGTGCTTATCTGTGCTACTCTATATTTGGATACTGCTTAGGAATATAAAGCATGCCAGTCTGCTGCCCTGACTACTTGCAAATTCCGGTTTTCTTTCTGCACTTTGCTGGTGAGATGATGTTCATAAAATTGGACCCTGATTGTGGTACAATTTTGAGACTGCTGAATGAGAATTCTGGTTTTAGTCTCTGTGTTAATCCTTATTGTGCTTGATGAGTAATAGTGTCACACCTTTCACAATGAAAAAGATAAACAGGGTGCAGGATAGGCTCTCTCCTACATCCCACCCACTGCTTTCATTCATAAGAGGTAAGAGTCAAAGCTTTGCTGGAATCCTCCCCTGTCTTTGGTGCATGGTTTGCTCTTTGTGGAGATTTAAGGGAAGGGGAATTCAGCTGACCAGGGGTTGATTTGTCCAATGGGCGTCTGGGATTCTGCTGATTTCCAGTCCTTATACAGCTGTGAAATAAGCAAACATCCAATTGCTTGATTGTGAACAGGAACTTAAGAATTTGGATCGAGCTCTTGTTCCTTTATCTTCTTTCACGTCATGATAGTGGCTGGCCATATTGGTAATGCAAGCTTTGCTTCCTTGTGCTTTGGCATTATTAGCACCAATGGGACCTAAAGCTTTTTACTTTTCATGTCACTTGAGATTCTTTTCTCTGAATTAATGGATATTTTGAATAAATCATTGTGAGACAGGGCAATGCATGCTGTAGGGGAAAAAAAAAATCATCGAGCCAGCATATCTGAACAGGTTTCATGTCTATTACTCACATACTTTGTGAGGCCATTACATGTGTAACTTAATGAGGATTTTTCTACTTTGAACCACAAAAGGCATATATGCCTGACTCACATGCCCAAGTCCTAGACAAAGAGAATGCAACTCAAGCACACTAAGCTTTTCTTTGTAGATATATTATCCATGAGGCACACAATGTTAGTGCTGCCAGTGTCCCACTGAAATGCTCTGAATGGATCAATTTATTCTTTTATCTGGAAAAATGATCAGCAAAGAAACAGGTGTCACTGCTGCCTGTATTCCAGCTAATGTGAAGTGTGTTATATTTAACACTGAACAGAAAAAAATTCATGCTAGAACATATTGTGAAATGTTAATTATAAGAAGAAACATCATTGGATTGACTGCCACTGCTTCTGATTCATGATAAGGAAATTCTCAGAGGGAAAAGAACAAAAATACCAACTGTGCTCTCCCTTAGCTATTTTTCTGGAGAATCACTGCAAAGGTAACATGGTGTTGGATATTCTTATCCTTTCCTATCAAAGTTTTGTGGATCCAAAATGATCCACACTTACTTGTCTAATCTACCTGCCAAGATGGAGGCACCACCAGAGGATGTCTTTTTCCTTCTCTTTTGGGATTTGCCTTTTGTGACTAATGCAGAAGCAATCCCCAAATCCCAGGCACATCAGGCACATCTTGACCCACACTGGAATAGGACCTGAGCAAGCACCAGCCCTTTCCTGATTCCCCCTGAGGGATTGTGAACACCTGTGCCCAGCAGGAGCTTTTGTGTGCTCTGAACAGACATAGATCTGAGGGGATAAAGGGCTGAGGAATAAATGTGCAAAAAGTCAAAGCCCTGAACTTATTTCAGAATGGAATGAATCACTACAGGAGTGGACTCTCACCTCCTACAGAATCAACTACCTTTCAGGTGTCTAAATTAGAACAGATGAGCGCCTCCCTTCCAGGTGAATCTGGAGAGTGGTGACTGAAAGAGTTGCAATGGGCCAGGTGATCAGGATAAGTGTATCTGCCTCTTACATCAAGGCATGGGGACTTTTTCGAGGGGAACTTCCTTTTCACCTGTCTGGGGTAGGGTGTTGTGCCCACAGTCAGTGCAAATGCTCCTGGCACTGTGCACTTTCCAGCCTAACTTTGGGAGTAGCACAGAATCATAGAACGGTTTGGATTTAAAGAGACCTTAAAGATATTCCACTTCAACCCCCCCGTCACAGTCAGAGAAGCCAGGCACTAGACCAGGTTGCCCAGGGCCCCATCGAACCTGGCCTTGAACTCCTTCTTGAAACCAAACCGGGAAGTGGCACTGCCCAGGTGTGAGCAGCTGTGATGTGGAAAAGCTTCAGCTGTGCTAATTGCAGGTTTCAATTTGCACAGGTGCTGACACACCAAAGCCTGTGTGGCTGGGTCACTTTTATCTTCCCACAGATCAGTACCTGCAGTACCAATATCCTGCAAGCCACATGCCTTGATTTCACCAACCAGTGCTTAGACTCAGCTGACTCTGTTGTTACTGTCAAGACTGGAATTGAGTGGGAAATGAAAAGCAGTCCCTGTGAACTTGCAGCCAGTGGAAACACAGTTGATTATTACAGGAAAACAGCAGATAATTCTGCAAATAACATGGTGCAACAAGTTTTGATTTGTTCCATCTTTAGTCACTCATTTCAGTTTGAAGTATTGGGGGAAAAGGCTAAATCTATAGGCTCATTGGCACTAACTCTAGCAAGTTCTGGAGCAAATTCCCTGGAGAAGAGAAACTCATGCAGTTTATTGTCTTGATTTTCAAGTGGGAAGAGTCTGATGGAAATCTAGTCATCAGCTGAGAAGCCCTCCCTAGAAATTTCATGTTGGGCTTTATTAGCCAAAGAAGTGGCTTGTCTTTTAGATTTTGATTTTAGAAGTCATCCCGTCTTCTGCTCAGATTTTTAGTTTTACTATGTATATTAGGAGTGAGAGCTTCCCTTTCTAATGCTTCTCTATTTAAAAAAGAAAAATTCTGCTTCATTCTTTAAGTGTCCTCAAGGAGACAGCTGAGATAAAACTAAAGCTATATAAGTGGAAGACAGATGCCAGGGAGTTAGTGAGAATGGTCTGGATTAAGGTTAGTCGCATTAGTTTCTGACATTTGTAGCAATTCTGTGAGCAGTAAACTTCCATTCTCAGCAAATTTCCAGTGGTAACAAGACTTGTTCAGAAAGAGTTTGACCGATGTGCTCTATTCCTGTCGTCTTAATTTCCAGAAGAGTCTTCTGATCTTTCATGAGCGGGGATGAATGTGTAAAGCTTCAAATACTGACCTTGCCTCTATCCTGTGGGAAGAAGGAAGGGAAACTTCCTGCAGCTCCAAGTTCATAACTGAAACCCTTATACATGTGTGGATGGGATGGTTTTTGTTAAAAAGAGGCTTACCTTTTCATTACATTGCTGCCCATTAAATTCCTTGGAGAAAAGAAAAGCAGAAAGCTTGGTGTATGTAGCTCTTATTTTACACATAGTTTTTGTCTCAGAAATGTCTTGCCTTAACCAAAGGCTAGTAATGAAAGGGGGAGTTCTGACTTATAAGAAGGGAACCTGCTTGCTGCTAGTAACTAAAGATTTTGTACTTGAGTTACTCCATACACTTCAAAGTAGCTGTTTTCCATTTGCTGCCCTAAGATCTCAAAAAGCTGTGTTTCTGGGCACCAGCTTTCACAGAGAGATAACAGTATTATATACACTCCTATATATTGCATCTAGATAAGTTACATGACATGACATACTATTCCAGAGCTGTCAAAAAGTTGGACTCTGCTGTCCTTTATCATTTTGTTTACATCTGAGTGTCTGCAGGTGACTGGAGGTGTCATTCCACTGAAAATCAGACAGCTGAGCTAGCAATGAGATGTTAGTCCTGGAGAATAAGATTGCTGTAACCTTCTAGACAGGGGCATACAATTGTCTTTTTGAAAGCCACCATGCTGCAGGTTAACCTGTTGATTACCCTGACTCTGTACGTACCAGAGCTTTGGACTGGCAGGCAAACAGCAAAAGAAAAAGTTCTATTAAACCATGAATGTCAGTGAAAACTATGAATGACTCCATGCTGGTGCTGACAGCATCCTTTATTTTCTCTCCCTATGCTGTAACATTATGTACTATAGATGTCACAAGAAATGCTAAAAAGCACATATTTTCATCTGGGCCTTTTTTCAGTCCTTCTTATATGAAAAGCCATATGTCTCTGTCCATGTAAGTGTCACATTTCACCCTACTGATCCAATTTATCCAGTCTGAACATTTGTCCTAATGCTTTCATAAAAATACATTTTCTCTGCCCAGATTCTTGTTTGTATCATGGTCGGTTCCTGTTACAGACGAATGAAGATTTGTCAACAAAAAATCCACCCAAAAAATTAGAATCTAATCCAAAGCCTCATTGACGTCAGCAGAAATACTCTTACTGACTTCAGTGGTTCTATGTGCCCTTTTCATGCTTCCTTAATTTCTGTAAATATATCTGGATTAGAGTGAAAATATTTTTTTCCCCACAGTATTTTTTTAAAGTCTGTGTAATGATAGGGAAATATCGAGCAGACAAAATTAGAATTGTGCCATTTAGACGCAGTTTGGTAGATGGGTGCTCTCTCTGAAAAGCAACCGTGTACCTGTCCTTGTGGATACCTATGGGTTTAACTTTAAATACCCTGAAATCGGGCGAGCTAGACTTTAAAAAGCCCCCTTGCTCTGGCGAGCTCTGCACTTTGCACTCCAAGCATGGAGCCTGGCGAGGCAGGGCTGGGCTCCTTGCCCGCGGGCAGAGGGGTCCGCCCGGGATCCAGCTGGGAACGCCGGAGCTGCAGAGCTGCAGGCGGCTGCCTGCGGGGGCGAGTGTTTAAAAACAGACCAGCCCTTTTCTTCTTCCCCGGAATGCAGCTATCTCTGGTGGCTCTTGTGGATCTGTGTCAGCAAAGTGGTGTTTATAGTGCTTCCTCAAGAGAAAGTTTGTCTTTTAGAATATTAAATATGAAGACGGTGAAAAAAAAGGTTGCGGGTGGTATGGTTCAGCAAAATAAGCAGGCAAGCAAATTCTGGCACATAATTGCAGGACTTAATCTCATCACTTCTAAACAAGTTTACATTAAGTGGTCTGCCTTGAAATGGAGGGAAAGTCTCAGACAACAGGTGCTCAGCTAATTTTTAATAGGGAAAATGTTTGACTTTGAGCAGAATCTACGTGAACCAAGAGACTGAGCAGTGGGAGAAGCACCCTCAGTGCAAGTATAAAATTAATGTTTTAGGAGGAATAGCTGCCACAGAAAAAGCTAAGGAAATCTTGCTGTCAGAACTGCACAGATGGTGAGGGGAAATCTTTTTGGGGAAATCAGAGAGAGAATTTGAAAAACCCATACAACCCTGGTGAGACTGGAACTGATGGGGTTGATCCTGTCTGTCTTATATCTTCACAAGGTGAAAGAGCTGATGAACATCCCCCTCTCCTCAGATGTATTGCTCTGGAAGTAGCTTCTTTTTAGAAAGATTCAAGCAGCATGGAGAAGCCTCATGTCCCAAAAGCCTGATATTATTTAATAAAGATTGGAAGGAAGTTAGCATAACAATTTGAGCCTGTGGGAATTTAGAACCCAGTACAAAGCAAAATATTCACTGCTCCAAAATCTCTTACACACTTTTGTTGCCTTCTTTCTGAACAATCATTGCACATTATTGTCTCACAAGATGAGATGCAATGTAAATATTATATTTAGGACAGATATTTGTCTATTGAAGAGAATGCATGGTTCTTTAGATATGTATGGAGTTAAAGCAAGTTACAACAGGTAGGAATGAGCCCATGAACTTCTATGTCTGTACATACAGACATATGGGTTATTTTTTTTGTTTGTTTTTCAGTCCATGACTGCTTCCTCACCCTGAAGTGCTGTAAACTTTTCTCTCATTGCCCACTGTATTTATAGAGCAGGACTGTTTTTATTAATAAGTAGATGGACACTCTCTTATAAGACAATGACTTTAAATTAGGAGCATTAGGAAATGAATTTGAGGAAAAACTCAATGAAGATTAAAAAAAAGAAGAAGAAATTATCAAATTATGCTTTCCCTCTCCTAGGGAAAGCGATGGATTCATCACATCAAGCAAATAACAGTTAAGCAAATGATGAGAATGATATTTGCTTTTCCTATCACTGTTTTAAATGTCACTGGTTTTTTTTTTTTTCCTTTCTTTTCTTTCATATTAACCCAGAAATGCTGATGCATCAGCATGCCTCATTATGACAGGGAAAGATATTTCTCTTTGCTGAAGTGGGTTCAGAAGAAAACAAATCCTGAGGGCAGTGCACATCAACTGTAGAGAAAAGCATGGTCTGAGGTGGCCTGTGGCAATTTGTGGGTTTCTGGGCAAACAGGCAGAGCTGATGAGAGCACCTGAGATGCTGGTGGGAACTGGTAGTGACAGCTAAATCTGGTTATTCTCAGGGAAGAAAAGAGAAGAAAATTAAGGAAGTGAAAATACAAGGAAGCACGCTACTGCTATTTAAAACAAATACCCTGCAGCCACAGCATGAGGCCTGCCACTGCTGACTGGTTTATTAGTGCAAAATTATGATGACTGAGATGCAGGGCAGAGGTAAACCAGACAAGGTGCAACAGTGAATATAAGCTTCAGAAAACTCAGATTTCATCATTTAACAATGGCAGCTGTCCTCCCTTCCCTGCGTGGAAGAGGGTTGATCAATCCCTTTAATTCAGGAGAAGCTGTATTTCCCTGACACACTAGAATTCAAGTCCCATTGGCCTCAACTGATAAAATAGGTTTCATTGGAGGTTAAAATGTACATTGCATGTCTACTGTATAACGCTATTCACATAGATGAGTTCATGCTCTGGATCGTTAATATTCACTGAAAATACTGGGAGGGGAGTCAGGGATACTGGCAAAAAGAAGGCTGCAAATATGTCACATTTCTGACACTCTGTCTCTAACAGAAGGCAAAATGAACTGGCTAGAAAAATGTCCCTGAAACAATACAAAAATCACCCCTGGAAAATGGCTGAACTAATTAGAAGGTGGGAATGAAATGAGCTGGAGGCCCCAGAGCTGTTTCTGTTACAGAGGAGAAGCAGAGGTGGCTGCAGCAGTAGCAGGAGTGATATTGCCACACACTGGCTGACGAGGAATTTAATGTGTCCCACACAGTGCCAGTAATTGCCCCGGTGTGGAACAGTGTCACAGAGAGAGGATGAGCAGAACAGAGCCTGAAATCTCACAGTGCGAGGGGATTTTAATGGCCCTGCCAAAACAGAAAACTTGAGGCAAGCTCCTGTCAGATTGAGTGAGGAATTGAAAGAAAAACAAGTCAGAGCCTCCCAAGGTGTCAGGCACTTTGCAAACCTCCACTGCACAGGTGTCAGCTCCGGGGTGGTGTTTCCCTGTCACCCGCCCCTGATTTTGCAAAGCCACCGAGGGCTCTGCAGTGCTCAAAGGGTTGCTCAGGTGTGCCAAGGGCTGCAAAACCACCTGCACAGAGCTGATGCCTCTTGCATGAGCTGGCATGAGGGGCAGGCAGCTTGGAAATGGAGCATCTCACAGAGATGAGCGCTGGGGTGATCACCCCACAACTCAGTCTTTTTGTTATTTTTGTGATGTTCTGGATTACTATAATTTATAATGGTGCAGCACATATCTTCACACCTCAGAATGGAGCTGTGTGTATTGCTGTATGTGTAAATGCAAGGCAAGGGAGGGAATAGCATCCAGAGATGGTCTGAACCCTGAAAAATTTGTGGTTCCAACAATATCTATAGGATACTGAGGAGCTGGGGAGTATAAGAATACAGTAGGCTGGCTTGGTTGTGCATTTTAGACAACAGGCTCAACTTTGGCAGAGAGTATCAAGGACAGATGTGGAAAGTCTTAGTAGGAGACATGTTTCGGTAAGCATAGAAAAGAGTTCATTCTCATTCCAAATGCACTTTATTCAGGTCAGGGATGATAGGTTTCTTGTTGGATTCAGCTGGACAACATTTGTGTCTGGTTCAAAAGTACTCTTATGGTTGTTTACATTCTTTTAGTTTCAAATATGGCTCTCAAGTCACCACCGTATGCAAATGGCTCTAATTGATCCCCAGCAAGTCCATGCACCTGTCCTGATAGGGAGTTATGTGTGCATAGTGACCCTGACACTAGGGACTGTCCCTCACCTGGGCCATTAGGACCAATTAGTCAATTAGGACTAATTCCAGATCACATTGAAATACAGCAAAGACCGTGAGCTCATGTTTAGGTGCTGATAATGCAGAACATTTTGTTTCCCGTGCTTGAAACGCAAAGGCACTTGGTTTTAAAGCAATGACAGTTTCATTAAGAAAACATGTGTTTCCAAGAGAGACTTCAATTACATTTTTGAATAATTTCTATAGTTTATAAACGGAACTTTTAAATATAAGTCTTGAGAATTTTCCACGTGATTTTTATTTGGTCATTGCCTACACACAGAAAATTGCTTTTCTCACTCAGAGGATGGATTTGGGGCAGGGAGAAAAGTTTTTGTGCTGGATTTGTATTATCAAATAAAGCCAATAGAGTTCCTAGTTTAAGCATAGGTAGCAGACTGCCTGCCCTTCTACAGAGGTAAATAACAGGTGAACAAAGAAGAAATTTTAGCTCTAAACCAGAATTAGACAGCTGGTATTAGAGGCAGTCAATAGTCCTTAGCATTTGAATGTCTGTAACTTACCTCAGGAGGTATAAATTAAGGAGCTTTCTTTAGTGTGAAGCAGCAAGCCTACACAAAGCCTTAAGGATAAGTTAATTTTCTTCACTATGAGCCAGAAAAAAAAAAATGGTTTTAAGCTCAAGAGTCTTTCT
This sequence comes from Phainopepla nitens, assembly GCA_013400175.1. Lineage (NCBI taxonomy): Eukaryota > Metazoa > Chordata > Aves > Passeriformes > Bombycillidae > Phainopepla > Phainopepla nitens. The sequence continues at coordinate 196,555 of VXBQ01010235.1, forward strand.
CCAGTAAGCTTTCTGCTGCTTGAGATGGCAGAATCTGCAGCTGATAGAGGGAAGTGGCTGAGAGTTTCATAAATAATGAATTGCTGTAGTCCCATGAGGTCATTATAAAAATATGCATAAGAATTATAGAAAGAATATAACAGGTCACAACCTCAATAGATTTTAGAGCTGATAAAAATGTATTACAGACAGAAACGTTGATCAGAGACACTTCAAAATTATATTATACAAAATTTTTACTTTGAGAAAGAGAAATGTTATTAACAAAAAAGCACGAAGTGATTACACGTGGAAAACATTAATTCATGCAGAAATGTACAAAATCAACACTGTTTAGCCTTTTCGATTTAGAAAGAGCCAGGGCCTCCAAAATCTGTCTTGCTTGGAAAACATTCTTGTAGACTAAACGTTGTTATTGATGTTCTTCAGGCAACAGCTAGTGGTTTTAGTTATTATATTTCCCCTTAAAAAACCCCTAGGTTTGAGTTATAAAAAACTCTGATAGATGCTATACCTGGAGGCAAACACTAAAAGTATGAAGATCCGGAATAACACCTGGCTTTCCAGAAAAATAAGAAGATGGATTATTTTGAGTACTCCATTGGTTTAAAGAACCATCATAAATAATATAAAGATCATTTGAACATATGGTACAGACTAAAGGAAAATGGGTTGACATACACCTGCAGGGATATATATGGCACCTGAAAGCAAAAACCTAATACAAAGCTTGATTGAAATGTACCACATAAGCTGCAAACTGGAAATTTCATACAGAGTGTGAGAATTTCTTTCCAGTTACTTTTGGTAGAAGTGGAAATTGAGGTCTTTACAAGAACAGACATATCTCCACTGTCAGAAAGTTGCTTTGAGAAAGAGAGAAGTTAATGATGCTGTTGATAGCAAGAAGTAGCACACATTAAGCAGTTTCATAGACTCAGAAAAGTGCTTCTTTCATTTAAGGCTTATAGAAATTCCCACTGGAAGTAATGGGACTGTTTGAAGCAAAAGGAAATCTGAGAGGCTATCTGACAGTCCAATACATAATGTATGGTGGTCAAAACAGCATCTTGTAATAAAATAGGAATCCCCAATAGGGAAGGAATGGGAAAAATGTGGTTCTACTACTACATTAGGTTGCAAAAGCTTGGTTTTGGAGAAGGGCGCTGTAGTGCTAGGATTGATATAAGGATAAATGACTGATTTCTGTTTTTACATCAGCTGAGCTTTAGAGGGGCTAGCTGGGATCCCCAGAGAAGCCCAGCTGCCATGGCTTCAACTCCCAACGTGTTAATGGAGCTGAATCTAAGAAGCATCCCTGAGCTCCAGCCAAGAAATCTGCTTTCCTTCGGTTCAGGTGTCTCTGCTTTGTCCTGGAGCTTGGAGATTTACTTTCTCTAAATCACCTAGCTGGAGCACGGGTGAGCTCCTGGTCTTCCTGTCAGATAAATGCTGCAGAACAGTAAGAAAATAGCATGTTGTTAAGAGCTTCATTCCCTAAAGTCTTGCCTCTGGAAGCTTTTTGGCTGAATCACTGACTTGAAGAGCCCGGCTGAAATCCAGGTGGTTTTACTTCTTCTTTGCTTCTGTGGGGGATTGAAGGCAAGATGAAACTGTGATGGTAGGAGGGCAGTTTAACAAACACATAAATGTGTAGAGTGTGTAGATAGTTTTAAGTTTATGTATTTGATCTTTCAAAACAAATCACAGAGCATAAACAAGCACCAAAATAGACTTGGTTAACTGCAGTTTCCACCACTGTGCTATCTAGCTGTTTTCAGCAATAGCCCCTAGGCAATATATAGAAATGGGTCAGTGTATACGTGCTTTCTTTCCTCTTTTAGCATTGCAGTGAATTCTATGTTTCATCTGCCCACAATTTCAAGAGCTACTTTCCTGGCTGCTCCAGCCTTTCTGCTCTGCCTCTGGTAGCTTGGGATCTGTCATTCAGCAAAGATGGCTTGAGCTGAATGGAGACTATCACTGGAGAAAACAAAGCGGCTGTGGCTGCAGGCTGGGGAAAAGAGGATGTCAGATGGGAAAAAAGCATTGGAGGTGGGGAGGAGAGACAGAGTAAAAGCAGAGGAGATTCTGCTTGTATTGGCATGTGGCAGGCAGCTTGCACGCTTGTGTGATATTAAGTTCCTTTTTTTCCAGTGTGGAAGCCTCTGGCGTCCTGACCCTCACAAATACAAATAGATGTCCCCAGGCAGGCCAAGCCCATTGCTGCTCCCTGCAGCATCAGCATCTTTTACACACAGGGTTCTTTATCACAAATGGCTTTTTTATCATTTATGTATTTCAATTATCCTAAACTCACTTTCTCCTGCTTCAACTCAGTCTCAGAAAGAGAGCAAATGGATTTAATGCACTTACCAGTTGAGATAAGTGCTGTAGATAACCACCTAAAGGCCAAGCTTTTCAGATTTTGTTTACAGCTTTGCAGAAATTGGAATGATATACCAAAATATTTGGCATCCAGCAGCTGCCTTGGAAATTAATGGTAGCTGTCCAGGTGCTTCTGGCTTTTGGAAAGGAAAGCATTTTTTCAGGTAGTCACATATGGATTTAGGAAGTTTAACTGTTGGCTGCAGTTTCTGAAATGGTTGGCCCTAATTCCCCAAACCAATACAAGTATGGCAGTGTAGAGCCACGCTAACAGTGTTGAGGAAAAATGGGCAATTATAGCATCAGTAGTGAAAAGGGAGTTTAAAAGCCCTCAGCTATTTGGAAGCCATAGTCAAAAAATGACACCAGGTTTTTAGTGCCTAAATCAAATAGAAAACCTGTAAGAATCAGGCTCTTTTGCAAATGTACAGTAATCTCTGTGTTAGGAAAAAGTCTTTGCCACATTTTCACCACTGTATGCTAAGAAGAATATTACAATGCTTGTCCAGCTCACTCAACAAATAGTTTTCTAACCTAGACATATTTGACTGATGGCTAGCAGCTCTGACTTGGAAAACAGCAGCCAGATTATGGAGAATTTCTTTCAGCAGGTGACTGTCACCAGAACATGATTTTTGGGAAAATCCAAAATTTAGCTCAAATTCACAAACTCCTTTAACTGTTAGAAAAGATTCTTGTTTTTCTGGAAAAGTCTACTTCTTATTTTAATTCCAGGAACCATAAATAAATTTTTAAAGAATTACAGAATTCTTTCTGTTTTACCACTTTGTTAATACAGAGAGGAAGCGACTGGTGAGCAGCAAGGCATTGAGTTGCCTTACAAGGTCTCTCGCGGACTGAGACCACATTTCTTCAAGTTCCAGGAATGATCCTTGGAAGCTGCAATGGTCTGAAAACAAGACATTCTTCCTTCCAAGTATTTGAAGGGAAAAGAGCAGGCATTGACTGAAGGGGAAATGGGAGAGGTGGTCATCCTGTTGAGCAGTCCAGTGATACACCCTTTCCTCACAGTTCCTTCCTACTTGGATGAGATAAGTAACATTGCAAGTTAGTGACTAAGACCAACAAAATAGGGTGGTGTCTTTATCTAAGAGAGGTGGGTGTCCCCATCTTAAGATTAATTAATGTTTAATCTGTTTGGAACATTTGTGTATTTTGTCAGGGCATGTTCCAAAGCATATTCATGGACCTTTTGGAACTTAGAAATAGAGTGATTTCCACAGTCAGTCAGCTAGCAGCATGTGATCAGCCTTCTTACTTGGAGAGGAGCAGACAGACAGGCACCTGTGGCATTCCCGTGGGTCTTTTTCTACTGAGCAGAGACCTGGAGATACTTAATTTTCAGAGTGCCTTCCTGAGCAGTAACATCCAGCTTCTAAGTCCTGGTTTGCTGTGTGATACAGTAACTTTGTTTTGACAGTAGAGGTTTCATTTGCAGAGGCTTAAAGCAGTTATGGTGTTTGGTACCTGTATTCTTTTATGCTGTCTTTTTTTTGAGAAATATTTTTAAGAAAATATTTTTTTTCCAACTGGTTTTAACCAGTATCTAATTTTCTTCCAAGGAAGGTTTGGTATTTTCCTGTATGTGGGTTAGTTTAGCACCAGCTTGACCTCTCTTTCTCTAGGCACTTTTTCACAAGACTTCTTAGAAATAGTTCACAGGCTAGTTTCCAAAGGCCCACAGAGAAGAGGCTGAAAATCAATTTATTAGCAGTATCTCATTTTGCATGGAGCACAATGTGAGTGCAGGGAGAAGAGGCTGGTCATTAATATACATTAGTATCTAAGAAAACTAGTATTTTACAGTTTCTGTACACTGGAAAAGACTTAATTCATCTTGCATTGCCTACACAGTTAGGATGAATAAAATAGAGGGATCACTTAGGAATAAGAAGAGCAGGTTTTAGTCAAGTCAAGGTTAATCAGTGTGTTTATATATGGAGCTGAAAGGATTTTCACCCTTTTATTGAACAGCTTTGACAAATTAACATTTAACTTGTTGCATGCTGCAAGGGTAACATTAGTAGTGATAGAAAGCAGCAGATTGTTAATCTATCATTATCATTTTATCATTTTTCAGTAGAAGAATATTTTGTGCTAATGTAAGTGATTTTCCTAAAAACTTACTGTCAGCCCTGATAAACAGGAGTACTCACTGAAATGTTTTATTGCACATGCTATTAACTCTTAGAAGTGTCCTTAAGAACACTCATTAATACAGCTTGCTCTGCTCTTGCTCCAAGAAAACTGCTCTTAGAGCTGACTGGAAACCAGGAAAAGTGCATCTTTTATGTTGTAAGAATCATCATAAAAGATGTTTCTCTTTTGGCCCCGGTTTGGAAAATTCCCTAAGGACTCTAAAGAAATCTATGAGCAATAAGCAATCCATCAGTGGTAAAAGTGGCGGGGTGAATAATCAAAGGTCAGTTCTCCATCATCTGCCAGGTCTTTGAAAGACCAGATTTATTCACTCACTGTGATTATGGTGTGATTGCACATGTCATGAAATCCCACTCAGGACTGCAGGATTTCGTGAGAACTAAGCCAGAGCTGGGCCTGGCCTCTCCTTGTTGTGGAATGGCTGTTGCAAAATCCCCTGTCCCCAGCCGTTCCTGAACTTCAGGCGGCGCCGCGGTCCATGGTTAACGCCGCATACCTCCATAAGCAGACGGACTGGAAGAATTTTAATAACTCTCTGGATCTAAATGATCATTCCTTCCACATTCTTTGTGGTCTCACAGTGTTTATGATAATTCTTGCCTGGGATCCAATCTATGTAGTTTATCCAGCTGTGCCTTTGATGTCTGTGCTGTGGTCTCCAGGGACAGAAGTCAGGAACGAGCGGTTAGTGAGAGACACCCAAGGGGTTATGACATCTTTAACATAAACTCATCAGCATAAGGTTTTTCCTCTGAAATGGATTAAGCAATTTATTTAGCTATAAAACCCAGAAAACTAGTTAAGTGAATTTTACTGGGAAATCAATAAAGTAATAATTATGTGGTAATATAACTGGGACTGAGGTAACCAGCTTTGGTCTTCTTTTCTTTGTTAATCTATTCCCTCTATCCTCTTTATCCCTGTATTTTTTGAATAGTCACAAGTTATTCTGATGAGAGAACTGAAAATGCATATTGAGAAATGTTTAAGTGTATTAACTTTTGTACTGTGAAATCTTTCTTTCTTGGCTTTGCAATAGATGCAAAAAAGAACCCATCCAGAATTCATTAACAAAAACATTATCTCAGACTCATATTTTTGGATTCTCTTAAATTTTGCCCATTTATATTTCACAGAATGCCTTCCTAATCCTATCTGAGGCATGCCTGTAAGCTAAAGATAAATATGTAAAACTTACCTTTGAATTGAATGGTGTCTAACTATTGCTGCTTTAAAAAATAATAGCAAGCCCCTTGACATTATCTTCAGCAGAGCTTCAGAATTTGCATGTAGGCTGCAGTTATTACAATTATATACCAAGCGTTTACTTCTGATAATTAGACACAAATTAATTTAAAATAAACTTCATTTGTTAGGCTGTTATAAATATTAAGAGATGATAAATTGCTATAAAAAACCAGACCTTCATACATCAGTTATTTCATACTTGCATTTTAGAGTAGATTGGTTAGATATAGCAGTGTGCACATTTAAAGGCTTAAATGATTTTCAAAGTTCTTTTTTTTTTTCTAAAAAATGATGGGAGAAAAACCTCAAACTCATCAGTTATGTGCTGGATATTATTTCTCACAGAAGAATCCTCTTGAAAGCCAGATCATATTATACATATTACCAATATATATGCATTTAGGAATTTCATTTCTATGTGTGAACAGAAAACACACATCTGAATTCCAGGGAAATTAAAAAGGGTAGGACTGAAGGTCTTTTAAAGATAATTTCCTTTCTTTTTCTGCAGCCTGAAATGTCTCCAGGAATCAAGTCTGTAGTCAGCAGGAATGAGACTGAAATCATACACTGAATAGTAAAGATTACCCCAGCAGTAGTAGCATGAAGTGAGTCCATGCCCTTTGTGAACAGTAAACTGGCTGGCAATATGCAGGAGGAGCAAGCAGATAGTGGCAAACATTAATACTGGGCTGCTATATCTAAATGGGTCTGCTTATTTTGAGTGTGATCTGTGCTTCACACCAAGGTAGTTTTGGGCCATGGAATTATAATAGGGGAATAACAAACAGCGGTGTACATCCTGAAGAAATTGGTCATACAGGAAAATTAGAGCTGCTTTGAAATAATGGATGTATTGTTCCATTAAAGTGTGAATAATAATAAAATATCACTTTAAATTTTTCTATGAAGAATTTCAAATTGCTGTCAGAAAGTTTAAAAAAAACCCACTCAACTAAAAAAGAAGCCAAACTCAAGTACCACCACCCTCACACTTCTGAATAACTTTTATGAAACTGAAATTTTCCATCTGAAACAGAATATCTGTCTTCAGAAAATCAGTTTCACTGTTTTGTGGTGGCTTTAGCTTGCAGTTTATTGCATTTTTCTCTGTTACTGTCTGTGGATTCTGAGAGGCTTTTAGGAGCTGAGGAGGCAGATGCATGGTGGGGTCATTTGAGGATTCCAGGAGTCCCTGTCAGAGCTTCCTTAGCTCTTGGCTGGAGATGGACTGGTACTTCTAATACCAAACTGAATCCAGTTTTTCAGGAGACAGAAAGCTTCAGGATGTTATTTTTGTACATATTAGGAGACATTTTTCATTTTCAGAGAAGTCTCTGCCTTTGGAAGTTTGTGTGGCATATTTCTGTGATAGCTGAGACAGGGACTTTGGATAGAATCACCTTGGCAATTTAGTCTTCTGCATGTGAAAGAGACCTTTATTTACACAGGACCAACCAGCAGCATAATAACCTATATATCAGCTAAAGCAGCAGGAGATACAACCTGGCTCTTGTATTTCTTTCTTGCTCAAAACCATAAGACCCTGCTCAGAGCTCAATGTCAAATTATTTATTTAATTGTTTGCTCATTTGCTAATCTTTGGTTTCCACTGGAGAAATTCAGGGAGGAGGTAGAAGCAGTTTTGCATGTCTCAATGCAAGGCAGTGAACTGCAGACCCAGGAAATAATAGCTCCAGTGTCAGCAAGTTGCCAACTGGAGCCTTTTGATGGAGTGTGGTCCCAGGGAAAACACGGGCCGCCTTATCTGCTCTGAGTCCTGGTCTATGTAAATACTTCAGGGCTCAGTTCTGCATCCATTTATCCTTAAAAAGGGTGCATAGCTTCATTAGTTCTGAAAACCCCTGGTGGCTGGATCCACGGGACTAATGTGCCTGTTGTTCCTATAAGCTGAAAGGAATTGGTTTCCCTCAAGGTGGAATCTTTCTGTCCTGTGTCTCAGGGGTGTGCAGAAGCGCCACTGCAGGCAAGTGCTGCTGTCACCTGTTTTATGAGTGCAAGATGCTCCACATCTGTGTTGGAATCAGCAAGGCAGGGGATTCTCCTCAGAGGTGTGATCCCTTGGGAGCCGGCTGCCTGGGTATGGTTTTACACATTCAGCCAGCTCAGACATCTGAATGCAAAATTCCACACTTGGGGCTGAGATGCAGATGTTGGGCTCTTCTCTGGGGAATTCCAGGTCTATAAAATAATGAATGGATTACACAGTACTCATCCACATATGTAGTTTTTTCATCTGCGACAGATGTGGTATTGATAATATCCTCCATTCAATAAGTCCTCCAAGTATAATTTTGTGCCAGTTTAAATCTCCAGTTTAACTGTTTAAGAGCCCACTGTGTGAAATGCTGGCAGTAGAACAGATTGGGGAGCAAGACCATGCTTAGACACAAAGCTGGGTTTACACATAGCTCTGCTGCAGACTTTGGGCCTAATTCTTCCCACACACCTCTTACTTTAGTGTAAGTCCAGTAGTTCTCATTTCCCAGCTGATCTCCTGTATTTTTTATATAGCTGGTTAACTCAGATACCTCACATCCTGTTCCCCCGCAGGGATACTGCATGGATTTTGTGCTGTTATCTGAGTCTGAAAAATGATGAGCTGAAAGGCAGCTTAAACTCTTTCTGTATAGCCATGGAAGATTTGTTTCACCCTCCCATTTCTCTTGTATACTGTGAAAAGCTGTGCTTTCCCTTGAAGGTTCATTGGTCTGGTAAACCCATCCTAGACTGGACTAATCTCTGTACTAAAAAGTAAAAAGAAAAACTGCTGTGAGGGCATTGGATATGAACGATCTCAGGCATAGCCTTGTGGCTGAGGGAAACCTGTATGACCCTGATGTGACAGATGATGGGGCAAGCATGGCTGTGCAGTAAGGAGAGAGGCCTGTGATACAGGGCAAACAAGAGGCCTGTCCCTTGCTCAGTGGTGTGCACGTTGTTGATTCTCAATACGTAATTACAAATGCACTGGAGGAAAAGCGGGAGGAATGTTGGGTGTGCAAGTGCTGGTATCTGTTTCAAAGTTGCTCCTCACAGGACTTTATCTGGAGAGCAGGTCAAGAGTGGTCCAAGGAGGGAAGAATCCAAACTGATGGGAAAATATTACTGCTCCATGAATGCTTGCTGGTATGTTTTCACTGACGTCAGCAGGATGCTGATAGAGCATCTCTGTTGTACCAATCAAGAATTTGGCACCAGGTATCCTAGTGAGCTCTTTCCCAGGGCCACTTTTTCAAACCTCTGTTCCAGCAATGGATAGAAAACTGCCTGAGAAATTTTAGATTATCTTTCTTTTATCCTTTTTTTTAATCCTTTTTTTAAATCCTTATTTCCACAGAATATGCTCCATGTCAAAAATGAGATTGTAAAATATGCCTGTATCAATGCAAGACATGTGAGAGGCCTGAATGGAAACAACCTCACATGAAACATTCCTTTTGCTGATTTTTTTTTTTTTATCCTTATGGCTTTAGATTTTCTAAATCTCTTAGTATAATTTCTGTATTTTAAAAAGGTCTGTAATTTTAAGCCATGTCTCCATAAATTATGCACCTAATTTGGGGAAGGGGAGCAGGTGAGAAATGCTCATTCCTTTATAGGCTGGAGGATGCTCAAATGAGATGGCAGCAGAACTGAGTCTGTCAAAACAATAAAAAGAAGTGCTAACATTGATAATTACATTATTCAAGCAAATTGAAATCCTTGGTGGGTGCATTTTTAGTGATGCACTGTGAAGCAAATTGCGTTTCATAGATTGAGGGAGTCATAAAACAATAAACTAATTAAGACACCTTTTGTCTGTCTACTCCTCTTTGCCTATGTGTGTGGTCAGGGGAGTTTTGTCAGTATTAGTGAGGTGTGTTTACATCCTGCTTTTAGTAATGGTTGCCAGTCTCAGTGTGTTTTAAAGCCTGAATATTCCCAATTCAATTTTAAAAAACCCCAATAAACAAAAGACCCCCACAACAACCTGACCTAGAGTGTAATTGTGCTCCAACAGCTTGGTAGACCTCATCCCTTCAGGCTTGCTCTTCTGTCCCGAAAATGTGGTGGCAGCAGTATCTCAGACTGGGCTGCAGCTGGGTTTGAGATGTTTGCTGAGGGAGAGTCGTGGTCAGTGTAAGTTTTGCTCCAGGTTTGGATATTATTTGTCTCTGTGCACAGAATCAACCAAAAGCAAGAACTGTGGGTGGTAACTGATTCCGTTATCTCTTCTAGTTGTCTACTCAATATAGTTTCAGTATGAAATACTAGACTGGGCCAAGAGATGATTGCTTTGTGCACAAGAAGCATTAAAAGTTTGTGTCTCTCTCCAGTGAGGCTTTTGGATTAGTGCTGAGATGTTTTGCTTCAAAAAGTGGATTTGAATTATTTTTAATGCCAAATAAGGCTTTATTCCTGAAGGCTGGATCCCATCTTCTTTCCCACATCAAGATTTCCCCTCTCCCTGCTTTGCCTTTGGTTCATTCAGTGGGATTGCTCCCATGTAAGTGCTGGGTAAAACTGAGTCCCGTGTTAAACCTGACCAGTGTGAGGAAGAAGGAGGTTACATTTCTAGAATAACTGGAAACGGTACAGGCAGATAACACCAGGGAATAAATCCTGGCAAACATCCTCGTGTACAGTGGATCTGTTTAAGAGAATACATAGTGAGCAGAATAAGGTCCCAAATTGTAGCAGTGTGTGGCTGCTGATACTGAGAGAGCATCATTTCAGCCTTCAGACAAAATCCCATTTTCTGAAATTAACCTTAGAGATACTCTTTGAGCCAAATAACCTTTCTCTTTTTTCCACTGGAAAAGTGGGAAAGAGGTCATTTTCCTACTATGTTGCTGTGTTTGTCTGCAGTCTGTCTGGGTCTTATCAATTAAAGCTTCTTTAAAAAGATGAGGAGCTTCACTTTTTATGGGCACCTGTGTACCCGCTAGGGACAGAACTGCATGGATTAGGGTTATGGGAATCTCTAGGAACATATCTTTGTTCTGGGATCAACCAGTAATAGGGTTTTATGTAGAAGGAATAGCAGAAGTCCTAGGGGATTCATTCCAATTATATCCCCAATTAGGACAAAAGAGTTTTAGTTTAGTTTGATAGGGTTTCTGCATCCTTAGAAGTTATAAACATTTGTCCCTTTATATGGTGGTGTTAATTAACATTGTTAAAATTTACTACAGGTTCTCATGTTCTCAGATCAACAAAGGAAATTCATTAGCCACTTGCAATTAACAGAGGGGGAAAAAGTATTTTTCTAAAGTTATTTGAGGTTTTAAGAATCAGTCTGAATATTGGTATTGGATAAAAGATGGGGATTGATTTCTAACAGTTTACTTTTTATAAAGTCATTTATCATTGACAGCATTACATTTTGTGTGTCCCTTCTGTCTTTATTTTAATGTAAACACATTACTGAGTTTGCTATGGAGATATTGTATGGTTCTTTATTAACTCTTTACTCAAGAGGAGTCTGATATTGCTGCTCAAAGCTAAGATATTCTCTCATAAAACCCCAACATCTTTTCTTTTATTTTCTTTAGTCACTGTTCAAAATAATGTGGTGCTCTGTTGCCCTTGTAACTTTGACAGATGATTAATTATAAATTTGGGGTACTGTGGTTCAGACAGAAACCTAATTGGATATTTGTGAACCAAATGTGAAAATGTTGAATGCAGGTCCATGCTTCAGCGACGCTTTGATATCTCTTTTCAGAGGTTAAATCCTCTGTTTTGAAATATATGAATACACACCGTCTGTTTCTTTCTAGTGGATGTATATGTTTCCGAGCAAAATCATAATTCAACTTCACATGAGGTGATAAAGCTTTATCAGTAACTGCAGGATAAAGAATATTTTAAAGAATATCTGCATTCTCTTTAAAAAAAAAAAAAAAGCTATACATTAAAAATCCTGAATACTTGAGGAAGACCATTCTAAAACTTTAGAAAATATGGAAATTCACAGGTAGAATGCCCTCAACAATAATTGTGCTTTCCATCTCTGACCTTCCTGTCTGTTCTGCTTAGAATAACTCACTGATGGAAGAGAGGGTGTCTGAGGCACTTTGGTGTTAAGTGCCTTGAGGATTTGGCAGCCTGGTACCAGCTGTTTGGTTGCAGATTTCTTGAGCCACCTCTGGTCCTCATTTCACTATGCCAGAACGAATGGATGAATCTGGTAGCTTTGTTGTATTAATTTGATTATTTTTGTAGAATTTTCCCCCAGACCAAAAAATTAAGCACTTGTTTAAGTATTTCATTAAGGTAGACCCTGACTTGTGAAGCTGTGGAGGTGTTCCTGTAAATCTTGCTGTGGGTTCTGACACCAAAGTGTTCACTTCAAAACATGTTTTAGTGACAGGGACTCCTGTGAAAGATAAGTGTGGGTGGGATTGAAACTGAAAGGGTATTAAATCATCCATTAGAAACCCAAAGTTGAAAATAATTCTATGTAGAGGAAATAAATAACTTAATTTTTGGATAAAGAATTGTAGGATATTGAAATCCAAGAAGCCTTGGGACATTTAGAGACTGAGATCAAACAGTTAAGGTATTTTCCTGCCTTAATTGCTATCTGTAGGTTTGTGTGAAGCACATCTTTGAGTCAAGTCTGATGACTGAGATGGGTATGAGATAGGTATTTTGTGCAAGATTCCTCTACATTTGACTGAAGATCAAATCTGACAAAGCTGTTTAATGCCAGAGACTTAAATAAATTGTGGGCCTTTGGGCTCCTCCACAGAGAAATGGATAATCTAATTTGAATCAGTTATTCCCTGCTTCTGTCATATCTTCCCCCTTTTCTTTCCTTTGTGCATAGCTCAGAGCATCCTGAGTTCCAAGTGGGGCAATGAATATGAACCTCTACTACTGTAATATTTATTTCTACCACAACATCATCCCAAAGTCCATTTTTCCCTGGCTTTTGATGGTAAGGAAAGTCTCAGGAGTTGGATGCCTCTGTTCTTAAAGGAGTATCACTGCCTAAAGGATTATATAAAAGATATAATGCTATTTTCAGTTCATTGTATGCACATGGTTGCTGTATTTAGAGGATGATAAGGTGAAATTTGCTGTGAAATGGTGTTCTGTGATTCACTTGCTTGCACTTTTTAAAGTCCCATTGTAGGAGAAAATATCAGAGCCAAATCTGAGGCAGACTACCTTCAGCCATTGATGTCCCTGAGCATGTCAGTCATGCACTGAGGCTGCTGGCACAGCTGGTACTCCACACACAACAGGGAGTATTTTTAACACTAAAAATGTGAGCGTGACAGGTGCACATTTTATTGGAACTTTTTTATTGTGCATTAGTGGAGAGCAGAGAGCTAGCAGCACTTTAACAAGTCTTCAAGTAAGTGAGAAAACAAATGAAGGACTATGGTACATATTCATGTTTGTTAGCCAAGTATGGGTAGTTCACAGCAGCCTAATATTTCACTGTTTCAGAAAAAAACCTAGATGAATTTTGAGCAGCTTGCACAGCCAGAACCACTCATTCTTTTTTATGAGCTTCATTTGCATTTATACTCTTCCCTGCTGTTGTTGAGTACGCCCCTTTCACTTGTCCTAAATCTACAATTGCACTGGCTGCACTTAAGTAGCTGTTTCCTACTGATATATTGATTATCAGACTAATGACATCCGGGGTCTATAGATAGGCTAAGAGAACTAATTTATTTGAATTTTTAATAGAGGTGAAAACTCTCTACAACTAATTAATTCTACAGGGATGTGTCAAACTCTTCTCTTTTCTTCTTCCTTTTTATCTTTCTCCATCCATGTTTTTTTGTAAGTAAGTGTTGTGCTAAAACAAGAAAACAAAAATGGGGACAAAATGCATGATGCTTTTGTCTGGTAAACTTTCATATCCTTCTCTTTTGATAGACTGGGGTTTTTTTTTTCTGCTTTCTGCTTGACTGGATGATTCTTTTTATTTTTTCTCATGTAGTATCATACAGTGGGCCCTGGTTCTGCAGTCACCTCTGTGTATGCGGCGTGCTGTGCCTGTTGAGGTCAGAGAGGGTGGATGTTTAGCTGGGACACACTGCAGAAATGGGCCATGGATATTAACTCATCAGTTTATAGCTGGAGCAATTTTTTTTTTTATTATAACCACCTTTATGGGTTTATATGCCTGTGTTTCATTCAATTTGATATAGAATTGGATGTCTTCAATAATTTTATGAACCTTTCAATGGGGTTTTCTCTAAACTGGGAAAATTTCCAGATGTTTTTCTAACTTTATCTGAAATCACCTAGTCTCAAATCCGGGGCACTCTCTGATGTGCTGCCTTTGGCAGGTACTTCACAGATTTTTTACAATGGATTAAAAGATGGTTTAAAATGTCAATGAAATGGAGGTTTGAGTACCAGCCATCATGGGAAGCTGGATAGTGCCTGGTGATAGATTTACAGTGTAATGAGACTTTTAGCATCTTACATCTAGACCTTCTCTTTGAATTTAGGGTGTGGAGAGGGTGAAAGCTATTACCACTGGTTGGTGATTCTTTTGTGGTTTCTCTAAATTGATCTCTTGATCTCAGGTCTTGTGAAAATGTCCATTGCCAGTGGATTTTGATAGGTCTGCAATGATAACTGCAGTACAGAAGTCAAAGGACTGCATATTACTATCATAGCCTTAATGAGGACCATTCCTCTCACAGTTTGATAGGTCCTAGGAGAGGTATTGATCTGGGGAATGTCCATTTTCTGGTGTTTTTAATAGTGTGCCTATGCCAGGGCGCTGGCTTTCCCATTTGTCAAGACTGTTGTTTCCATGAACACAGAATTTGACTAAAAAGAATAGATGCAGCTACACTCATTTGTCTTGATTTTTTTATTCAGTATTGTCTTGGAACAAACTTGCTTGAAAAAAGATTTAACAGGGCAAGCCCAAAGGCTTTCTTCACCTCTAAATCAATTTTATTGGGAAAATGGAAGTTATATTCTGTTTAAATATCACAAACAGAATTTTAAAATGGACACAAAAATGAGTGCAATACAAGAAAAACCCCTTGGTGAGCTTGATCTGAGCTCAGTGAGAGATTTTGCAGCAACACTCTGGGCACTATAATCCATAATTTTAAGTTGGGCATTTTAGAAAGAATTACATTTAGTTTAGACTGGAAGGCATTAGAATATAAATCAGATAGCTTCTACCTCAGAGAAGCTTAAACAGCTCCAAAGGTTATGTAGAGGATATAAAACTGTGATGATATGTTTGTTGTGGGCCTTTGAAGAAAGTGGTGAAGCCAGCAGGATGGCAAGGTTACTTCAATAACGTGAGAAAAGATTCCACATGGTTTGGGAGCAATTAATGGGGTTTGGGGCTGGGCAGCATGGATGAGAGTGTCTCAGAAGGATTTGGAAAATTACTCTGAGGTTTATGCATGGAAGTAAGGTGTTTTTAGGGCTCTCAGTTCAGCATATACCTATTACTTGTCTGGAGAAGAAAGACAGGAATCTTGAAAAACTCTGTAAAGGAAAGAACTTGGGAGACTGATTTTAACTTGGTGTGGGTGGTTGGTTGTGATGTCAGAAAAGGAAAAACATGGTGGCTATTGGCTTCTGTAAAGAAAAATCCAGTAAGGGTAGTACAGACAGACTGGGAAGATAGTGTTTTTGAGGAGACTGCTGCAGACAGATGTTAAAGGGAGGAATTTGTGTAGGCTTCTTTGAAAATCCCCCCTTTAATTCTTTGTACGTCAGCTCTCACATACAGAGCAATTCTGTCCTCTGCCTCTGTCTGTCTGTGGGCTGTGAGCTCCTTGGAGCAAGACCCACCTTCCTTCATGGGTGTGGACAATACATTGTAAAGGAGCTCAGGAATGAGCTGGAAGCAATAACAAATGTGTTGTTTAGTTAAAATTGTCACTGATAGAGACTTCTTAGCTTTGCATTGATGACACCTCCAGATGTGACACTACATCCATCTCTGTCCAGCGTACAAACCATCTATACCTGAAGCAAATTGGAGGCATCCAGAATTATAGAGTAGTGTGTATTGTGGATGGACAGGTATGTGGTCACACAGGTTTCACTGAGGTCTTATGATCAAATGTTGAGATGTGATCACTGAAAATTAATCAGTCCATGCAAGCTCCTCATTTAGGAACAAATTCTCTCTTCTCTCACTAAACCAAGGTTTAACAGATTTACAGCAGCTCTCTGTATCTGATCCTGAACTCATTATAATGGCCTCTTTTACTCCAAGCTATGTTTTATTCTTCCTGCATAGTTTTGGTGTTTCTCAATTTAGAAGCACTGACAGTTCTTCTCAAATACCTCTCCCAGCACTAGCTCCCTTTTGCTCCTGGGGCTGAAGCAGGCTTTTTGAAAACATTCATCTCTTTTGGAGTACGAAATTACACTCTGAGGAGCAATCCTATGAGGAAGGAGAGAAACAGGAACAGTCAGCAAATATATGGTCAGAAAAGTCAAAGCTAGGGGGAAGGGGGTGGTGATTTATGATGTTACCAAAGTAGAACTGGAGAGAGAAAAAAAGTCAAGAAAGATGTTGAAGAGAGAAAAAGGAGAATGTGGGATAGATGGAAGGATAGAAGGGAAGGAAGAAGCTATAAAATTTATTTTTAAGAAACAGAGGAGGTGAAAATTGTACATTCTTGTATATTGAGATAATGATTCCTGTGGTTCCTTGAGGGTAGCTCAAGGACTCTGTTACACTGAGCATCTGGTACAAACAATAACCTGTTGAGTCGTGGACCTAGTAACTGCAGATTATTCTTGTAAATCTTGAAGTACCCTTCTTTAGTTGTAGGAACTGTCATGACCACAGATAATGGCAAAATGGGAACGTGCTTTGTAGTGGGCTTTAAAATGGTGAAACCCACTTTTGTGATTAATTGTGAAAATCAAAATTAATCAACGTTTTTTACAGAAGGCCATTTGGGAGTAGTAGAGAATGCTTCTCTCTTTTTTGGATAGATAACTTTTCCTTCACAGGCTTGCTACTTTATTTCATTTCCAATATATGTAAAGACACATAAGGTTTAAAGTGTAAATAATATATAATGCATCCTTCCATAGGAACACAATGACATAAAAACATTGAATGTGTTTTTCCAATACTTTCTGCCTTGTTTTACCTGGGTTAGAATCTTTTTCTGTCCTTCAAAGGGAAACTGGAGATATGAAGTCTGAATAAAACAGTCATCTGACCAGCTCCCTCTGGGATGACGCGACCACTGCAGTTTATAGAGTATGGAATAAAAAGTGCTCCCCTCATAAAATCAGAGGGACAGAGAAAAAGCATTAATTATTTATGTTGGCTGAGTTTTTGACCCAGAAGGTTTGGACATGAAATGGGTGTTATTTACTCTGAATCACCATCAATGCCAGGCAGGAAAGATTACTAAGAGGCTTTTCTTTCAGGGCTGGCATTCTTTCACACAGTCCCCACTGCCATGTCTTTCCTTCCTACCTTAGATAGTTTAAGCATAAATGTTCTTCTGTGCTGAAATGGATGTCCTGTGCATTGGGACATTAAAAATTTTCTTGAGTGAATATAGAATCTGGGAAATTTCTATTTTATGAGGTAGGTCCTACTGCAGTTTTATGACAAGATGAGTTAAACAGTAAAATATTCTTTGGATCATCTTTACACATCGCTGTTTTTTACTGTAGTGGCTTAACAGTTTTCTGATATATATTGCTTTTTCTACAGCCTGAGAAAATGGTGTTCAATAGCTGTCTGTGCTGGCTGGTTCATAAGAGAGGCTGCTCTGACAAGCTCCACACTCAGGGAGTTTTGTTGGTGACTGATTTTTGAAGGAAGGAAAGAATAAACAGAAATAGGTTTGGATTAGTTTGTGGAGCCGTTACTGTGCTGGTCTTGCTCGTGTTACACATTTGCAGCAGTGACTGGTGGTTGCTGTGGGAGGTGAGGGCTGTTTCTGTGGGGAGGGGTGGGTACATGCAGATGCCTGGAAGGAGTACTGGGCAGAGGTGTTCTGATATCCAGGATTCCCAGACTGTGGTGCTATAGTGAGTGGATGGAGCCAAATGGAGTGTTAAAATTTCCTTGCCTTCTGCTCTCTTGTAAGAAATGCTTGACTGGTGATAGCAGGGGTAGTGGAGAGAGAGGAGGGATGGGAGGTGAGGTTTGGATAGCAAGGCAGCATGAGGCATAGCTGGGGTTGGAACGGCTGATGTGATTTGTGCATTTTATGGTGAAACCTTTGGCTTTCACACCTTGGCATTTGCTGAAAGGAAGTGGCTCTTGTCCAGCTAAAGAGAATAGAAACTGCTTGTTATCCCAGGCAAATTCTTCCCTGTTAAATTTCACACGTTAAGGAAATAAGACCTGTGCATTTTAGGGAAACAGTCTTTCCATTTGTTTTTATGGTGATTGAGGATTCCTTCTAGAGAGCAAATTCAGTTCTGAAACATTTGTTATAATGCATAATGAATATTGTTTCAACTAGCAAAGACGTAAATTTTATAAAAGAATCATTCCCGGATTACACCAAAGGAACAAACACAGGACTTCTAGTTCTGCTATATTTTGTTCGGCATTTCTACTCATTCTTGAGTAGAAATGAATTTTATGTTTGAACAGGGACCTTCTTCCTCAAACTAGTGCTGCTATTGTAGACAGCTCTATCCCCGTTCAGAGAACATCAACACTGAAAACAAGGACTGAGCTTTGCCATTCAGTAAAGGGAATTTCATTTTCCTTTTGGAAATGACAGTAAAAATGAATATACTTAGGTTTCCTGCACAAACCACTTTTTTCTTTTTTTCAGTTTTGACAACACCAATGATGTCTCATCACTGAAGGCTACTGAAAGACAAAGACATCTGCCTGCTCTTAAAACCTAGGTACAGCTGTTGCTATAAAATTAGAACTGTAACTTCTTAGGGTTTCACTGAACTCTGGAGATTCCTTTGCTGATCAAAGAAAGAAGATCCAGGGTAGCATTATTAGCACTTGAACTATCATTGAGTATTCAGTTCCTTGTGATTTCGTAAAAGGGATGTGCTGCCAGCAGAGATCATCCAATGAAAGCATGACTTAGTAGGAAAGAGATCAACTGGGGTTTAGTACCAAGGGGTTGTTAAAGAATTAGCAATGAACTGAAACTGAGAATGGGTTTTATGACCCTAATTGTGTCCCTGAGACAATTTTTTTAAAATCTTGGATGCCTAAATTGGCAGCAACTTTGGATCTTCTCAGTGAGAAAGAAGTGGATGCTGTCATTTCTGGCTGCACAGAGGGGCCAAAGCAGAGCAATCTGCCAAACCTCTGTGCTTACTCACCAAAAAAACCTGTTTCTTTTGAGTCTGCTCTTGATAGCTCACCCAGTGTCTCCCTATCATTTCAGTGGAGGACTTCTTGGCAGTGATGGTTAAAATGACCAGTCTGTCCTTACCAGTTTTTCCATACAGTCCTACAGAGGAAGGACCTTGCTTGCCTTTAATATGTATCCTGCTAGAAATCATCATCTTTACTTCAATGGCCTTTCAAACAGTGGATCATATTTCAGCACAGATGTCAGTATTGATTTTCCTCTGTTTTCCAGTAGCATGTAAGCGCCATAAATACAGTGCAGATTAGCAGAGGAAAAAAGAAAGGAGGTGCAAAGATTGTACACAGGAAGTAGCATAATTTCAGTATTTAAGGCTTTCTTCTGTAGCGAAAGCATGAATGGGACTGGAGGGCCGAGGGTGACTACAGTTACAGGATGAGAAATAGTCACCTGCCCTGGAATGACAATTAGTTCCATTTGTGAAAATAATTTTTGCTTTGTTATTTTGTTGTATACTGCTTGGGAACTGAAAACTATGTTTTCTCATAGCAGCTGAGTGATGTGTATTTTCTGATGCTCTATCCCAGCCTTATGGTGAGCTTGAAAGGAGTCCATGTTGTTGTTACAGTATTTGAGGCACATTCATTTGCTGGTATAATCCTTGTGCAAACCACAGGCCAAGAGTCATTGGGCACTGCATATAATAGGGCAATGGAAATAGTGTTTATTATTAGAAAACAAATGCTCACTGTCATGAGAAATCTTTTGCAAAACTGCAAAAGAAATTATATTTCATGCATTTTTACTGGAGGATTAAAATATTCAAAATATGGTTGTGAAATTACCTAATTCTTCTTAAGACACAAGTTTGGAAACTACTGATGTGGCAGGTTACAACATATTCTTCTGGAGTCACATTTCTCTTAACTACAAATCAGAGACTGAAAGTGTAAGTGTTTGGAAATAAATATTTGTATGACTGTACACAGATTCCCATCTCTCTAACTGGAGGCAAATGTGTATCTGCTTGCATGTATTTGGAAATAAATATTTTTATGGCTGTACCTAGGCTGATGAAAGCTTTACAACTGGCTTCAGTGGATTAAACCTGGTTTTGAGACATATATCTCTGCTTTGATAACATTTCAGGCTTTAGGCAGTATCTCAGGTAGAGATAGTAAAATCTTTCTGTGGATTTTTTTTTGTTGTTGTTTTTGTAGTAGCTGATACTTTTTTATTAACATTTCAAACTTGCACAGATGGAATGAGGACCATGGACAAACCATGAAGCCCATGAAGTATTTCCAACTAGTTTGGTGAGTGGTGATGAAAACCCTAGATTGAGATGCAGGAGATTGCACTGCTTGCTTTGCTTCCTATATCCAATTTGGTCACAGTTCAGAGGACCAGAGTCAGGAGCTTAAGGCCATGGTTAAATATTAAGCAGCTGTGCTGTGTAAGCTGGTTTTAGCAGTCTCTGCCCAGTGCCTCTCCATTCCATTGTGCCAGCACAGCCAATGCATATCTGTGCAGTGAAATGCATCAGTTGAAAGATAACTTTGCAAAAATAAAAGGGAAAAGGATGAAAGAATAGGTGATATTTCAGGTGGACTAGTTCCTGGTGCAGTTCACAGTGTTACCTTGAAGGAAGCTGAGCTGGCACAGCCTGGAGAGCCATGTAGGGGCAGGAGACCTGGTACTGCAGTGGGTGCTGAGGTCTCAGCATGGTCTCTGCAAGGGATGTGTCTTCTGAGAGGGCAAGCCACTGAACCTCAGGGAGGCTTTATTGGGGTACCCCTCCTCCTCTGAGGGTCCTAAGCCAGGAATGTGTGCCGCTCTCTTTGGAACATGAAGCACAATTTATCGTTTTCATTTCTGATCTAAGATACTGTAGGAATATCTGCTGTGCTGCAAAGGGCAGAAAGATGTATGCCTGCTTTGGTGAGATTTCCAGCCCATTTTCACACATTTGGATTGTTTAGATAGTTTTGGTAAGATTCTGTAAAACTCTTGAAGTTTTCAGTCCTTCTGCCTTAGATGACTCCAAACCCTTTTGGTCTGTGTGGGGAAGGAAGAAAATAACTTGTAGTAGGAAGAAGGGCTTTGGTGAAAAGTGGGAAGGGAGTGTGATGTAGAGAGAATAAAGTGTTTTTGTCATATACTTTCATATCTGAGAATCTGTACATGATCTCTTTATGTTTGTTTCTGGAATTAAATTTCAGTGTTCTTAAATGTTGACAAATATTCAAGGTGAATTTGGAGTGTTAATAAGAAACTTAAAAGCAGGTCTTTGAAAATCAGAAGTGTCATCTGTATTTTCTTAGTCTGACCTGAATGGCTCCAGTGATTTTACCATGGGTTTCCTGTTGTGGAGAGAATTATTGTCCCAGATGCTGACAGCACTTCCGACCCTCATTGGGGCATCTTGGGGAGAAATGTGTTTAAGCTGTGAGGCTCTAAAAATGCTGTGGTAGTGGGAACCGTGGAAATACAATAGACAGAGCTTGGTCCTTGCACACATCCGTCTCCTGCTGCCTTCTTCAGAGAGGGGAATGTTTGCTCTCATTAAGAGGTGTCTGCCTCAGAGGAAGGGCTGCTTTGTGTTTGCAGCAGGGCTTGGTGACTCCCAGACTTGGAACAGTCTGAGTTTCTCTAGGACAGCCCTCAGCAAAAGTTTTTAGGTTTGTTATGCATCAGGGGCCCGGTGAGTGACTGTGTGAATGGCATCTTTATAGACTCCTTTATAGCAGGAGTTTCCTGGGTGGATGGCAGTCAGGCTGTAAGTTTCCCAGAGCTCAGACTTCTGTATGGCTTAGATCTGGCCATTAAATCACAGATGTTTCTTTGAAAAAGCTGAGTGTGCACAAGTCACTCCTTTCAACATAGCGTGTCTAACGACTTGTGGAAAGCATGGACTGAATGGACTGCTATTTGATTTAAGTGTGTGTTTGGTCATTCAACATACAAAAGACCTGGCATGTGGCTGTGTTCCTGAAGACAAAGAGAATAATGCACAGTGTTTGCAGATATTTATGTAAATATTTTTGCATTTGCATCTCTACCTTTAATAAATAGCTGCTGAATCCACAGTGTTCTTAATAATAAATGTGTGCTGAGCTAACTAATAAGTATAGATCTGAATATCAAAACAATTACAAGTGCTAAATTTACAAAAAATGCCATATGTATGTCTTTGTATGTACATCTGTGTGTACATAAAGATCATTATATTGTGAAAATGGGCACACAGTGCAGTCTGTCCAATCTCAAATTGGGGATAGGAATGAACAATCTGCTCTCAATCAAAATAAAATGCTTTATGTACAAGCAATATATATGGAAGATTTTTTTATATATGCGGGAATACTTTTTACATATGCTTCCCCCCACACCACACTTTTTAAGTAATTAAATGCCTAATTTCTAGATATTTCAGAACAAGCTGAGAAGAGGATGAGAAACTGCATTCATGATGGCTGCAAATAGGAAATAAAACAATTTCCCTGTCACTCAGAATATATACAATTGCGTTTCAGGTAAAATCTTCACCAAAGTAATGTCAACTTCTCTTTGCTTCCCTCCTTCCTTCCTCCACTGTTACAGTGAAAACTAAACTGCCCTCTTGTGTAGGTTATCATTTCCAGACCTGAACAATACTTATCATGCAGAGCAGCCGGACAAATAACACAGCACTCAGCAGGATGAGGCTCTGTATTTTATTATGGTGAGGGCAACCATTCAGAAGAGCAAAGTCAAATAATTTTTAACCATAGAAACAGCTTGTGGATCATTGAAAAGCAACACATTTGGAACACAGATGGCTGGTTTTTCTCCCCAAAAATAACAAATGAAGAAAAAAAATCCTCTCTTTGTTACTTTTATTTTTTTATGCAGTATTTATACTGACTAGCTATTCAGAGCTCCTTCTGGACAAGCCAAATGAGGTCCTTGCACTGATGAACACCAGTTCTTAATTATTTTTAACAGAAAAAGAGATGATGGTTGGAAAACTTTTGAAAAGGAATTATGTTTTCCTTTCTTCTACTCTGATGAGGTTTTTTTCTTTTTAATAAAAATAACTCACTTTGATTTGGAAATATGAAGAAAGGTGTGTGGCCCAGTTAGGGACTGATAACCTCTGGTATCAGCTAGTGCTGAGAGCAGTAGGCTGTCCTCGTAATTAAGTCAGTGGCCAGCCAGGGGAAGTGGGCAGGGATTTGCAACAGCAAAAGTCCAGCACGCTTGGATGAGAACAATCATTTTTTCAAGATGTGTGTCAGCCTCTGACTACATCAGATCTGTCCCATTGCTGAAGCTTGGTGTCAATCCAAGTCCAGGACATGGGCAGACCTCTCAACCTACTGCATAAGACCTCTGCTCCTGATGTGATGAAGACACACCAGAGAGTGGGTTACATCGCAGCCATGGGGCTTTGTCTGGGATCATGTCTTGGCAGGGACTGTAGCACGAGCCCCTCAGTGTGGAGTTAGACCTCTGTGGATGTGGGGCACTATTAGGAGTTAGGCACTCAGTTGGGAAGGATTTAATCCAAGAGAGTAGTCTCTACCTTCCTAAATATTCCCAGGAATGAGGTCATGCTGCTGCCCTGCAAATGGCCCTTGTCCTGGGATTAGTGTGTGGGATTAGCAGGGTTGGATTAAGGGTGGATGAGGGCTAGTGGTTGTGTGCTCACCTTATACACACTTTTGGAGGTCAATTTCTCCAGCCTTCTCCTGCTGTGCACGACAGCCCAGAACAGACCCCTGATATTTTGCTCCTTTAAAACACCAAAGTGTTTTAAATGGTTAGATGCAGGGTGCCTGAGACAGCCAACATTAGAGAGTCTCCAGGAAGCAAGTTATTTTTTAAATAAGGAAATAATTAAGTCTGCATAAGATTGTCTGCCCCAAAATCAAATAAGGTTGTAAAATGTCCAATCCCACTCCAGCCCATCCCAAATAGAATTAACAAAAAAATATCCACAGTGGCTGCTTTGGCTGCTGGGCTTGTTTTACAGTGAGTCATTGTCTCTGACAGCCATGTGTGTGCTACGAGGGAGATTCTGTTAGCAGTCATCACTTCAGCAATGATGGAAAATAAAAAGTGGAACTCTTTTGCTTTTCCTTTCTTTCCTTTGTACCAGAGTGGCTGCTTTAACAAGGATTTAAATGAGTAAAAAAGGTAAGATAAGGAATAGCAGAAAATTAGTTATTGGCATTCTCACATTCCAGCACATTTCCTATTGTGCTATAATGAAGGATTTTATTTTTCCAAATGGTATTTTTGGAGCCATACATCTAATCAGTACATGTTCCACAATTTCCCCATCTTGTACCCAGTGAAAAGGTCATGCAGAGCCTGACATCAAACAGCATTTGCTCAGCAGAGGCTTTTTTCCTTCCATGCTGCCTGCATTTCATGTAGCCTTGTTTCCTTAACACTTCTGGTGTGCAAAGCTATTTCAATGGCAATTGTGCTATTGCTCTTCCATGACTCAACTTGGAATCCACAACCATGCAACCATGTCTTCATAGCTTGATTTTTCTTTTGGTTGGTTTTTTTTTTTTCCCCTCCCTCCCATTAAAAAAGCCTGCTTTAGGAAGTCTCATGGCTGGGCAGCTCAAGATGAGTTGGAAGAGTAGGTAAGGATGATGTCCTGCTCATGAAAAGCCCAACTGCTCTCTAATGCTTGGGAAGCTTGACATCTATTTTAATTTACAAGTTCTCCCACGCAGAAACTGAGAGAGCTTGAAAGGGGGCTGGGCTGATTTGCAAATAGAACCATGCAAATAGATGCCTGATGTTTGGCAATGCTACATAAAATGAAGGTGAGGAGAACATCAAACAGAAGGGTATTAATAGCACGGTGTTAATTTGTAGGAATGAGTTTCCAGGTAAAGAGGCCAGAAGTAGGATGTGCAGTGATCTGGTACATAGGTACGTGAGCTAGTGTGAAGCAATCATGTCTTAAAGATGTATAAAGTACTTTTTTGAGATTGCTTAATTGGATAAAAAAGGTATGGAGGGAGACATAACACTATGGCTTCCAGCTCCTTTTAGAAGAGGCCTTTAATTACTTTTTATGTAGAGTTAAGTTTATGTGAAGCCATTATGAGTAAGACAAGTATTTCTTTCTTTGCTTTTAACTTTTTTTATTAGTAGTTGTCAAGACTATCCCAAGCCCAACCCCTGCATCTGAGAACTTTGATCTTTAGAAGAGTTCATGCTGAATTTAAGTTTTGTCTTATCCTTCATCCATTTGATAGGTCTAAAACTCCCACTTTTATAATATTAAAGGAAAAGAAAATATTATTTTTTTTTCAGATTAAATAAGATACTTCAGAAATCTTGAATCAAATCCAAGCACTCTTGCAGGTTGCAAAATTATTTTTGCAAACTCATTATAAGGCAAAGTCAGGTTTGCCAACAATTTAGCACCTCCTTACTTCAGCTGTAGTTGGAAGCACTGGGATATTGTGAAGAAGGAATTTTTTTTAATGTTCTTCCAGAATAGAGATATGGTAAAATATATACAAATATAAATAAATATTTGATTCTTTCATGTTTAGGTATTGTTTCTGGATGTATGACTTAATCTGCAGTTTCTTATTCCTTCTTAAAGTTATTTTCTTGATAGACAATGTATAGAACATTTTTTTTACAATAGGATCTAGGGACCCTGGAGGTGACCACTGAGGGAAATGATCCTTAAGATCCAAATGGGCAGGGTTAAAGTGCTGCTTTTTCCAGTCCCATTGCAATCAGAGAAGTGACTAGTACTACTGTAATGATGAGATGAGTAGATGCTCCCGAAGATAGGTGCATATTATAGGCTGAAAATCCTCAGGGAATTGCATGCCCTTGTTATGAACCGCTGGAAATATGCTTCATCATCAACTGTGTTCTGTGGGTGGATGCCAATTATATGAAAGCCCATCTCTCTGGATCTGTTAGTGTTATTTCAGTGCTTGGGGGCTGAAGCTTAATACAATATGCTCTTTTCTTCTCTGACTAGTAAAGCAGCACAAAATAGAATTATTAGTATAAATACACGTTGCCTACAAAATGTAAATCCAGCAATTAGACTTTTCCCTGGTGGTGCGCTCTAATGAGTGTTACCATATTCTTTGTGTTGCTGTAGGGGAGCAGTGGGTGTAGCAGTGGGGCTCAGCTAATTTACGAGGGAATCCTCAGGATACAAAATTTTTCCTTGATAAGAGGAGAAACAGCTTGTATTCCAAGCAACATTTATCTCAGACAAGCTTGCCTCCCAAAAGTACAGCACTGGGAGTATCAACATTTATAGCTTATGATATGAATGCTGAGGCCTTCTGACATGTGTGAGCTGGTGAATACTTTTATGGAAGGAGTTACTTAATCCTCCTTAATCTTGAGAAACACTGTGTAGGTGTAGGGAAAGCTCTGACAAGCAAGAGATGGCTGGGGAGGGTTACTGGACACTTTGAGAAGTTTGATGTTTCCCGTTT
Source organism: Phainopepla nitens (assembly GCA_013400175.1). Lineage (NCBI taxonomy): Eukaryota > Metazoa > Chordata > Aves > Passeriformes > Bombycillidae > Phainopepla > Phainopepla nitens. The sequence continues at coordinate 223,148 of VXBQ01010235.1, forward strand.
GGATTGAAAAACATATTTGCTCTTTCTCCTTGATGCACTGAGTTGAGTGTGTAATATTTGTTGTGTTGATATTTTATGCCTTCATTTTTGTAATTTGTGGTCCCGTGTTGTGTGCCTTGGTTTGTGTGTGGTATAATGACCACACTGTAGTTACAGATGGTGAAACTTTTTGTAAAACTGAAGTGGAAAATGCTTCTAATTTGAAAGTAAAATGCTGGTATTGTCTTGTCAAGACAGCATCTTATACCATTGTGTGACCTCTCTAGAAAAAACCTGACCCATGGTAATCTAATTATTGTCTGTTGTGATGAGCAGATAACAAAGTAAATGTTGGAGTGGACTGATTGCCATCTCCACTTTAGGAGAGGGACCTTGACAGCCTTATTTCACTGAGGCCAGCTGCTTCTACTTTTTTTTTCCTTCTGTGTGATGAGTCAGTACTTTGTGTTGTTGGGGTAACTCCAGGGCAGCTGATAGGAACCCTGAATCCTATCTTGAGAGTGCTGAGTGATAACTCTTCCCTGTCTGCTTGAGCTTTCTTTCACTCTCAAAGCAATCTCTGTTGGTGGGAGAACCCTAGCAAAATAGAAACTAATGGGGGATGTGGATGATGAGTGTCCCTAAAAATCAAGTTTGGTGCTGGGGGCTTGAGATTTGAATCCACAAATGTAAGCAACCTCAAATACAAATTTAATTTACATGGTACTTAAGTAATGACAGAAGATGGAAATGACATCATGATGAGAATATGTGCTTCAATGCTTTGGTTTGTTATCAAATTTCTATGTGGTTTTAATTATACATTCTTGAGGGTGCATCCAAGGAGTTTTCTGCAAGCAGGCAAAACCTCATTTTTCTTCTACTTTAAGCTGACCAAAAGTTGGGTAACCATATTAAATCTAACCCAAGCTTTACAGAAGGATTCACCCCTAGAGGTGATATAACGCACACTTGTGATCAGACTTCTGATCTCAGTGGGAGATTTTCTTTGTGTGTTGTGAGACCACCACGTGGGAGATAGATCCATTCATTATGGCAGTTGAACAAAATTCAGCTCATCTTACAGGAAAGAGCAGAGCGGGGGGAATCTGAGTTTTAAGCAAGCCTATTGAGTTTTGAAGTAGCTGAAGCAAAGCTTTAAGTGAAAAATTCTTGGGATCCTAGGTCAAATGCTTGGCAAGCATGAGTCTAGGTTGAAGTAAAGTCAGGACGTCTCAAGGAAAGGAAATAATATAAGAATTTTTTCTCATGGTAGTTTTGGAGTCTTTCATAATTCATGTAGTGAGGCTAAAGGACTCTGTAATGAGGCCTAGTTCTGCCTTGATGAAGTCAGGGCAGTGACTCATTGATTTAGTCAATACCTGGGCGGATGATTGACTTAGGACTCGTATCTGAGGTGAAGCAGATGATAGTTGCTTCACAAAATTCATATTTTCTGATACACAAAAAGTCAAAGATGTGCTAAAATGGGACTTTGTTCTAACCAGAAAAAGTTGTCTTCCACCAGTGTGTTTGATCATTTGAGAAAATATAGAGACCTTTATAACATTTAAAAAAAAACCCAAACAAAACATTTTTTTACTTAAAGAACATTTTAATGTTGAATACCAGGCTAATTATATAGAACTGAAAACCAGGTCAAAATAAAAATTAAACATTACAACATTAACAGAACAAAATGCTGTAATTTACCCAAATTGATTTTTGTTTTCCTAATCAGGACTTTTACATATAAAAAAGACTTAGTTTTTGAAATTATAAACTCATTTGAACAAAAATTATATCTCAAATATTTTTGCAAGTTAAAAAGCAATTTGCTGCCCATTTCAGCTTTATATATGACGTCTTATCTGAACTGCCAGATGAAAATGTTTGTTGAGCCAAATTTAATCAGTAGCTCCAAGCAGTCCAAACTTTATAGACAGTGATTTTGGTATGTATTCTGATTCCAGAATTCCCTTTGAGATCTGAACCATGCAATCTTTTGTCCGTTATAAAACTAGGAAGAGATTGAAATATCTTGTTTCATAGCATTAGTCTAGATTTTCACTTGAGCATTTCTGGGACCAAACCCGAAGTGTTTGCAGCACTTCTTTTAAGACCTCTCAGCATTGTCCTGAAGCATTTTCTTTTCCAAGATTTTCTTTCCAAGTTCCCAGGGATACTCAGGTAATAGCAAAGATTTCTTATGTTTTTCAGTGTCTAAGTGATCAAGAACTGCAGAGGCACAGGAGCGTTAACAGCATTCAAAGACTTAATTTGCAGGAGCTACAAAGGAATGGGAGACAGCGTGAACAACAAACATTAATGAGGTAGGACAGAATGCAGCTGAGATGGCACCGGTGCCCTGCTTTTTTGGGCTCTGATTTTGAGCCAGTGTGTCCCTGAACTTTTATAGATGAGAGGCAAATGCTGGAGATTATGCATTCCCCAGTTAAAAATTGTGTTGTGCAATTGACCTGTAAAGAGAAAGCATCAGGAGAATTTGGACCCTTTCTCTACATTTCCACCTTCACTTGATTTCTGGAACTCAGCAATGAGCAGGAACATAGAAGGCAAATTAGAATTAATGCTTTGCTTTTAGAGAAAGGTGCCTTAGTGGGAAGAGAAGCTGCTCAAATATTTTGGGCTGTCTCCCATGGTAGCTGCAGTCTTTTGCCTACCTTGTGGCAGCTATGCATCCTGAACATACTTTTAATCAGTAAAAATAAAATTGAGTTGATGATCATTAGCCTTGCAGTGGATGCCTACTGGGTTGGGAGACTGGGAAAGACATGAGAGGGATAGTATTCATTATTTATAGCCATTCCTATAGTGCTTATCACCACAGTGTCTTTAAGTGAGCACCATCGACAAGGCTCTAAATGTGAGATAAAATTTAATAATGCATTAATAACAACGTGCACTTGTCTGTGGCAGCAGCAGTTGTGACAGACATGACTTAAAATGGGAAGAAGGCAGAAGTGCTGCAGCTCAGTGGAGGTGGAAATCTCTGGTGGAGGAGGAGGCGGCAGGGGAGCCAGGCAGGGCTGGAGGCCCAGTGAGGGGAGAAGCCAGCCCAGTCACCAGGGTCTGCCCAGGAGTCAGGGCAAGAGGCACAGGTGGGGGTTTGGCAGCTTTGCAAAAATGAATGTGTTTTAACAGCACATTCATGAGCAAACAGGAATGCACTTGAACTGAATTATTAAAGGCTTCCCATGCCTCCCTGCCATGTACATATGGACACATGCAGAGGCCTGCATGGATCCTTCTCTGAGGCAATGCCAGAAGACAACCAAGCCTGGAGTCAGCCTGGTTAAAAGGCTCCAGTTCAAAACTGACTCCTGAGCTAAGGAAATCTTTCTCTCAGCCCTCTTGCTTTAATTTGTTATCTTTCTCCCTTGCTCATCTCCATTTGCTTTTTCTGCCTCTAACCTGGAAAGGGGCAGTTCATATCCCCATGATAGAGCTGGGGAGAACAGCTATGGGTAGTGACTTGACCCTACTGCTGATGGAGCAGGGTGAGGAAATGAGAATGGTCACAAGCAGAGCCAGAAGCAGATGCACCTGGAGCAGTGCTGTTTTCGGCCACACCTGCATCCAGACTGATTCATTTCTCATTCATTGCTTCAGGAAGAGAGAGATGTTTCCACTGCTACTACCTGCTTGTGGCTTATCATTTATTTTTCTGATCGCCTATAGAAAACCCCTTCAGCAGCAGGTATAGATTTGGCAATGTGGGTTGAAAGGAATTAAAGGAGTTGAGAACCAAGGACAGATACAGGTTGAGGTCATTTTTTTTCAAAGGAAAACTGCAGAGGTGGATGCCCTGTAGCTGGGCAGAAGGTTTCCTGTCTACAGTGCTCTGGTCATCTCTCCCCTCATGTGCAGACAGCGTTTATTATGTATTCTGCATAATGAACCTGTGTTTAGCCCATTCTCTAGCTGGAGTACCACTTCATAAGCACCTTCAGCAGTCTCATTTCAAATATTCCTGAAAGTTCAACTATTCATTTGTTGTAATAACCAGGTAAGAAGTGCTTTTACAGGGATGTGATTTCTGTTTCTTTCCTCTAGTGCTTTGCTGACCCTTAGACAACATCTGCTTCCTAATCCTCTCTGCTTGTCCTCCTCTCCAAGCTCAATTTTCATGGAGGCACCAGAAGATTTATCAGTCCTGACAGTTAAAAGGGTGCTGAAGTCAATACAGTGGTGGGTGTTTACTGAAGGTGTTTTAGAGGAATGATGGATGCACTCAGTTTTCCTGCCCAAAAGAAAAAATGGCTAGACCTATAAATAAAGACATCAAACAAACAAAAACACCCAAACCAAAAACAAACAAACCAAAACCCCCAAAAAACCAACCAAACAAACAAAAAAAATCAGATGGCAGGAACTGAGAATCATGTCTGCTAATTTCTTAGCAGATTGATGCCAATTGATGTTATTTTAGTATTACTGAGTCTGTCCCCTGGAAAGGTCCATGATGGGAGGACTCCCCATGTTCCTAGAGTGGGTGATAACCTTTAGATAGGAGAAGTTTGACATTATGGCTCTCACCAGTCAGGAATTGCATATATGTCATCTTCTCACTTCTGGACACCTACTATGGGACTCCATTTTACTGAAGGTGTCCAAATGTGACAAATCAGTAGCAGGAAAGTCCTGGGGAGTTGAAAGCAAAATTTATTGTGATGAATTCACACTCAAACTGCTGTAGGTTTTACAAATAGACTTTGCAGTTCATAAATCCCCAAGGTTTAAGGGAACAGATAAACTAGTGCAATACATCCACAGAAGCTTTAGAGTGACAGCATGGTGGTCAGAGCAGTCAAGGTTTAGTCAGTGTGATGGTGTGTTGCAGCTGTAGATACTTTCTGAAACCATTAAGGCTGGAGTTTTCTTTCTCTGAAAGTCTCAGTTTAGTGTTATGGTGGTACATGAAGTCTATAGGTAAAGTTATCAGGATCCATAACTCCTTTAGAGGATGAATAAATTTGTTTGTAATGGAGATGGTTGAATTATATTCTATTGCCCCAATTTCTGATATTTTAATAAAACCAAATAAAAATAGTGCTGCCCCTAGCTGCAGGCATGATGCTCTCAGTGGCTTCATGTGAGCATGTGTTTTTATTTCTTTGTTTAGCTCAGGAAGCACAAGGAGTCTCGGATCTGGCTGTGAGAAATCAATGATTAATTCCTCTAGAGAAAGTGGCTCTCAGTGGGTATAGAGCCCTTTGAGCCAGCTCTTGTGCCAGCCATCTCATGTTGTCATAGGCTCTATGGGAAGGGTGATGTGGAAGAAAGAAAGCAGTGGATATTGCACCATGCACTCAACAGTCTGCTGAGTTGCACATTTTGGGTGGTTTTTGGTTTTTTTATTAGTTTGTTAGTTTGTTTCAAGTCTGGGTGGACTTGTGTGAAGCTAAAGCTTCCCTGTCAAAAGAAATAGCACACAAATTTCTGCAGGCTCAGTTCCATATGTGAGCACAGAGGCAGGAATCTATGAACTTTCTCTGCACACTCAGCTTCCTTTTTTCCTCTAGTCTGAGTTGTCCTTGCAACATGCTGACATGTGGCAGGAAACTTTCTTTCCAAAGATCTTGCTTCCATTGCTTTAGATCTTTGGCTGGTGACCATACATAAACCAGAGGATTTGTGACTGTGGGAGAAATAAAAGAATTCCCAGTCTCTCCCCTGGGAAAAAAAAGAAATAAATAAAAAGATTGAGTAAGAGCTACAGTAACAAAGGCAGGGCAATGTCCACAGTGCACTTTGGTAGCTGGTAAGAGAGGGAAGTGCACAATTTATGATTCCAAATGACTGGCTCACCTTTTAGGTATTTTATAAAATGAGCTCAGTAGGATGATGCAAGCATTGGCAGCAGTAGATAATGTCTCATTGCTATTGGCTCCATCCTGTTGTCTGATTTTGCTAATTGCAAAAGCTTTGGCCATCAGAGTCAAATTAGAGTGCATCTGCAAATGGTGGGGAGGGAGCTTGAATATTTTTCATTCACAAGTGCTTTAAAAGCGGAGTTTCATAAATAAAACTTCTGTATACATACTGAGAAGGACAGAAAGATCAGATGTCTACATTTTGGATTAAATTCCAAAAGCCAATAAGCAATAGAATTGAGATCATTAGAGCTGTTCTTTGAATGCTCTGTCTGTATGGCCCAATAGAGGATGAAATTCAGAGTTGGGCAGAAAGGCTAAATGGCTTTGGCTCGAGCCTTCGTGTGCTTTAGCAAGGATGAGAGTGCCAATACTAGAACAGAGTTTTTTGGCAACCTCTCTTTTCTCATAGATGCCCTTAACCTTTCCAAAAACTGAAACTGAAGTCTCTGGCTAGCTTGGTAACAAAGACGGCGTTAAGCACCTGTGTTACAAACAGGCCTCTGTGTGTTTGTGTGTGCCTCTGCTGATCCATCTGTGAAACGTGGCACGTGCCAGTGGGGACATGCACGGGGGTATGCAAAGCATGTGGCACATGCCTAGTCATTAAAAGTTTGAGCAAACAGTGCTATAAAGTGACAAGGAGAGATTTCTGAAGTGACAAGAGCTCGCTTTTATTCTCTCAGGTGTTGCAAGGGTAAACACCACTGAGAGATGAATGCCTGACCTAGGCAAATCCCTCCTTTCTCCAGATATTACAACTGCTTATCCTGGTCCTTCTCTTCTCCAGGTGGAGTCAAGAATGGCAGGGAAGGAACAGTGATTCCCTTAGTTTAAAATAGAGTTGGTACTCTGAGAGCCACAGAGCTATGAGTTCTCCTAAGCTAGCACTGTGCAGGTGGAAAATGTTAGAGGATCTTTGGAAGATGGTGGTAGGAGAAAGAGAGAATGTGTCTGAAAGTGTCAGAGTGCAGCAGTTAAATTCCCTTTGATATGAGATATAAAACACAAAGTGGCAGAAAACTGAGATGGCATGAGCTGGAGTTGTGAGATTCCAGGCCATTTAGGTTTTCACAGCCTCAATGTAGCCTTTACTACTCAAGGGATTGGGTTAATAGTCTGTGATTTAGAGACATGGATTCACTTTTCTTTCTCGGAGTTCACTAGTATGTGACTCAGCCTTCCCAAACTCATCTGGCCCGCACTGGTCCTGTGTGTGTTGAAAGGACAAGTTGAAAGATGGGATGTTCTGATTTATACTAAGGAAGTTTGTGGTGATGTAATATCATAGCTGGATACTCCTTAAGCGCAGCTTTAAGTAGGGTGCACTACAGAAAGTGTATTAATAAAATATGAGGTGGTAAAAGTCTGTTTTCCCTGATCCTGGGTGGTTTTCTTTCCTGGAATCTCTTTGAAATAGAAAGAATGTAGCTATTTTAGCCTCTTCATTAAGTGTATTATTTAATCCCACATACTGTGGTTCTTTTAGCATAGAAACAATCTACTTTACACTCAGTACGAACAATGAGATGCCCCAGAGCATATTTAAAACAGAACTCCTGGACACAATTACTTGACTTAAAAGGGTCTGAACTACATTTATTTTTATGGAAAAGCTTACCAAAATATGCAAACAAGTCTTAGTAATTTCTATTCAATTTCCTTTTCTTTCCTAGAACCTGAATGATATGACTGAACACAAGAAAAACTTGATTTTTTTTTTTTTTAAATGACTAAAATATCTCTCTTCCTTGTATATAAGAAGCCAGTTTTAACCGTGAGTTATTTGGTTTTTTCCTATCAACTTTTTTCCATCCTGATTTTCCCAAGCATCTATTCAGTAGTCTTTGCTACTGGACTTTGCTGTTAATTTTCTCAACATTTTTATTTGAATATATTTATGTTTATTTTATTTAGAACCAAAGTGACATTACACATGTGAATATACAGTATATATTGTGTATGGTTTACTTATATATAGGATGCACAGGCACAAATACATGCATTTTATATGCCCACTTTTGCAGATATGCTAAAACTGTTTATATTGCATATATACTGTATGTATACTACTTAAAGTATTACAAATTCAAAGAAAATTTATTGTAGGGAGCAGCAGTTTTGGTAATGTCTGCTGAATGGAAAGCAAAAGACACTGTTAAAATGTAAAATACTTGCAAATGAAATGCTATTTCATTGCATTTCTCTTTTCCAAAATCTCTGTGTCTGGACTGAGAATGTATTTTTCATGCCTGGATTTAAAGAGAGACCTCTCAGGAGAGTTAAATAGAAACCAAATAAAACCACAGCATCTTTGTTTGAAAAAGTCTCTGGGAAAGATTATGCAGTGCTTAAATCCTGCTCTGCTTCTAGCAGGTTTTGTGGCTGTCAAGTTGATGTGTTTAAATATTTTTTTCTAGAAAAGACTCAACAGTTAAATATTATTTTACCTGCAATAAAGTACAAAAAAATTTAAAGTAAGAAAGTAACTGCTACTTTTTTGGTCTCAGTGTGTCTGGTTTTAAGGTGATGCTTTATAATAGATGAAGCTAATACACTTAGAAAGGTTCAAAGTCTGCTGTATGTGGAGAGAAGGTGAAAGGGCAGCAGATGAGCTTTAAAAACTCTGAGACCCTTTGTTTAGAGGTAAGAGACAGCTGTGCTATTCACAAGGACCTGTAAACCTGGAGATGTGGTCATGGTGTAGGAGCTGCAGCAGCAAGAGAAAGGTGCCTCTTACAGAGTCTCTTTGAATCTATGGATTTCCAGTGCAGAAGGACAACTTGTTGTCTTCTGAACAATCTAGTTTTAGAAACAGTTTTGGAGCCTGCCCTGTAATTTAACAGTTTCAGGGAGTTTTCCTTGGAGAAAAAGGTGATGAAGAGCTGAGTGTGGGGTATCCATTCTGGCAGTGATGTGCCTGGGGTCACATGGTGGGAGAGTGGCTCTCACACCTCATCGAACTCCTGACTGCACTCAGCCTTCTCTCCTGCTGTTTAACCTAAATTTCCCTGTTTTTAACATCACACTGTTGCTACTAATGATACCTCTGAGCTATGTACTAAATTATTCTTTCTCTTTCAGTTCTTCATTTCAAATATATGAGTTTCTAGCAATGCTTTTAGCCTAGATGGGCTGACTTACAACCAATTACTGTATTTAACTGAAACCCAAATGGCCTTAAATCAGAGAACTTCACAAGTTCTCAGGGCTAGCTGAAGGAAAATGTTTTAAATTAGTTTTATCAATAATTTCAATACTTTTCATCATTTTAACAGCTGTAATCTATTGTAATTTGGAGAAAATAAAGCCTTTTTTTTCTCATATTTTTATAAAATGCTTACAGAGAAAACCTGCACTGGGAAAAACAAGACTTTGAAAAAATATAAAAGAAGAATAGTGATGTGATTTCCCTAAGTAAAAATTAATGAGCTATTTTAGAAAAAATGTTGCAAAGAAAAACTGCACAAATAACATACATTCTCACTGGAAAGAATTGGAAAGGCTTTTTGTGTTAAAAGTAAAAGGAAAATAAAAGGAAAATAAACCATCAGATAATTGCACCGTACTCAGTGATTGTTTACATGTAGGTGAGGAATCTGGCGCTATGGTGTTCCAAATCTCAGATTTTTATCCAGGTAGGAATGCTTGGCTCCTCCTTCTGAGTAGGGCATTTCACAATGGGATGATGTAATTTTATCAGTCATGCAGTGAGATTCAATGGCCCATTCATTAACGGAAGATATCTCCCTGAACTGAGGATGGGTCGTGGAAGAGACATGAACACTGACTGCCTCACCTGGTTTTAACAGCTGGCCTATTAACATAAGATATCCCCCTGGAGATTTGAGGGATGGGTCGTGGAAGAGATAAAGAACACTGCCTCACCTGGTTTCTACAGATGGTGAGAGAATACATAATTCTGGTTGCATCTTGCATTGCAACCTAAGACACCAGTATAGACCCCTGAGAGATGCCACTTGTCACTGATGTCCACTGGGACTCTGAGCCATTGACCAACACCAACTTAGAATGGCTGAGGCCTCTGAGGAAGAAGGTGCCACGGAATCTCTTGCATGAAGGATCCTGCCCCTGGCAGGAAGGTTTGCCTTGGACAGTCACTTTTCTCTCACCTCATGAAGGGTGGAGTTGTACCGAGGGTCATGGACTCCCAGTGTTCATAAGCAATCATGAGTATTCCTGACTAATTTTCTAAAAAATTTTTCTGAAAAGAGGCTGGCAAGCAGGGGGATTATATGTTTCCTTCACTAAATATCAGTACTGTGCTTTTACTGCTACTTCAACAGAACTGGAAAGTCAACAAAAGCTAGCACTGTAATATATAACATTGAATTCATTCTAGTGGGAATTGTCCCATAATTATTTCATTAATTTGTAAGGGCCAGAACCTGGAATGGGGCTATTTTCATAGGTCTGAGAATTACAGATTCACCTTTCCAACATTGTATGGGGATTTCAGAGCCCAACAGTGTTTGTAACAGCCAGGTCTTGGTCCTTGCCAGAATCTCCCTGTAATCTGAGGCTTTAATATATGGTGCATTCCCTTGAACAACTGTGGAAAGATCACCTCAGATGCCATGACTTTTCACAAATAAATTCAATAGCTGAGTCTCTTATCTCCTCTAGTCTAGTATCAGTTATTCAGGTAGTGTCCTAAAGTGTCTCTTATTCATCTTTCTACCAGTAGTATCCAGCCAGCTTGTCCCTGGGAGCTTTGGCAGTGTGCACACAGTTCTGCTTGGCTGTCTGATGCTTTTCTAATATAGATTTCTTTTCCTTTCCAGCCCTTAAGCAGGAGGTGCTGTGTCCTCTTGCTTGCTTGCATTCTCCTATTCCAGTCCTGAAGACAATAACATCTTGTAGGCTTCTTATTTCTTCTAAATTGGTTTCATTACAAATTGTTCAGATTGTGGTCCTCGGGTGACACCTTCCAGAGATTCAACAGGGATTTTAACACCAACAGGTCAAGGAATTTAGCTGTTTCTTTACAAATAAATGGAGACAATTGTAAGTTTGAGAAGAAAGATCCATTTCAGCCCCATGGTGGTCACTGAATCCAGCTGCATTTGATGGCAGACTGGCTCCCTAACTCTGTGGTGTGACCTGAGGAGAGGTCTGGGGAGGGAGGAGGGTTGTGTGCAAGCTGCAGAGAGCACATGTAGCTGAGCGACGTATCACTGCATGCACTGCTTCCTTCCTTCTGCTCCTGCCACTATAAGATCACAGGCTGTTGGGTTTTACTCTCAGTGAATGCTTCAGTGAATCAAGTACTAGTCAAAATGGAAAAAAAAGAGTGACAGTTGGGAAAGGAAATAACTGCTCTGTGTGTTCCTAAGGTGTATGGATGAAAAGGAAATACTGCTCTGCAAAATGGATCATTAATATCTATTCGTCATTCCTCTTTCAGTGAAAGAAAGTGTTTTTGCACGAGGAAAATGTACCTGTGTGAGCATGTGAACACACAGGCACACACACACAACTTCCAAGTCAGAGACAGAGGGTGCACACCTATTATTGAAGGTACAGTGCTGCCTGTACATTATTGCTGACCTGCTTCATTCATGCTTCTTTTGAAAATGCATTATTCTTTGTCACTTGTAATGCTCTATATGTTTGAGCACTGTTAGACATAGAACAAAGCAATGGTCTTTTCCTCTCAAATCCAGCTGTATCCCCCTTTCATATTTTTTTTAAGTCACCAGATTTTCTTGCTAGTACTGAATAATATAAAATAGAAACAATAATTGCTGGGACAGCTGGTGAATAGATGCTAGCTCTTGCTAATTTAAGCTCTGAATATCTTTTTGAATAAGTCTAAAGGTAAATTTTACTATCTTGTCTTGTTAGGATGAATTTGTTGCTTTTAAGGTTTCTGTTTCGTGGTTTTTTTCATCTTCTCTGTTCTCCTAGTCTCAGAAGTCCCTGAACTGAAATAGCCAAAAGTAGTAGACTCTTAAGAAGTTCAGCCTGGAGGAGACAGAGGAGAAATCTCATGGCAGTCTACAACTTCCTCGTGAGGGGAAGTGGAGAGGCAGGCACTGATCCCTTGTCTGCTGTGATCAGTGACAAGATCAGAGGGAATGGCCTGAAGTTGTGTCAGGGACGTTTAGGTTGGATATCAGGAAAAGATTCTTTGCCCAGAGGGTGGTTGAGTGCTGGAGCAGCTCCCCCAGGAAGTGGTCACTGTCCCAGCCTGACAGAGTTCAAGGAGAGTTTGGACAATGCTCTTAGACACAAGATGCAGAGCCAGGGGTTGAACTTCAGTGATCCTTGTGAGTCCCTTCCAAATCAGGATATTCTGTGGTTTTGTGATAGGTGTTTGACTTACTTACCTTGTTCTTATTCTTACTTGGGCATCTGCTTATACCTGCTGCTGGAAATTGGCACACATTTCATATGATGCAGTGTAGTCACTCTTATGGTCATATTTCATTTGACAGTGGTTTGAATTTACAGGAAATAATCCTAGATTTGTTTCCTCTTTTCAGTGAGAGACATATTTGGCTACAGCTTTAAGTGGCATAAGCTTGTAAGTACTTCACTGCTCATTTCCTGTGAGCTCTCCTAATGATAGGAAGAAGAAAATGTAAATGGCTTATCCAACATATATTCGTAGGCTGCTTACATGCCTTCAACTCACAAAGTACGGAGATGCTTTCGGAACTCAGTTGCTTAAGGTAGTAAGAGAGCAAAGCTCCATTTCTAGGGAAGTAAAAATAAGAAAGGGATACATACCGAACGACTCAGTGGAAATAGTCCTGCAGCTCCTGAGACCTGGGACCACTGTCTGTATGTGCAATGTGGAGGGGTACTGGAGGACCCAGGCACAGCTGCTCTGAGGGTGTTCACATGGGAACTGCTCTACCTTCAGAGCACTGAGGTGAAAGGCCAGAGCCTGCCACTGCTCTGGTGCTATTTCTTATTCTTCCTTTACCTTTGGCAAGAATCCTGTGACAAGGAGCATCATTTGTCCACAGGAAGTCCCCGTCATAGCTTGTGGGACAGGAGGTGAAAGGACAACAGTCTGCTGAGTGGCCCAGGAGACCAGCAGTGAAATTAGAAAAGAAACCTCAGTGTCTTCGCTCTCAGGGCACGTGTCCACACCCAGCCACGGAAATGTAAATTCTGCTGCCCTTTCTCCTCCCCTTGCACGAACTGAGGGTGAGCCAACTCTGACTGTGCAGCCATGCAGCTGTAGCTGAGCCTGGAATAATGGGCAAGTGTGGGAACATGGGATATTTTAGCAAGGGAATTGAGATGTCTGCACAGCTTCAGCACCTGATCTGGATTATGCCCTAGTGGTCAGGCAGAGCTGGATGTACCCATGTCAGTGTGCCCTCAGCCCAGTGTGATACTCAGGCAATCTCTGAATCCCCAAGCTCTCCTAAAGCTTCTGGCCTATATTGTACTCTATTAATACAGATAATAACTGAATAATTTGTTCACATAGAGAAGGATTCACATGGATAAAAACTTTGTGTGCAAATAGAGTATTACATTATACTGGAAAGGCCTTTCACAGATTTTCATTTTCTAAGATAAGTGCTGATGTAGTGCCCACTGAGACAAACTTTCATACAAGACTTCACATCTGTTGTGGGTTTTTGTTTGTTTGCTGCTTTGGCTTTTTTAATATTTTCAATTTCCATCCCTATCTTGCTTTTTAGTCTTTTAATGCCTTGGAGTCAGTAATGAGGATGAAGTCAGTTCTTTCATGGCTGTTTCCATCACTCTCACGTGTGTATAAGGACTGGTGTGTGTGAGGTCTGAAAGTGTATGTTACCTTGTGAGGAATGTAGGGCTTATGTAGGTGCTAAGAAAGCAAAGAAACTAGGGCACTTCTGAAATGACACACATGTAAATCTGATTTAATTATTTCCATTAGCTTCAACCGGTGAAAATTTTTTCCACCTTCTCAGAGATAAAATCTGTTCAAAATTCCCTTTTCAGTCAGTTGAGCTCTGTCCCACTAGTCACTGTGACTGGATCCACAACCCACTAAAATCACTGTGAATCTTTCACAGACTCTCTTTTAGGAGATTGGAACAAGTCAAACCCAAAGAATGATGCTTCTTGTTTTTCATACAAGCTCTGAAAAATTGTGATTTCATGCAATCACATCTGAAAGATGAGATTAAGAAACTTAAAATTGTGACATAATCATGAATTCAGATAATTAATTTTAATGATGTGATATACTTTTCAATGTCATTCTGTGGCACGTGCTGGTGCTGGAAGCAGTTCTGGCTTTGTTTTGAGTAGTGTTATGAGGACTCTGAACCTTTGACCTTTTTTTTCCTTTCTGCATGTAGAAAGTCCTGGAAAATTCCCAAATGGCACAAATTATAGGAGGCGCCAGACTTGACTCCAGGAACTCTTGCACACGCTCCATCTCCCCCTCTGCTTTTTTCCCTACTGTACTTGTCAGATTGTGGGGAGGAGATAATCTTCATTTTACACCGGGGAAATTGGATGCAGTGGAAATGTATCACAGCAGTGAAAAAAGAATTGACAAATAACCCCCCTCGACATGGTGTTCAGATGTGTGGATTTTTTATTCCCTTCCCTCTCTGTCCTGGCTGTACTTGTTTCTGAATGATGGTGAGGAGAATAACAATTCCTCTTCTATTTCAGAGCAGGAAATCAGCAAGTATAACACACATATATGCATAAAATTCAGCAACAGGAGCCATTGCCAATTTAAACCGTTGTTCTCCTAATTTGGAGAAAAAAGGATGTCTTACTGTCTTTATAGTAAAAGCCTCAAACAGATTAGGTCAAGTCTCTGCAGACAGAGTAATTCTGTGGTGCTTAAAATGATAGGAACTAATCTCCATGAAAGCTGAGTCCAGGGGTATAGGCTATTAAAGATAGCTATATGCTATAGCAGAGGAGAAGATAAGAGGTCCAGCTCATAATGAGAAACGATAACTCTACACACTTTGTTTACAGTTTACCCCAAAGACCACAGATTAACACAAATCTCAGAGCATCTTTATTATGGCACTGCATTGGAGAGGGGCTGCCAACAGAGGATGGAATTGCTAAGTAGGCTGGGACCATCTGTCCTCTCAGGGAGGTGAAAACGTGCGTGATTGAGTGACACCTGCTTGTCAAGTGTGGCCTGCTGGGAAATTTTCTCTTGGATCACTGAGCTCTGAGTACATTACCTGCATTAAAATCAGAAAAAAAAAAATCTCATCACCATTATGCATTTAAGCATCTCATGGCAATACCAAAATAAAATATATTTTCAAGATCTCTAGATCTTGCAAGATTAGGAGCTCATGTTTTGTTTCCTATATTGGCAAGCTTAGTTTCTGAAGCAAACTGAGCATTTAAAAAAGACATTTTCTATTATTTTAAGGAAAACTGGAAATAAACCAACAGGCAATACAAGCTGGCTGTTTAAAAAAAAAAATTAATTTTTTTTTTCTTTAAAAGCATTGCCTTCTCACTATAAAACAAGTCTATGCAGACTCTGTATGGATAAAAGCATTCTTCACATGAAATGGAAGCATTTTGATTGCCCTTTTTCTAATGCAAGGAATTGTCCCTTTTTAAATATTTAACCACCTTGGAACATATTTGAGCAATCTTTAATAACACTCCACAAAGAAGGACAATAAAATATGAGACGACAATTCTGCCTGAACTGATGTGATTGAGAAGAAAGCTGCTCCTTGCCCTCTTTTCCAAAAAGCACCACAGCATGTGTTAAGGTCAGAGTGTCAGCTTGAATTGCCAGTATGGATCCTGATTTCCTTCTCTTGTGTGGTTATTAGCTTGATCATTAGACCTAAATCTGGATGCCACTGAACATCACAGGTGATTTTATCAGTGTCTGTAGTAAAGGGGATGTTTGTGTCATTTAATTTATAGTTATTTTTTTTTTTTCAAATTAAGGCTCATTTGCATTTTATTAAGTAGAAATTATTCTTTGGCTTATCATTAAAATCTTGGTATCTGTGTATAATTAGTGCTTTCACTTGTTGAATTCCAGAGTTACTGACCCCCCAGAATATCTATGGAAATACACAGAAAAATAACAGAAGAGAAGGAAGAGAGAAAATAAATGGTTAGCTGTAATTGTATATCCTGAGTAAACAGCACTACCAGTTCTACTGCAAAATAGCTTGTAGTTCTGTAATTGATTTAGTAAAGGAGTAATTCTATGAACCTGGCTTATTAAAGCTTGTTAAAGACAATAAAAAAAAACCCCTTCAGTGGATATTGAATTGGGTCCTTGCAGTACTAGGGGCTTATATGCTTTGGTTTTCCATTTTCCAGTCAATAAGTGACATATGTTTCTTCTGGACAGTACAATGAAGACTGCATTTGTGGCTTTCATTGTGAGTGCTGAAACCACCCAGCAATCCTGTGATACAAGTGTTAAACAGATATATTTAAAGGGTAAAGCAGACATGCAGGTAGAATCACAGAATGGTTTGGGTTGAAAGACCATCTCATGTCCTCTGGCAGGGACACCTTCCCCAGAACAGGATGCTTTGAGCCCCATCCAAAATGGCCTTAACACTTCCAGGGATGGGGGGAAGTAAGAAAACTAGCATCCATCCTTTTCTAGCAGAGTGTGGCCTGCCCTGGAGGAGGGGGTGCTCCTGGTAAGCTTTTCCTGGCAGTGCTGCAGTAGCATCTTCTGATGCAGCGTGGGTGCTAAACACCAAGGCAGGAACCCTACTTTTGTGACTGGATGGGATCCTTCTGGGATGGATGGGATCCTCAGGTCATAGGTAAAAACTGATGCTGCTCTGGAGCTGTTAGAGGTAAGGATTGGATCAGCTTGATGCTCCCTCCTGTTAGCAGCCTCATTTGGGGTGGTGATAGAGCTTTCTCTCCAAAAATGTGTGTGTGCATATTTCTTCAATCCTCCATAAAGTTGGTATAGATTTTACTGGATCTTGGCATCACAGGGCTCCTCCAAACACTGCCAGAGAAGTTAACTGAGCTGCATTAGGGACAAACAATGAAGAGAGGAGTGAGGTTCCTTGCTCTTAAAGAAATACCTTGACTCTTTGGTGTGCTGGCAAGACACACTCTATTTCAAAGGGATGAAATTATTGCTTTAACCTAAACATTTCTTCAGTGGCCTCACTTTGGCTGTTGCCATGCTTACCTCCAAACACAAAATCAGACAGATGGGCTGAGGATCAGCAAGGGAGTCAAGAAAGGTCTCATTGTGGGGAAGAATGTTTGCACTGTAACTTAGTTGGTTTTTTTTTTTTTTTTTAATTTGTGCTCAGTTATTTAGACTGGAGTGTTGAAATAACAACTGTGAAGCATCTTCTGCTTTTGAAGGACTAACGTGTGACATCTCAGATGCTGTGCTGTGACTTCTGAGATCCTTGTTGGTAACCCAAACACAACCTGCAGGTATGGATTGGCACCAATGATTAACATTTTTGGCTGCTAGGGTGAAATGAGAAAGCATTTAATATGGATAGGCTGTCTTCTACTAAAGATGACGCTGGCAATGTTCTGCTTGGTTCCCAAGAGCTTTAATTGTGGGTTTTAGGTAAATTTTCAAAGTACATTGTAGGTGTGTTGTTTCTGCTTTTTGAGCAGAATTTTGTTGTTTCTGAGCAAGCTTTAATTTTTGTTATTTCTGAATGACTGACATCAGAATATCAACTTGCAATTCATTGATGAAAAAATGACTTATAACTATTTTAAAAAGTAGAGATACATCCTAGAGTGTTTTGTTGTGTGAAAAACACAGTTGAAAACAATTAATTTTATTCACTATAAATTCCTCTGCCATCTCACATCCAGCACACCTGGTGCTTGTGTATTAATTGATGTGATTAATATCTGTCATATATGTTTTTTTTTCTCATTAATTCTAGCAGTGTGGGAGTCCTGTGAAAGAAATACATTTTCAGTAGCATTTCTCCTGTTTTCAGGTGGATCTGATGCTCTGGGCTTTCTGAAGATGGCTGTGTTCCCTCGAGGGGAGTGGAATTTGGGCTCAGTTTGATGTTTTCCATGAGAATATTTTCCTTCCAGAAAAATCCTCTTTGCCAAATCCAAAATAATCTGCGGAGATAGAGGAGCACAGGAAGAGCTTTGATGACTTTTCTTTTCCTGCTAGTATGCCTGTCCAGCAGGTGCTATGGAGACTGTTTGAGCCAGCCCATACTTGCCTGGTAGCAGATCATGTCTGTCCAGAGACAGGCTCCTAAAAGATCTGGGATCCTAAAAAGCCAGACTGCTGGCTACTGATCCTGTAACTCCTGGTGAAGATGGGCTTCTAGCCTCTTTCCAGGATCTCTTGCTTCTAGTCAAGAAACTATTAAATCTCTGGGAATCTCCCAAGTTCCTGGGTCTTACCAGATTTTTAGACAGATTTCCATCAGTTGTGTTTCCTAGGATTCACACATCTTCTGAGACACCGCCTCAGACTGGAGGTTCCCAGAGGTTCCAGCTGGTGTGGTGCTCCTGGCGTGATTGCCAGCCCCATGGATCGTCTGTGGTCCATCCTGCCCGTGGCTTGCCCAGCCAGAGAAGTGCTGCTGCCATTACTGGAGCTGGTGGCACTTGGGCACCTGGTGGGACCGCCTGACTTAATTACACATTCGGAGCTTGTTTGTTTTCCAGGTTAGAAGGCTTTGTTTCAATCTGGGATGAAATGCTCTCAGGCACTCAGGAGGGATTCTTGGCATTGTCCTGTGCAGGGTCAGGAGCTGTACTCAGTGATCCTTTTGGGTCCCTTCCAACTCAGCATATTCGATGATTCTGTGATGAAATCCCTTCTTCAATGAAGTCATCACTGCCCAGAAAGGCATGGAAGTGAAGTAACTGACACTGTCGTGCTCCTTAAATCTCATAGAGCCTGCTGCATGGTGTATGACCATCCCCTGAAAAATCTAAACCTCTTGTAAAGCTAAACTACAAACTGCAAGATTGTCTGGGAGACTTCATTTTAAGTCATCTGGTTTTAAAAATTGGTTATTGCTAAGTGTTATTGTGATCATTGCATTATTCTGCTTTTGGAACTTCAGACCAAATTTCTATTGACATGAAGGCTTCTCGCTCACTGTTCAACCTGGTAATTTGGTAGATGCAAATATAGTCTGTTCCTACCTTGAGGTCTGTTTGAATCTTCAGAAATGTTTACAGTGACCTTTTTAAAAAGGGAATTGTAGTTTTGAACTGCAAATTTACTATGATAAAGAAACATATGGATACCTTGAGTTTTTCTGAATTCATTAATGGATTAAGATCCCAGGACTTCAGTGACTTTATTTTCAATATACACAATTTAACTGAGAGGTGCTTTGTCTGTGCTTTCAGTTCTGATACAGCTAATAGAGACAAAAGGAATTTGACTTCATTGGTCACATTTATCTGCTTCCTCCTTTCGTTTCTTGCTTGCATTTAGCTTTTGTTCTAGTTTTCATAAGCTTTCATTTCTTTGAATAAAAGGACATTTTAAAAAAGCAAGCAAAAAACCCCAAAACAGTGTTCAAGCAAAAGACTCTTGTTTGAAACATAGAAAATGAGTAGGACCATGCAACTAAACAGGCTGTAACATGCTTTCAGAGCTGACTGTCTGAAATGCTGGGCACTGCTCCGCCCCTTCTGTTCTGCCATTGTGGGCTTGAAAGCACCTCGGGCAAGAGACTGTTGGAGCAGTGAGATCTCTGAAATTTTTGTTTGAATAAATTCATAATTAAATACTCTGGTGTGAAAGAGATGGGGGAAGAAATGTTTTCCCTGCTGCTTAGCAATTTTAAATTGGTCGGTTCTTTCTGTTGTTGGGGCAGGAAAACACTGTCAAACCTACAAGTTCTTCTGTTTGTCTGAGGATGCAGTGATGCTTTTGCTCTTGCTTTACATGTACAGAATATACATTGAGAGAAGCACTGAGGGAGTGTATCATTCAGAGAATGGGAATCATAGAGCAATTAATAATTCAGGTCTGTTGTACTCTGACATACACAATAGTGTGGCATCAATCTTAAATTGTACACTGGGAAGTACAGTCCATCAATCACTTTGTTCTTTCATCCAATTTTGAATATTTGTTTATTTATGTTTTTTTCTGATTTTATTTAGAAAACTAACTTTTTCAGGCTCTCGTTGGAGTATTTTCCCTTGATAAAGCATGCCTTTTCTCCTATGGTCTTTGTTGATGCAGAATGATAGAAAATATACAAATATATTCAGTCTGTGAAGTAGAATATCTTTAGTATTTGCTCCTGGATTTTTTCCTAGTGGTGCTGGGATGTAACTGTTTCTAGGAATAGTGTAGTTGAGATTTTATATTTAATATTTTCTGTTTCCAAACCCTTAGAGGATTTGAGCGAAAATATGAAGGTGTTGAAGTCTCTGTTTTTCCATTGCACATTTCCAGGACAGTTGGTAGTGTTAGTAAAGTTGTGTAACTCAGTACCAGGGGTACTGAGAATATGAGTACATTCAGGGTTAAGCACCTGCTACACTAAGCTACAACAGAGTTTTGAATTCCTGCACTTGAACTGATACTAAGGACCTGAATTTGAGCATGACAGAATCAAGATTTTGTCTTTTGTCCATCCCATTTGGACACATCATCCCCAGGTGTCATCCCCTCTCTGATATTTTGACAACAATATTTTTCTGCCTACATTTCTTGCTGTCTGCTTGTATGAGAAATACATTTCCTAGGCCACTTTTCTGTGACAAAACCCCTTGATGACATTAACTAAATATACTGTTGCTTTTGCAAGCACAAGTCAGGTTGGCATTGCCTGGTG
Source organism: Phainopepla nitens (assembly GCA_013400175.1). Lineage (NCBI taxonomy): Eukaryota > Metazoa > Chordata > Aves > Passeriformes > Bombycillidae > Phainopepla > Phainopepla nitens. Next base: position 243,801 of record VXBQ01010235.1, read on the forward strand.
CAGGTGCCTGTCCAAGGTGGCCCAGGGACCACAGCAGCAGAATGGAACCCACCAGATTTGGGTTGGATTTGCAGCAAATCTTCTGCTTCTCCTTCTTCCTCTCCAAAATGGCTTTGCCTGAATTTCTCATTCTGTCGCTGTGTTGTCAGCTGCAGGTTATAAAGGGGAAAGAAAAAAAAGGTAAAAAAGCTCTTGCCCTGTTCTTCCCTGTCTCCTGGGGACTGGTCAGTGTGGTATATGGTTGGATCATGTGGCAAAGGAGAAACCTGAGGTCTTTCCCTCCTACCAAAAATTTACTTTCTCACATTCAGATCGCATCAAATCTGCTCTGTTCATCTAAGAACACTAAACTTTTTGGGGCAAAGATGCAGCTTAATATGGTTTTGTGCAACTCCAAATGCAGCACTGATGTGCTTATCAAAATCCTAAGAAAATTTAAATAATTATAGTGAGGATATGAAGTTTATTCTTTGGTTTCTTTGCTGCCTGATGAGATGCAGGCACTCCAGGAATCTGTTTAACGGGGGCCCAGCTGCAGTGGGAAATTTCTTGTGGCCACATCCACAGTGTTTCTCTCTGGAATAAGGCTTGATGGAGGTAGTAATGTCCTGCAGGTTAGCCAGGTATGACAGATTTGTGGTTTCAAATGGGTGGTTATTGTGGGGGCAACAATGCTCTTCTCCAGCTCCTTTGGGTTTAGGGCTGCTTACTCCTCTGAGGCATCAGGAAGTACCCAAAGATTGAGGAAGAGATAGAAGAGAAAGAAAGAAAAAATAAGCCAAGGGTCTGAGTGTGAAGAAATTTCCAGCATGAGGATGATGGCACAGAAAGACCACTAAAAGCTGTCACATGTCAATCACACAAAGGGTAGGAAGCATATGTGATGCAGTTAATGCTCTGAGCAAAGAGGAACGGAAAAACAACTGGTCTCTGGGTATTAATTATATACTGAACTGCTAATAAGTTGGAGACAGTGTGAGCATCAACTCCTGATAAATATCAGCCTTGGAAAACAAATATCGTGCGGGATAAGACAATTTAGAGTAGTATAATATTAACCAGGGCAGTCCAGGTAAAATTAGTAAGGAGTGCTGGCACTGCACCTGTACAAATACTCCTGCCCTTTGCAGGGCACTTCCTGGTAGTGATGCACAATAAGGTGCATTGATTTCTTTTATCTTCAAACTAGTGGTAAGGTCTGAAATACCGAGTGAACCAAAAGACCTCATTAACTTCAGCTATCAACAACAGTCTAATGTAAAAAAAAAAAAAAANAAAAAAAAAAAAAAAAAGTTAAAAATCCCAAGCATCCTCTCAAACAGTCCCTCTCTCATTATCTCAGCCCTTCCTGGAGAAGATCAATAAGCAATTTGCATATTTTTTATCAATATTTAATGTAATGCAGCAGGATGCTTTTGATGGCTTGAGTCCTTCTGTGCACTCTTTTAACATGACAGAGACTAAGAGCCCAGCAGGTGCTCAGGTGCTGGGGTCAGTTCCTAGTTAAAAACATTAGGGATTGGTGTGGCTAAATAATCTACAGCTGCCCATCCAAGGGCAGGAGTGAGAGCTCACACAGCATGGTGATGAATTTTAACGATCTCGGAAGACAAATGAGCCTGAGCTGCCATGCAATTAGTGGGCTGTGGAAAGATGTGTTGGGTCTAAATGAGGGACATGATCTGCTCTTGACTCTCAGTGTGGTAGGAGCCCTCCCTCTGAAGGCCATAATGAGGAAGGTAGATGAGATCCCAAACAGGTTGACAGAACAATTAAGGGGAAATGGGAGTTGATTCTAAATGTGGTATCGCCATCAGTGGCACAGATACGTACAGATCTACCCCCTTAAGGAGCTTGTCTACTCTTCAAAACTGGATATGTGCTCAGGGTATTCCTTTCACTCCCCGCTACTTAAAAAACATATATTTTGAAAAAAATTATCCCTAAATCAACTTTACTTAAATAGGAAAATAACTTGAAATGATAATGAATTCCTGGATGGTGTATCTTGTGAAGATCCATGTTTTGTGCAATGGACAAATGCAGTTTTTTATCCTGTCATCTGATTATTGCTTGAGTCTGCTTGATTGAGACTTTAACACTCTTTGATGACCGTGGAAGCCCTGAAGAGCTGAAGGAGAGGCTTCTGCAACATGCCTGAAGAAAATCCTTGAGTTATTCCTCTGCCTCTGAAGAAATTAAATGTGTGCTTTTAAAATGTTCCATAAGAAAAGAATATATATATTTTAAAAAGTTATTTTTAAAGAGAAATCAAATTTATGGTTGGATTTGATGAACTTATAGGTCTTTTCCTATACTATCTAAGTATTGCTATGATTCTATGAAACTATGATTAATAACTAGATGCCAGAAGACAACAGACAAATTGGGATTTTACCTATTTAATTAGAAAAACCAGCAGTACTTTAATACTAAAATAATCCACCAGGTAGGAGTAATACATTCAGTAAATCTAGTCTCACTTTTCTGCCTCAAATATATCAAAAGGAAGAAATCAATTTCCTTCAACAGAGCTCATTATTTGAATATATTCATTTAGCCTGATGATAGAAAATAATTATAGACATGATGTCTGAGCTGCATCCAACAGATCTGGTTTCATTGGTGGGACAGATTCATTGCTTCTGCTTCGTTAGAGAGATTCCTTGTCACAGAGGTCACAGAGTGCTGCTGCCCTTGTGGGACTGGACAGTGTCACAACCAGCATGGATACTGGCATGTGCAAATTGAAAAGAGGTCTCCACAAACAGTGTCTCATGTGGTGTTACCTCATTCCGTATGTAGTCACTGCTGAGCTGATGAGTGATGGCAGGCAGTCGCCTTGGTTTTCATGAGTTTGTAAAATGTAGTGACTGCAATGTCTATAGAGGTAAACATAAAATATCAAAATTAACAGGGCCAGGGAGAGCAGGTTTCCACTGCATCCACCCAGGGTCACTGGCAAGCTGTGAAGAACCAGGAGATGAATGTCTTCCATGTAGCCACACAGAGCAGTAGAGCTCAGCTTGGTTCTAGGGCTATAACACAGTCAGGAGATGCTTATGTTAATGTTCAAGTAGATTGGAAAATCTAGAAATAAACTGGGGATTTTTCTTCTCCCTGTAGTGTCCAGGGAACCGGCTACAGGTTGATGGCAGGAATACACAGCCAGGTGCAGCAAGCGAAAAAGGAAACCAAGGAAATTGTGTCTTCTGGGAAAAAGTGTTTTCACTGTTTAGTTTCTTTCCATTGTTGGTTTTGTTACCCATTGCTCCATACAGAGGTCTGACCTATCTGTAAGCTGTGTTTAAACCCAAAACAGCCTTTTAGGCTTTGAGCCACATGTTTGTATTACGAATCACTTTGTTATATACAGAGATTTAGAGCAGAAAAGGACAAAAATATTGCTTCAGCTTTTCAGTGCTTGGTGAAAAAAAAAAACCCAAACAGAGGAAGAACAAAATGTTTCACATTTTTATACTACTGTGGTAAAAATATGATTGCAACCCTAGATTAATTCTCTAATTGATAAATTTACTGGAGCTTTTTGCTTAGAAAGGATCTGATTTTGCTTTAAAAAAAATCACCTTAATAAATATATTTTCTAACCAACTTTATTTATGCCAGCTAGTTAATATAGTAGTCTCAAATATAATAGTCTTATGCATACATGCAGACATATCTTTTAGAAATTTTCCATTTCACAAACTTTATGCAGAGAGCTTGAAAATGCTAACAATACTTGGGATATTTATATACAAGCTTTCATCTGGAAGGGGTAAAAAAGGGGAAAAAAAGAAGCCCCCCAAAACATGAAATTAACATATCAGCTTAATTTCATCCACCCCTTTCCTTAGACTGATTATTGCAAATTAAATTTTGTGCTAATTGACCAAAGCAGTGTTATGTAGAAATCTATGATTTCTGTTTATCCTGTTTATCCATGTAAGTATTTGTTTTTATCTCGGCATGAGAACATGGGAAAACGTTTTTTACTAGAATCAGGGAGGGATGACCAATGACTAAGAATAATGCCTTTTCTCCTAGAACGCTGCCTGGAGGCTGACTGAGATTGGTTCAATGAAATGATCCACTTGATTTTTTGTTCTTTCCCCCCTACAGATGTTTCCCATAGATTTTTTCGTTTCTGACTAAATCTCTAAATATTGGACCAAATCCCAGGTAATAGAAAACGTGGCCATTTATTGCCTGCAAACTTTGCTCGGAGCAGAGAACAGTGCTTAAAAGATGAAAGCTACAGAAAAGTCCAGAGTTGTGCAGAGCTGAGGCTGGTGGTGAACTCTGTAACAATCCAAAATACCAAGTAAGCTGGAGACCCCTGATAATTAGGTTGTCCCCTCTACATTTAAGAGTCTATTGGCCTTTTCTGTCAAATGCAGTGAACACTGCACAGTTTTTCCTGGATCAAAGCAAGGCTGTCTTACAAATGTGCAACATACAACGGTAACAAAACCTTTGCAAGTGTGATCCAGGCCCATTAAAATTGCTTTGTTTCTTAAAAATGAGCAATATTTAACCTGCAATATTTAGCTTGGAGTTACCAGTGACATTAAGGTCACTGCACCTTCTCCCTAAGCCTAGCACGTTTTGCCTCTTGCTCACTTCCATCTCTCTCTATCAGCTGTGTATCACTTAGATTACTAAAGCTCATAAACAGAAGCATAGTGTAGAGATGCTAGATCAACGTGCTGGCACCTTCACACAGCACAAAGGACTTCTCTGAGCTATTTCAGAGTGCTGGAAGGAACATGGCTGTGGTGGTGTAGTGAAATTTCAATATCCTAAGCTTTACACCTGAGTGAGGAGGTTGGTGCAGTCAAATCCAGCTTGTTGTGAGTTCCTCTTTGAGCTGTGCCAAAGGCAGGCCAACTGAGCAAGAAAAGCTGACCTTTAACCATGATCTTATTTCCTAATTTTCTTTAAAAGCAGGAATACAGTGCAGCTTTCTCCATTATGACAGGGAATTCAATGGTTTTCTTTGTTGCCTGGAGATGCTCTTGGCTGGCCTTAGCTTGAGTACTTCAGCGCTAGAAGCAGGAAGTGGATAAACAGGAAAAAGTCCAGAGACCAATCAAGATGTTATAAAGAAAAATTGAAAGAATAGGGATTGTTTAGTCTACAGAAGAAAAGTCTAACAGGAATAGGGTAATAGACTTCAAATATATAAAAATGCTGCTGGAGGGAAGAAGGAAATGAGCTTTTCTCTTCATGTGATGGCAGTAAACAAGAACTGATGCTCTTGAACTGAGGAAAAATGGGAAGATTCAGGTTACACATTAGAATCAACGTTTGAATGGCAATATTATGAGCATTTTAATAAGCTTATCTGGAGGATGTACATCTAGCAAAAATATCCAATGCTCCTTCTGTTGTTCCTTCCATTCCTATAATTCTTGAGTTGCACAATAACTTGGACTCTGACCACGTGTCTGAGAAGGAGGAGTGCTCTGTGGGAAAGTGAGGAATATCAAAGAAGTTAAATCCCAGCTTCTCTGCAAATAGGGCAAAACCAAAGAAATTCTAGAGAGTTTCCATTTTTTTCAAACAAAGATAAAATTTTAATTACTTTCTCATTTTGCTTTATTTAAGTATGGCAAGTATCTTTTATTTAAGGATGGCAAAGTACTGGGATAGGATTGTAGTCTCAGTATAATTCTGGAAAGGTAAAGCTGTTGGTCAGGGTCCACAGACAATAATGTAGGTATGATTATGCATTTAATAATTTCACACAGCTCCATTTTGATTTATTCTTCTGTGTATTTGGTCCTTGGATTATGTTTCATTCTGGGAAGATCCCAACATCTTCAGCATCTTCTACTTTTTTTCTGCCTAATAGTGATCAATTTTCTTGTCAAGTATCAAAGCAGGCATTACCTCCACCTAGAATTAATTTGGTGTATTTATCTGTGGCTTCTCTCTATTTTCGGAGTAATTTTAAGAGGCACTTTTTTTTAGTATAAAAACTGAAGCTTTAAATGCTGATAAAAATAAATTACTAGTGTTTTGCACTGTGGTAGACACAACTTTACAATACCTAAAAAAACCAGGCCTTACTGGAATAATTGCAAAGACTTCACTAACCTCACCATATTATTCTAGCTTCTCACATTTGCACTTATCAATCATGTTCCTTCATAATGGCCCAAATCTATTTTGTCCTCTATAGTTTTGACATAAAGTGTTGGCACTGCCTCTCTGTTCAGGATTCGGCAAAATTCCATGTAGATTTCTCAACATCTTTTACATAACCCTACTTTCCAGTCCATAGCCTTTCCTCCATACATTAACTTTGAAAAGTTTACGTGGAATCAGTTGTGATTTATACTTTGGCACCACCATTTTTAGCTGAAGTGTTTGGCTGTTAACTCAGATTTATCATCCCTGGTAGCTATGGCTGCAGCTTCTGTGAGGTGTGTTAGCTAACTCTGGCTTTTCCTTGAACATGTGCCTTCATGGATGCATATGCATTCGTACATCATTACTTTAATTAAATGCTTCTCTTTGGAGAAGCAAATAAAATCTTATTACAGAATAGTGAATTGATTTCTTGCCAGCCCAATTTCTTTGAGCTTAAATCAGCCTATGTCATGACCAAATGCAGAAATCAAATTGTGGTATTTGAGAGACAATCACCATGACTATTTCAGTGGACAGTTATCAGATAGACTTTTCCCTGACTTCTGTTTCCTTAAGAAGAAGATTCTGGAGCTAATTTTATGCACTTGATGCTTCTTCTCATGTAAGTAAAGAGAAACTTTGCAGGCAGCCTGGTATTTAGTGCAGCTGCACAGAACAGAGAAAGAGTGAACCTCTTTCAGTTAATTTGCCAGCATTAAAAAGGCATTTTCTCCACAGAAAGGCCTCCATTTACCACTTTGTACACCTGGCTTTGAGGTCATCAGCCTCTGCCCATCCTTTTGAAGCTGTGCAGGAAAGAGTTTAAGAGTGAGAGGAAGCTAGAGAGTCTGTTTCTCTAGGCTATATTTGAGGGTGTGTTGATGAGAGGGTTCAGGAGAAGAAGTCATGTTTCCAACCGTAGCACCTGAGCCTGCTCACACAATTTAAAAGTAAGGAGTCTCCTGAGAAAAACTGAAAAAAGATAATCCATGCTGAGATGCAGTATTTTTCTAGAATACCACACTGACAAGGTTTGCTAAGTTTGCCCAATGGATCAGAGCTTCCCAAGGGTTTATCCACCCACCTCCCTAATTTATCTCTGAACTCTGATTATTAGATTAAACTAAAACATCTAGATGCTTGGATCTACTTTTATTTCACAGTAAATGGAGACAACTCTGCTTAGAAGTGCAGAGAAATCTGTAGTCCAGCATTCAGATGGAAGGCAGCATTCACAAGGACAGCCAGAGACATTAGAAACTAATTTCCACTGAAGTCCAGTGTTTATGGGACTTCCACTGGCCCAAATCTCACACAATACCCTAATTTTTCATGCTGCAATGTGTAGAAATAGCAGCTTTCTCTATGATGATGATAAGTGATTTCCACATTCATTTCAAAATTTCATACAGATTGTTATGGTCTGTGGGTTTGGAAGAAGGAAAGAAAGTTGTGCCAGGATCCCTTGGCATGGTATTGCTGTACCAGGCATCCAAAGCCCCAAAAAATTGGATACAGACAGAGCCCTAATGCGGTATCTTGACTCCCTTAGAACTGGAAACAGGTGGCATCCATTAAAAATCTGAAATTGGTTATAATTCCCATCTCAAACCAGTCCCAGCTGCAGTTTGCCCACTGTAGGGAAGAGAAGGCCCAAGCCACACTGTAAGCAGAGCAACTAGTCATTAAAGGGGCCTGATTGGGGTTGGGTTTTTTTGTGTTTCTTTTTCCTATTAGTAGATCTATTCTCTTTGCTGAAAGCCTTGTAAAACAGCACAGGTGTTTTAAAAACATATATACGAGAGGCTCTAGAAAACTAATCCTTTGAATCAGTGATTTCAGATTCTGCTTTTGGGGAGGGTGAGAAGAAATATTTTTGTTTGTCTCAGCAAAGTAACCTTACAAATTAAGAATAGCCTGAAAACTGCCTCTGAGATGTCTTTCTCTTCTCAGAGATGAGAATTCTCCTTGCACAATTATTTTTTTTTTTCCTGAGGTTGCTGGCAATTTTGCTTCTCACCCCCTGGCTGGAGTCACACAGCCCAGTCCTGAAGGAGTAGCAGGACAGATAGAATAACAGAAGATTTGCTGAACTGTCTTCCTTATGCAACAACAGCCTTGCTTTAGAGCATTTAAATCAGTAGTTTCAGTATTTCTTGTGATTAGCAAAGCTTTGGGGAAATATTTCCACTGCACATAAAGAAGGACAGGCATCTGTGCCTTTAAAAGATGAGGCAGGCTCAAAATACTGCTGTGTGGTTTGCAAGTTAAAGACTGCAACTTTTCCCTGGTGTGCTTGTGTTCACCAGATTCATCAAATCTAAAATAAATTATAATTTCCCAGGCTATTGTGTTTAACAAAGCTTTGGAGACATCAGTTGTCCTATTAACATTTATATTCCATTTTTTTCCCTAGTATTTTTTCTGAGAAATTAAGGAAATCTTATTAGTGTTTGGAATGGTGCAAAGAATATTTTTGTCTGCTTAGTGCTTAATGAATTCTAAGGTGCAGCTGCAGATTTGTATGTGTAATAAAATAACATATTTCTTCTTGTTGTTAAAAAAAAATAGGGGGGTAGAGGAGACAGAAGCTTTTCTTTTATTCTGAAGAAATATTGCCAAATGTCTGAGGATTTTTGGTGTGGGAGGATACCTGGGTTATCCCTATTAAACTTCATCTATGCAATGATATTCACTGCCAGATTAATTGTTCTAAGGCAAGATTCATCTGATGTACAAACAAATGCACCTGCCTGAAAACTGGAATAGCAAAAACGGTTTCCTTTTTTATCACTTAGTATATACACCTCTTTACTTTTCTGCAGGATGGCCATTACAAAAGATTATTCATTATTGTGAATCATCACAGTGTCAAATACTGTGTAAAAGGGACATGATTGAGTTTGGAACAGCACCCATTCTTTCCTTAGCTCCTTCAGTCCACAGATGTTATTTATTTATTGTTTTAAATAAATTCGGAGTTATTTCACTTTGTTGCACTCTTTAGTTCTGCAAGCTAAGTTTTCTCTTTCCTGCAGCTTCCATGCTACAACGAGGAGTGTATGGACATGCAAACACAAACAATTATTATGTTTTCCTTGGGTTTAAACCATGCTCTTAAGAAGCTATTGATTAAATAGACTCTTGCCCATTTATCATAGAAGTATTCTGACTATCCAGTAATAGAAACCTGTAATGCCTGTAAGACTTCACAAAAGAACTCTTACTCCTAGAATTACAGCCTGTAATAAACCTGTGTTGAATCCCTAAGTGCATCCTAAGTACACAGAGCATTATCAGACGTAGGCCTCAGTGGGAACTTGATGTGCCTGAGAATTGTAGAAAGTAGCTGTTGTACCATAAATTCTTTCATGCAGGAATCATTCTGTCTCTCCTTGGTGATGCTCCAGGAGCAAATAATTATATTAACTAAATATAATGCATATCACATATCATGCAGCCGTAATTGTTTCCAGTGGAGTTGCTGTATCCCATAGGTTTTAACATAATACTCTAGATTTCATGGTAAATGAACAAATAAATCATGTTGCCCTTATACAATTTCTCTCTGACCCTATCTCTGATACATGACTCTGCATGATGCATGTATGAATTGAGGAGACATATAAGGCAAGAGTCTAAAGCACTCTTGCTTTAGACTAGGTTGTGCTACTGTACGTTGTTCTATTTGCATTGGAGATTAACATAACAAATATCCCTTCCCTGAGCAGAACTTGTACATGGATCACATGGTGTGATCAAAACTCAACCACTGTAATGTCCATTTGGGGAGGTTGGTTTTTTAATGTAAACAAAGCAGAATATTTGTATTCAGTGTGTGCAGTATTCCCATCTGATTGTGTGTCTGCAAATTTGTACTTTTTGCTGCCATTCCCAGAAGGTATGTTGGGACGAGCTGCAGCTATTTGTATATGGTGCAGAAATGTAATCAAATTGTGTCACTTTGCAAGATGCTACACAATACCGAGCCTTTTGCAATCACAACCACATTCACATCCATCTGTAACTCAGTACTTCCCCATGATGGTCTGGAGCGGGCATGGTTTCTTATGGTAGGCTGGATCCTGTCCTGTTTACTCTGCCATCTCCCCTGACAGTGCCACAAACCAGCAGTTCTGTGTTGCTTTGCTTAGTGCCACATTCAGGGGAAGCTCATCTTTTGAAATCCCCTGCTGCTAAATTGGAAAGACACTGTTGTTCCAAGGTATCCAGGCTTCAGACATTTTCTGGATGTTTTCTGAAACTTTGCAATAACACCATAGTTTTTCAAGCAGCCTAGTGTCATCCTCAGTCTTAAAATACTATGAAGTGTTTCTTGAGAGGAATCTTAACCCTGCAGCTTTCAGAAGTTTGTCCTCACTTGACAGAAAATTGATGGCCTCAAAGTTAAGACCTTCCCCATTTACCTGTCAGTCATTTCTTTATCAGATGTGGTTGAGAAAACCCTTAATAAGAACAAGGAAAACCTCTAATCTATGGGAGAAAAGTATGAAGTAGTATAAATGTTAGTATTTCATATCAAAGTCTTTCAAAGTCCTTTATGCAGAAAGTCCAAATCTCCATTTAAATGGAGCCATTTTGAAAGTATGTTCTACATAGGCCTGCATGGCTCAGTTCTCTTTGTAAGAACTGTAGGGAAGACATAGTTTTGTTACGGAGTCTTATGACTGATACAGAGTAAATTAGACATTCAAACAGAGACAGATCATATGGCAAAAGCATAAATCACTGAATATCCTAATACTTTGCCGGAATTACGTCTGCTATATGTGTACACTAAAGTGTAGTTTACTGAATGTCTAGGGCTGGTTCCAGGTTTCAGTCAGTCAAATGTGTCTGTATGGGAATACTGAGATATTCTTGCAGCTGAGTGACTCTGAAGTCAGCCTGTTCCTTGAGCAGCTTGTAAAGTGTTTGGCTTGGCATTACCTCACCTAATGTGCAACTGGCATTAAGACTTCCCCTGAAGCAATACATTTAATTGCATGCTCTACTAGAAGGAAAAGAAGTCTAATTAGTCCCAGATTTATTCTATCAATAAAAACAAATTATTTTTTTCCTGATCTAAATACAAAGTAGTTAAGAGGGATTTCTAGGCAAATCAAGATCTTTGTTGAAAGAGAATACAACTTGTGTTAGTTAGAGAAATTTTAGCCATTTTTACCAAACAGTGGCTTTTAAAAAGGCTACTCTTGTTTTCACAATAAATTCTTAGTTAAATATTTTGCATGCTACATTCTAATAGATTTAGTAGGATGTTTCTATTATTGCCTTATGTTATTTATTACAATGTACTGTCAGGAGGAGCACTAAATTCATCCGTAGCACTGTTCATTACCATTTTAGCAATGACAAGATTTTTCTAATTGTGCTATTGTGTTAATTGAGAGGGTGGAGTTTCATTCTCACGGTTCAATCTTCTAGAGAAAAAAACCAAGCAACAAACAAAACCCTCGAAACAAACAAACAAGCAACAAAGCTGGGTCCCTTTTCCTTCCATTCTCTTTAGAGCCCTATGGCAGCATGAATGAAACATCACCAAACAATTGCATCCCCCACTCCCCAGGGAGCTAACATATTTTATCAGCGTTTGCAATGAAAAGAACAAATATCAGAATTGCAGTAATACCGTGGCTTCAATTCTCCTCCCCCTGCATTATTATTTTTTTTTTCAAACTCATTTTAGAGAGCTGCAGGTTGCAATTCCCAGCTCTGTGCAGGAGAAGCCCTAATAACTGGTCAGAATTCACATGCACAAGCACCCCACGTACACATACACGTCTTTTTTTTTCATTCTGGGTACAGCACAAGATATTATCTTGGTAATTCTCTATTCACTGTGTTACACCTCTTCCCACTAATCCAATGCAGAACCAGATTACCGACCAAGCCTTTTGAAGCCTTGATGTTGTTTTGCTTGATAAATTGGGCACAAGACTAAAATTGAAAAGAAATCCTGTTTTTATTATTGGAGACAAATCTAGCAAGCAGGAAGCATATGTTGTGCTTTGGACCACATGCTGGGGAGAGGGAGCTAGAGAGCTCTCACACCAATCAGTTACTGCAAACAATACCCGGTGCTCACCTGGGACAGAGCCTGTGCCATTAGTCTTGACTGGAGCAGCCCTCTAATGCCACCAGGCAGCCCCAAGGAGCAGAGGCATCCACATGACAAAATGTCAAAAGGAAAAAATAAAAATAAAAAGAAAAAAAAAGAAGTCAATATGTTGAATATTGATCTGCTTTTTTTTTTTTCTTTCAATTTGATACGAGAATATGCTGATCAAATTGGGAGGAGGGAGAGGGACATTTCAGAAGCCAGCAAAGGGCTTCTGTGAAAGCTCTAATGGCAGTGGGCTAGAGCTAGTGCAAGGAACACAATAAGCACATGGACTGGCAAGTGCTGTGTTTTTCAAAGGGCAGTGTTGAGTATTGATCTGTATTAGAAATGATAATGAGGTTATTTTGTGCCTCAATGAAATACCTTAACTGTTTCAGTGCTTCAAATGCATTAGAGGTAAAGTGTTGGAGGCTATGAATTTTTAATGCCTCCAACTCCAGTTCCTAAATTTTTTCTGTCTTTCCAATAGCTATTTCAGTTTTATATTCCAGAGCTATTGCAGCTCCTTCTTGAGACAGTTTCAGCTTCCCATTTCAATGTAGGCCCTTTTGAAATTATAGTTACCTAAATCCACTGCACAGAAAGAAGCTTTTCTTTGCTAACATCTTGCATAGTCTTTCACATTTAAAATATTTTTAAGTAAACTGAAAGAATGAACATTTCAAGTTTTTTTAACAGAGGTGAAGATCTTAGTGCTTATTGAGAATGCAGCACATTCTTGGTAATTTATTCTGGAATTACCTTGACTGGCTTTGTTTTGATCAATACAAAACATTTCCTAATTCTGCATGCCTTCTACTGATCTATGTATGTGTAATGGTTGCATGGTTAGTGAAGTGATGTGAATAAATTATTAATGTGAAGGCCAGGTTCTTATTTAGTACAGCAGCCCAGTATTTGTAATTGGACTAATCAAGGCCAGCAGCAGCAACATATAAAATGATGTGGAAAATAAAGCTTTACCGTTACAATGCTGAAAGGTTAAAAATAGAATCTTATCATACCTCTAATTTTTGGTGAATAACTTTTGTTTTTCAATCTTATTTCCAACAGCTGGTTGGAAAGCAAGATGTAAGGTAGGAAAGTCAATTAAATTTGATTTCACCTTTGGTGCTGTACATGAAAAGATTTAACAAAAGAGACTAACTTTTTTAACTTTTTAAATATCATAAACTTATTTGCACAGCTAAAAATATAATCTCTGGCTAGAATTCCAGAATTCAAAGAATCATAATTCCTTTTTCTCTGTAGATGTTCAAATAATAATATAAGAAATCAACAGAAAACTACAAGTAGTAATTTCTAGCACTCCCAGCTAAAGCCATCTCAATTTCATTTAAAATTAATAACTGTCAAAAATAGTGTAATCTGATTCAAAAATATGCACTGAAGCCAAGAGAGGCATGCATAGGAATATATTGCTCTCCCTATTATTCTGAACCATGTAGTTAAATTTTAAAAACATTCTTTCCTTGATTAAATTAGACTAGAATTATCCCTGGGTTTGTAGTATGACAGAGAAAATACTTCAAAACCATGGATTTTTCCCAATTTTCAGATGCTGTTCTTTAGACCTATAGTGAAGAATAATGATTTACACTGTAATGTTGACCCAGACTTGTGGGTTTAAGTGGGCTGTATTTTCTCTAGGAAGAGTTGTTTCTAAATAACAAGGACATATACATGATATCCCAAGGGCAAGATATTCAAAATGGCTGGTGGGAGCTGATGTTTTTATCTCTGATGTAAACAGGAATGTGGTACCTAGGTGTTTCTAGGAATGCTCATGTTAAAATTCTTTTGTTTCCTTTTGCTGATGAAATCAGAAGGCTCTGACCCACTTCTGGATTTTCTCTTGGTTATAGACCAAATAATTTCCCTGCTTCTAATTTAGATTAGTTTTCAGGCTGACTGTGAGCTGTATTTTTCCTCTTGGTGCTCTCCCATCTGCATTTGTACATGTAGGGGTTGATGTGCAGAACCAAACACCCATCTTTGGTGCTATTCTTGATATGGCCTGTGACATCTGAGGTCATGCCTGGCTTGTCTTGCCCAACTTCTTTTCTCATTCTACACTAAAATTAGTGCACTTGAAAAATTATTTGTGGCAAGCAGCTGTTCTAGCATTTCAGTCTCTGTAGGGCAGAAGGTTGGAAAGGGAGGAGGGAGCAGGAGGTGGAAGTAAGGGTTGCTGGTGCCTTCAAAGTAGCTTTAGGTATGTGAAAGAAAAGTAAAATAATCAATTTCCTTATGTATCTAGTTACAAAAGCCCTGCAGAACACTGCCTAGCCAATGGCAGTGGGATCAGAAAAGGAGAAACGAACTGTTTGCCATTTAGATAATCAACGCCTCTGCATTGAAAAGCAAGCAAACAATCCCCTCTCCCCCCCCCCACCCCAGATTGCTCTAAAGCTTGATCATTGATCAAAGCTGGTTGTGTCCAACTATTGCATCTCGCGTGTGCTGAGGTAAAGCTCGCGCTGTGGTTTGTAACGTCCCAGCTCTGCTTTCCCAAGCAACAATGACACCCCATCCATCACTAGGCAGACAGATATTTTGAAATACAGATAAGCTGTTAGCTATTAGAGCAGCAGTGGTCAGGAGCTCCTTTTTTCTGATTTATAGCCTGTCCCAGTATGACTGGCTGTTTGCAGAGGTCTGGGAGTGGGATGTGGTTTTTGTGAACCGTGATCACACTTTCTCATAGATTTCACAGAGGGCTTTGGGGAGGGGGGTAAAAAAAAGCATCAGAAAGGGTCCCAGGTTATTCTTGTCCTAGGCATATGCTATGATCCCACTGTCCTGCTCCTTTTTTATTAATAACTATATTGAGCCATAATAGTTTCTGTTATGCTTTATGTGGTGTCCTCTTATTAACGTCTCTTTATTTTGAGAAAAAGCATATTTGTTATAACTCTTTGTTTCCTATTATTTAACTGGGATTTAATCCTTAACATGACATTGCTCTTTATCCTATGGTTATTTGTTCCCTTTGATAATCTCCAGTGAGGCAGTCTGTCAAAAGCCTTTGAAATTGCAAGTAATTTACACCCACCATATCCCCTTTACCCACTATTTTATGAACCTTTGCAACACAGTGTAGAATGCAAAGGGGCATGATTAACTCTTAGGAGAACTCTGCTGGTGTTATTCCATCAGTTGATATTTATCTACATGCAGTATTTCTCTGTTTGTAATTGCTCACTCCCATCTGCTTCCCCACTAGTGAAGTGACCCCGCCAAACTGGCTGTCATATGCTTGCTGTAAAAGCAATTACTGGGCAACACTGAGTCCAGTTTTCAGTAAGGAGAACTTGGAAGAGATCTTGACTCAGATACAGCAGAAGTAGTGAGTCCTGCCTTTCAAAAGTTTATGTGAGTGAAAATACGTTCTGATTCGTAGATCTGTGCTTGTCCAGGAGCAGGCACTGCGTCTGGGCTGTAGTATGGCAGATAGCTATAGGATTTGGGTGGTTTTAAATAATAGCTTTCTTTTAATTCCTGCTTCATGTTCTTTTCTCAATTTCCCACTGCTTAGCAAGCTAGCAACCTCACACAGCAATCCTGCCTAACCTGTGGAGCTGAAATGGATATGGTTCACAGTTTAATGGGAAAAGGGGTTGCTTGGCTGCCAGGAGAGGGACAAGCTGTGATTTTAAACCATATATTTTCTACCGTGCTGTACTGAACCATCTGCAGATTTTATGGATACTAAAGCTTTGAAGCAATCAGGGAATCTGAGTTGTCTTCACCACTAAGGAATGAGAACTATGCTCTCGCTGTCTCTACTATCCAAGAGCTTAAGGACATCCGTGGATAACTACTGTCCACATTCAGCCTTTCATTCACCTGTGGCTTCTGAGTGCTCACTCTCCCTGTCCTTCCAACTCTCTGAATTGACTCTGGACTCAGTGACAAGCTCCCCACTCAGCTGGGTGTAGTTCTTGCCTTTCTGAGCCTTTTTCACTGGTCATGCTTTTGATACTTAGAGCCTTTCCTGGGAAATTGGCAGTATCTGCTTGAGCTACCTTTTATCTCAGCATTACCAACACACACTGCCCTCCCTGCAGTGTAATTTCCCCGGAGTCTCAGCTCCTCAGCTCCTGACCAAGCTTCTGTCACCTGTGGGTGGGCTTTGAGTGGCACACAGTGACTCAGCTGTCACTCAGTTTTCCTGAGACGAGCTTTGAAGTGTTCATTGGGCTGCAACACCCGCTGAGACATCAGACACTCTTCTGCTGTAGGTCTTCAGTCATGTGAAGCCTTCAAAGCAGGATATCCTGGTACAGAGTAGCATTTGAAGTGATGAGAATGGAGAGGCTATTACTCTAAATGAGGATGGCTGTAGCCTGGCATCAATGCTGGTCACGGTGACTTTTGGAAAACAGTCTCTTTCTGCACACCAGACAGAAACATGGAAAACATTTCAGCGGGTGACAGCTCCTAGTCTGGTGTAAAACAGGTCTAACAAGGTTATCTCCATTGTCTCTGTACCAGTTAAACACCACATAAGCACTTGGACTTCAAAGTAACTTTTCACAGAATTCTTGAGTTGTACATGGGCATTTGCAAAGGGCTTTATGCTATAGATGTGTTGTTAATCTCTGAAAAGTTGGAAGATTTCAGGCAGGGATCCTACAGAAATTTCTATAGGCATTTACACTAATTATCTTAAATTCTAATTGTTTCACAAAATCAAAGGGGAATTAAGATTTTAATTTCTTTCTCCCCTTTTGTTTTTCTTCATTATTTGACAAAGCCTAGAGACTAATCCCATCTTAAACATGAATATAAAATAGACCTAACAGATGTTCTGTCTGCTATGGAACTTTATTTAAGCAGGCATGGTCTGCATGTAATATACATGTGAAGGTCAAAGCTTGTCGTATAAAAATACAAGGCCTTGCCAATATTTAATTCTTTTTATTTGCAATTTTTTGAGTTGAGTTTAGTGAACGATTAGTGGCTTAAACCAGGCATAATGCTGGCAAACACTGTGCAAACATCAACACTACAAACATGCCTCCATCCTGACCTGCAGCACCTTTTCTGTTCCCATTTCCCATAATTCTGGAACAGATCCTGCCAGTTCCATGCCAGATGGACTCCTATATTTCCGAAGTACCCAACAGCTGGAATGAAGTGGGAAAGGTCATTTGGACTTCAAAGCCTGTGATGCTTTACTTCTGCTACTGTCTGTCCAGTGGAAGCGCTGGATTTTTGGGTATGGCTTTCTTCAGGTAGACTGAGTTTTACAAGGACTGTGTGTGGTTTATGCAGTAACTCCTGGCTTTTGCTGCACTATGAGCCTGAATTAGGAGCCGAGCAGTCCTGCTTATGATGTTATCCTGGAAGGGACTTCCTGAGCAGATGGAAAGTAGGAATAGGATGTGGACCTCACCTCTACATTCATACATAAGAAGATGTGCTTGGAGTTTTTAATCAAAAGTGTTTGCATATCCTCTCTCAACACCTCTGTTGGGGCTGTGAGCGCTGCCTTCTGCAGTGGGGATACAGGCAGGAGGGTGTTCCCAGCCCCCCTGAGCAGCCTGGCTGCACCAGGCCCTGCAGGATATGTACACTCACTGCCCCTTTTCCTCTAGGCCAGCTTGGCTGGGGGCTGCAGCCCAGCTGCTGAGCAGTAGCCAAATTTTCAGGGGACTCAAGCTGATTTATGTAAATGAATGGTGACTATGCAGTGCTTAGTGAACAGGCTTTTTGTGAACAGGAAAATATGTTGTTTTGAAGAGAGTTGGTATTTTTTTCAGTTTTTTTTTCTCCTTTCCTATTATCTTCTTTAATATCCTTTGGAAAAATGAGATAAAAACTCTGAAAAAAATTTTGATTTTTTAAACTGCTATTTTTATGTGGACACTTCTGATCATGATGAGAAAAATGGAGCAGAAAGAATGGAAAGGGAATGTCCAAACCACTGTTTTACTGCTTTCTGTAGGAAGTATTTGGAAAATGTGAAAATGTTATATTTATGTCAACATTTCTTGCTGAAAGAGATTCTTATATGTTAGCCAGCTGGACTTTTGTTTTGAACAGTTTACTCTCTGGCTTCAGGATTCTCAGGTATGAAGAATTCAAAAGGCATTTATGTTAAACTCCTTATAAATTGTGTTGAGTTTCAACTAGCTCAGGTAACAGGTCTGAGTACACACTGGCCACAGATGTCAGATGCATCCAAATCAAGATTTCAAACACTCCAGATTCAAGGTCGTTTTCAGGTCTTTTGGCTTTTACGCTAACTATGGAATTTAAATATCTTTAATAGGTCTTTAAAATCCTGTTTTAGGACCTTCAATTTACCTGCCCTCCTCTTTTTGCGCTGAGCACATCTCAGAGTGTTGTATAAGATTTTGAAGAATATCCTTTGGCTTCTAAAAGTTTTGGACTTGACCTTCAGCTAAATGGTTCTCTTCTGTTTCTTTTAAATAAGGTTTTCATTAAAGTTTTACATTCTTCTGTTTTTCCTGTGCATCTGTGTGTGTCCATTAATAGTATAATAATGCATTTCTTTTTTTTTTTTTTGCCTTTTCATTTATGACAGAGTGGCTGTCAAAGATGTTGTTCAATTTTCTAAACCAATGTCAGTTTTTCTGTTGGCTTTTTTTCCAGTTTTGGCCAAATCTGTTTTAACAATAGCAGGAGACAGCCTTTCAGACTATGAGGGAATTTGCAATCCAATCATGTACTGTGTGTCTTTGAAAAGAAGAGAATACAAAGGCAGAATATGATGGAATTTTATTTAATGCATTGGCATGAAGTGTAAATACATACTGCATACAGATACTAAACTTTCCTGGCTCTGATATGAAATAATTACCTTAGGGAATTCTGTGTAAAATAATTCCTGCATAACTATTCAAATATGGATGATATGATTCAGGTGACCTCTTCTTGATACTAAAGGTCACTCGCCAAATGTAAATGTGAATGTTTACTTTTAAAGTCATTTTAGAATAAGAGAAAAATGTGCTTTCCCCCTAAAGTTAATACAAATAACTATTATTTTTATGAAGAACAAAAAATACCACAGTATATATGGTATCAATCATGTCTCTTTTTTGAGCCTGGCCTTTCATCTGTCTGACTGACTCCCGTCACACACTTTGTATTTTCCATGAAGTAGGAATCTTTTCTACAGATCTGTGGCCAGCCAACTAGTGCCATCAGAGGACTTACTTTCCACATTTGGATATCTAAAATATAATATAAATATATTATAATATATGTAATATAATACTATAGTGTCCTTTATACTCCCTTTTCCTATTTTTTCATGCCACGATAATCACCTTTACAAATGGAGAATGGTAACTAAGGCTTGTGAATGTGTGCTCCAGGGCAAGTTTTCCATGCAATCACTAAAATGATCAAGGAGTATGTTGTGAAATATTGTTTCTGGCCAACCCTTTTCCTGAAATTGTCCCACAAAATTCAGATATATCATACTATTTTGTGGCAGGAGATGTGTTATATACAGGTAAAGCTTTTCTGGGATCTTCACCTGTGAAGATCTTCGGCGCTTCTCTTTGAAGCCTCTGGCATATAGATTTTAAACTTTCTGTGTGTTGCTGCCTTCACTGGTAAAAAGAGGATAATAATATTTAATAATCCCCACAGAACGTGTATATCGGTATACACTTTCTTTTTTCATTGAGCTTTGTAAGTATAAAATTGGATGTCTTTTGAAAGCTGAGAAACTATTGTAAAAAAAATGAAGACTTGAGGCATTTTTTCCTGAGTCAGCAGGAGTTAAACTCCAGCTGTGTGCCTCTGGCACAGAAGCAGAGGTTTATCGGTAACTTTGGCACTAAGCAGATGAGGGTAGAGAGGAACTCCCATGAAATGGCCACCTGCCCCAGCTATGGCTGGCATTGTGCTAAGCTGGAAGTGAAATGGATTTGCTGACCATCGTCTCTGAGACTTATCCTCTGTCCCAAAATGGTGTGCTCGAAAATACTGTCATAATTAACAGCAGCTCATTAAATGCCTTTTCTTCCATTTGTGGCACTTGTCTCCATAGCAAGTGGTGTGGAATTCCCTACTTGCAATGGAGCCAAGCAAGGTTTGCCTCTGATCTCCCCATGAGGTGGCAAATGGCATCTTCAAATTGCTGCCCATCCACGGAGGCTCTCCTGTTGCCAGCTGATTTTCTTTCCACTGTGTCAGGATGGGGTTGTTTCCCATCACTTAATTAACAAAAGGTGTGGCGGTAGCAGCAAGTGATAGTGTTGTTAATTGTTTTTTAAATCAAGAAGGAGTCTTAAACTACTAGCCTTAGTGTAGTCCTGTGAATACAGGCAACTTTTTTTTTTCCCTTCTTTTTATTTTCTTCTCTCCCCATAATTTCTGCTGAAGGTGCCATATTTTATTCCATTTCTAGACCCTAAAACATCTCTGTTCTCTTCAACTGTCTTTTCCAGCTACACAAATTCTGTTTTATTGGAAATAGACAGACTAAACTGATTGGAAAAGGGAAATGTTCAGAGGACAAACATCCATGCTTCTGTAATTCAAATTAATTTTAGGCCTCATTCAAATTCTACTCAATCTTTGTATTATCTTTCAGTGACTCTATGATGCTATAAGCCCATAGCAATGCTATAAACTTGTAGTGTTGATTAAAAAGGAACATAGGAAATTGCAGATACCTTAAACAGGCAGTTTCTGTGATTTGAATGAGGTCTAGAAGGAAAAAAATCAGTGGGAATGGAAAATAGTTAAAAGATTGTGAGAGGTGAAAGTAAAAAAAGGAAGGAAGAGAGATAAACCTCAAGGAATTTTAAGGCTTTGCTTAAATTCTGTTCCATGAGGGTCAGCAAACGGAGAGGCCTGAAGTAAAATTTTAGTACAGAAAGGTCAGAAAAAAGAAAAAATGGCAGGGAAAATGTAAATGTGAAGGATGGAAATGTCTCTGTATTTTACAAGAGGGAGGAAGAAAAATGTGCTAGCCTGGCTTGGAATGATAAACGAGACATTTGTTAATGCTTTACAAACTGATTTGTCTTCCTGGAGCGAAAAAAGGACTAGGCAAGGGTTGGGTCAAATTTACCTGCCTGTGAAAACTCACTTCTACAAAATCTGCAATTTTCAGGGAGAAAAAACCACCAAAAGCCAGCATGAAGCTCATTTTTTGCCTGCATTTTTAACATGTGAGCTGGAACAGAAAATGGATGATGGGGTCCTCTAGTAAGTAAAAAAAAAAACAAGGACAAATGAATTAATTCCTTTTCATAGACAAAGGGAAAAAATCCAGGCCATGTGATTTTGAAGGCTGAAATGTCAGAAGCCCAGGAGCCTACGAAAAACAAAATCAAACAAACACAAATGGCAATACATAAGGGGCATATTACCACCTGATGGCACATACGTTCGGCTCCGACAGGAAGCATGTGCACAGCCTAGGAGGAAAGTATGTGAGTTTCAGATTTCATGGAAAGTGACAGTACCATATGTAGTGGTTAATGAGTTTGTAGTTTGCTAACTATGCCTAAAAATGCTTATACAGCTGCTCAGTGAGATCAGCTAGAAAAATCTCTTCCTAGTTCTCTTGGTGGGTAGCTGGTTCAAAGAAGGGAGAACTTGAAAGTTCTGATGTTGTTATTTTTTTAATACTGGCCATCGCATCTATAAATGTGAGTCTTTGGTCCACTGTGCTAGGTGTTGTACCTACACCAAAGTGGCAGTCTGCTCCAAGGAGTGTGTCTTCTAAGAGCTTCTTTCTCAGTTGAATACTTTTGGGCAGGATTGCAGCTGTAGCTGCCCTGCAAAGACTAGCAGGCAGAAAATAGTATGTACATTTATTGCCTTCAGTGGTCTTTAGAAATCCACACCGGCCAATTATCTTACTGCAAGAGATCAGTAGAGCTACTCCTGGCTTCAGTGGAGTCATGTTAACATGGGTCAGAGTGAACAGGGCTGTTAGGCTTTGACAGAATTTTGTTGTGTGAAGGTTCAGTACTTTGGAAACCAGCTCTATTCGTCAGTAGAATATGTGGTCTTAACTTTCCATATTAGTGACATTGTTGTGAACCTCCTGTTCATTGCAAAAAAATCAAGTTGTCTGAGAATGGAAATGTGATCAGAAGAGTGTTCTGCAGAATATGGCATCAAATTGATGAAACAGCTGCAAGAAAGAGCAGAGAGATGTGTGATGTGCTTGGATTGCAGGGAATTAGCAAAAAGGTTTTGATTATCATAGGCAGGTGCAAGAGATGTGCTTTTCCACAGTTACTCTCCAACATATATATTGACCACATGGTGCATGAAAGTGGATCAAGTAAACTGCAGCAGCAGCGTAAAAAACACATAATGACTGTACAGAAGGAACAATCTAAGCAGGGAAGAATAGATTAAGGCAGTCTTATTTGCACGTAATTTGTTCCTTTGTGAAAATGCTGAAGATCTTAAAAGCCTTGGTAAATGCCTTTAAGGGAATATGACAGAGAAAGAACAAAAAAAAAAAAAAAAAATCAATATTCTTGATTCTTTTTCTCCTACTTTGCATTAGTGTAACCTAGTGGCTGAGTCTGTGTAATTTGGATGTCATCTAAATTTGCAGTTCAGACAGACTGCTAAATGTAGCTCAACAAGACAGAGCCTTGTCTGTCTGATTGTGACTAATGTAGAGAAAATGAGGTGTCTGATAGGGAGCTCAAAACTGCCATTTCTCATGTAAACTGGAGATTTCAATTTTTCATTCCTTTCCAGTTAGGAATTACATCAGGAAACAAAGCACACATGGCAAATGCACAGGAAATCTGGCTTTTGCATTGACTATTTTTTTGTTAATGCTGCAGCCTTCTTTGATGTCATAAAAGATTAACCAATTAGTGAATTAAAGAGAAAAATGATTTTTTTGGGTGTCATTAATCAAGATTATTTCCTTTACCCTGGGGGGAGGAAATACCATAGGCAACAAGCTGTAATAATGCTCAAAGAGCTCTAATTTATGTGAACTCCTTTCCCAGCAGAAGCTGAGGAACTTCTTTCTGAGCACTCTCACAAGACTGCTCTTTAAGCTGCTTAGGCCTGGCCACAGAAATTGTAGAGGAAATTAGTTTCTGCCCCTTTAATAGCTGGGGTGGGAGATGAGAAAGCCTCTTTAAGGCAGTGATGATGAAATGGGTTGACACAATGACAGCCTCTTCCACATCTCTTTTTATTGAATACAGGAAGACATAAGATCCTTCTAATTGCTCATTTTCTACCTGCCATGGAGGACAACAGGAGGAACAAAAGAAAAAGGAACAACACTTGTCAAATGATCCTGAGGATCTAATTCTCACAGAGGCTCGTCCAAAGGGACTTTGTAGTTCTCTGACATGTTATACTACAGACCCATCTTGTCTGCTGAACGTTAGAAGAGGATGAGGAAATGCTAAATCCTCAGGCTGCTGTCCCGCTATAAATGGAGACTCTGATCTGAAAACATGTAAGGATCTGTTCAGCTGAACAGGCTTGCTAAGTCAGAACTTAAACAAAACCCAAATGGCAGGGTGATCATTCATTTGGAAAAGAAACTGACTGCCTGAATTCTGGATGCTGTCTTAAATATTTTGAAAAGCTGGCTCAAATAGCTAGAAGAACAGTTTATTCTGTATATAATTAAAATGGCCACAAGAAAGGAAAGCTTCTTGTAGTGGAAAATGTGGTGTCACGTCTCAGAGCAAACTGAAGTGTTTCATTAACCTTGGGACAGCAATGCTTGGAGACTGTTCCAAACCCAAATGCTGCAAAAATTTGGTGGTTTTTTTCCCCCTTGGTTTTAATAAGCATTGCAAGAGGTGCACAAAAAGCATCTGAGCGAGTATCCAGTGTGTACCAAAAAACTGAAAGCCAGAAAGGGAGTTCACTCTGGTCTGAAATTGAGAGGAAGAGGAGATTTCCTGGCTTTAGAAACATCTGGCTATTCATTAACATGCTTTACTAGCTTTTGCCCTGGAATTCATTACTCCGGCAAGTTTTGGAGATTCCTCCTCCCCTCTTTACTTCCTTTCCTTTTGTTACTTCTCAAGATGCAGAGTTTGCTTCTATCCTTCTTTACTGCCTTTTTCATCCTGCAAAAATCTCTTTGTTGATGTGGTGGTTTGTTTTTTTTTTTTATATTTGATTGTTTTAATGTCAGTTCTTTACTTATTGGAAAGCAGTGATTCTTTTGTAAAATAGGAAAGCATCCTATTTTAAAAGAATTTTCCAAATTCACAAAATTAATCTAGTGTGACACTTTTTGAAAAGAAAACATTAATGATTTTACTTTGAAATAACTTTTTTGGTTTGGTATATAAATCAAATG
Source organism: Phainopepla nitens (assembly GCA_013400175.1). NCBI lineage: Eukaryota > Metazoa > Chordata > Aves > Passeriformes > Bombycillidae > Phainopepla > Phainopepla nitens. The sequence goes on from VXBQ01010235.1 coordinate 268,388, forward strand.
CTGTATTAAAAAAAAAACAAACAAAGAAAAAGTAATTCAGAATATTGCAAAAGGCCAACTGTGTCTTTGTGTCCCAGAGGTCAGTACAGGCAAGGAAGTGAGAAATGGCCCCATTTCTGTAGCCTGTGTGGTGACAAGCTGTGGGCTGGCATCTATAAGGATAGAAAGGGAAAAAGGATTTTTATTCCTCCCTGGTACTATTTATTGTTAAAGCCACAAAGAATCTTGCAGGTGATTTAAAACACAGGAGCTATTAAAATATTAGTAATTTCAAGAGCATTCTTGTGTTCTGGAAGTGCATGCTATGATGAGCTCAGGTTTCCAAGAGTTTCTTTCCAATTGGAAGAGCAAAAAGTTATTTAAAGCATCTCAAATTCACACTATAACACACATAGGAATATGATTATGAGAAGGAAGTAAATCAAAACACTGCAGGAGTTAGTATAAAATGGGTAGATTTTGCATCACTAAATCCAAAACTAAGCTTCATTCCCTAAAACATTTTGCTCAGTGCTTTAAGTGAAAATGTGAAATGCAGGGACAGGATTTCACCACCATCCATCTTTGTGTGCCTTTGTTTGCCAAGCCCCAGATGCTGGCACATGTGACATATGTGACACTGTCCCAGGCTCTGATTTTATGATCACAATTGCTTCTTCTCCTCCTTGTATGAAACCGAAGTCATACCCAGAGACTAAAAAATTGGTGCCTCTTGCTGTAGCTGCACTGGACAGGCAGAGCTGACAGAGTTGCAGCTCTTTTAAGGCCACCTCCAGAAGTGCTTTAAAGGCAAGAGAAAAAGTCTCATTGAATGCATCCCCTTTTGGGCAGGACCCTGGGGAGACTACGCACAAGTTCCTACACAATACATATAAAAATCTTCATTAATGTGTGTGAGTTGTTTTTTGTTTTGTGTTTTTTGGGGTTTTTTTTGTTTGTTTTTTTTTTTTTTGTGTGTGTATATGTGCTTTTATTTCTCAGTGCAGTTTTAGGACAGTGATTTCATTTGAAGTTTAGCTAAATTGGGTGTCCAGGTATCAAACAACAAGTAAGGAGAAACTGGGAGGTAGAAAATTTAAAGCAGAGATGAACCTGAGCTGAAATCCAGATCCTAATGAAGCCACTGGGAGGTTTATTTTATATATGGGACTTCATCTAATATGAAAGCCACCCACTCCTGTCAGCCTCCTGCAGTTTTTGAAGGCTTCCTCGTTTTATCATACATAATAAAACAGGCTTGCTCTTTAGGGAGAAGAAAAGTTACTTCAAAAATGACCTCATCCATGAAGAAGACTATGGCTGTCTAATTCAGGGAGGGAGAGCTCAGAAATCCAGACTATCTCTGTGAAAGTAAGGAACGGTTGTCAAAAAGCATCTGTCCCCAGCACTGAGCCCTCGAGTAAAGCAAAGACAAATGAGAAATAACTGCCCAAAGTTAAATGCCAGGAATTTGGTTGCTTGGCAGGAAAGGGCAAGCAAGAAAGCGAGCTAGCTTAGGTTCTGTTCCTTCCACAGTATTGATATTTTTTTATTTCTCCATCCTAAATGGGATTAAGGCCTACATGGGACCAGCCTAATGCTAGAAAGCATTATGTAATTTCCACCTTTGGGTGGGATCACTTTCACATGGAATGTCTAGTGGTTTTCTCTCTCCCTTCCAGATAAGAGTTTGTGTAAAAGTGATATCCTCTGGCAAGTCCCAGCCAAGGCTTGCTGGCGGCATCTGGACTGGGACTTGTTAGCAAAAAGTCCCATTTTTCTCATTCCTGCAAGACACTGGCAAGCCTTCTCACTGCCTAATGCCTCATTCTGCCAAGGAAAACCAATATGAGTAATGTTCTTACTTCCCTTAGGACAGGAATTGCATCCTGTGAAAAGATGATATTTATGAGGCAAGTTGTTAGTAACTTGACTTCTATTAATTTTAAAAACCTGCTAAATGAGTACAAATCTTTCTTTCTTTCTTTCTTTCTTTCTTTCTTTCTTTCTTTCTTTCTTTCTTTCTTTCTTTCTTTCATTTCACTGGTTTCAAAATTGTGATTGTGAGCTGTTTTTGGGCATGGGAGTGCCATCAGTGTTAATATAATACTTTGTCCTCTGTGTCTTTTCCTATCTTATTCAAACCAAATTTTCTGCCTATTTCTCTCTCCTTAGTACTTTATCTCAGACTCTGAGATCTTTTCCCTCATTCTTCTTATCTCCAGTTTGGTGTACCTATTTTTCCTGTACATTTTATCAGGATTTTAACTTTCTTGTATTTCCTTCACTTATATTTTATTTTATTTTATTTTGTTTTTGTTTTATTCTTTTTTTTCTGTCCCCAGTTTTATCACAGTCTCTTCTTTTTTCCTTACCTTTAAAAGCTCCATTTTATCCATAACTCTACTGAGAGAAGTAGAAAGAGTTGCAATCAAACTCAGCCAAATGAAGATTTTAGAAACATGTTTCCCTATAATAGCTATATTCATTATTTATCTGTAAACTATTCACAATGGATGCTAGGACATCTCTTCACTTGCTTTATCTTTTTCCAGTGAATTTAAATGGTCTTTATTAATCTGAACAGATTAGCTTCTTGTGTCATTGTTCTGCTGTCCCCTGTGTGTCCTTTAATCCACTGGCATATTTATAACTTCTGAGTTAAAATTACTTTACAAGGAACAGTTGAATATATATAAAATAATACTATTTAATCTCTGTTTTTGGGGCTAGAGGTGAGGAAAGTAAATGGACTCCTTCCTGATACTGCAGAATAGTCTCTCTAAATGATGAACATCACTTCTTCAGATCCCTATGTGGGCTTCAAATCTCCACCACAGAGTCACTTAAAAGGTTCTATAATTAATATAGGAGTATAAACTTGCTGTAAAATCTTGACTGGCTCTGCTGCTCTTGCTTTCTTCTGTGGGGCACGGGCTCTATTAAATCATACAGATTTTCAAACCAGCTGCTACTTGGGAAAGATGTAACTATAGGAAATGGCATAACTATATATCACGTTTCTTCACCACATTACCTCTTAGTTTCATCTTAAATTTTACCTGTAATTTCCTCCTTCTGATCAGCAAAACGATATTGCCAAATTTTTGCAACCTCCTTAAAGCAGCCACACACTCAACTCTTTCCTTTCAAGTCCTGCTCCTCTGACAAGCTACTTTAGAAGGGTCTGACTGTACATGATAAGGCCATAAATTTGAAGCACAGATGGTCCAATCGTCTTTGCAATTATTGTATTGCACCATTGGGTACACAAGGGTTTCATTTGTTTAAAATATATTTTTCTTATAGTTGGAATCTGTCATGGCAGGTTGGCTTGTCTGTTTGTTAGTGGACAAACTATTTGTGTAACAGGTTTACTGGAGAGGTTGAACTCAGTGTGAGCATATTTTTTCCCTGTTTCCCAATAAAGAATAAATCATCTGTAATATATGGTACTTTTGGCTGACCTAGTGTTGTCATAAAGATAATATGTCCGTCAAGAGAAGCATTCTGTGTGAGAGCAGTGATTTGTTTTTAGAATGCGTTTTCCATTAACATTAAAAACAGAAAAAGTAATTATTTGTAAAGTGTTCATTTAAGTACACAATGAAACATTCGTACTTGCTCAGGGTAGAAAATAGCATGGCTTCTACAAAAAAGATGAGAAAAAAAATGCCACTTAATCATTTGGCTAAACAAAAACCTATATCCATTTTTGTCAGTTCCTGAGATTTAATTAAAACACAGAGGTTGATTCCAAACTAAACCAAACCAAACCAATGCCTAATTATTACAAGTGTTAATTACAAGTCTTGCTTTAACTGAATGACTAATAGAACAGAATGGCAAATGCCTTCCCAACAGCAAACAGATTTAGTGACAAATGAAACAGGATGCAAATTGAGGGCATTTCTGAGCCTTTGAAATCCTGTTTTACCTCTACTGTGAATAATAAGTGGGAATTGTTTTAGCCCATGTTGGGGTTTGTTTATCATGAAATTCTGCTTTCTGTTTGAGGCCATGAAAATAGAAAACGAAAATAGGGAAAATACCTTAATCCATGACTCCTTTTTCCTCCTGTGGAATATTTTAAATTTGTGAAATCAACATGAAGTAGGAAGTCAGCCTGCTGGTTTTACACTTCCAGACAGCTACTGGAATCAAATTGAAGGTAAAGTACAGGTTTCAGATGTGAGCACTCCCAGAAGACGAACGTTTATAAAGAGCTTATAGCTGGAAGTGGGTTTGGACAGCTATTAATGCCAAAACAGTGCCTGTTATCACAAACCATGTTCCCTTCACACTGAGGGTAACTCACTTAATTCCACCTACAGTAAATGACAAATGTTATGGGTTTTCTTTTCTGAACTACAGAGATGAGGGTTTTTGTTTCCATTCTTCCTGTTGCCTGAGGAACCAACCTTCAGTTTTTCTTCGTTCCAGGGATTTGATGTGAAACATGGCAGAAAATTTCTAATCATCCAGGAAACTTTACATTAATCTAGGGATAAAGTAATCGAAACATGGAAACGCTTCTATGACAGCTGAGACATTTATTTGCAAAAATGCAAAGAAATAAGAGTGCTCAGAGACTGAAGAGGATTTTAGTGGGCAATGGTTTTACACACGTGATCTCCAGACTTGCAAACATTAACCATCTACCTGATTTTGTGCTCTTGGCATATTTTATGAAGGGAACAGAACTGTGAATAACCAGAAAGTCAATTTCCAACAAACCAGTTTTGTAAGCCTGGACATTATGATCCACAGATCCTTTCTGCTTCCTTAATTTGATTCAGCTGTGCACCTCTGTACCTGATTTTCTTTTCATCCATTTATTTTTGTTTCCTGTCCAAGATGATCAGAATATACTGCAAGTTTTAAGTTCTCCAAGCTTAATTTGCAATTATTTTCATTTAAAATTACTCCCTATATATTCACCTAATTCTTTCTCTGGTATTGAGTAAGAAAGAATTCTTGTATTCCCCCTTAGAAAAAAACTGTTTCCAGGTAAAGCTGAAGAGTTTAAAGATAATAGGCATGGCACAGTGAGATTTTACATTCATATTGCTATCTGAATTGCAGCACTTCAGAGTGTTTTGCAAACATTAGTGAATTCAACCTTAAGCCTCCTATGGGGCATGAATTGTCATCACCATTTTGCAGATCTAGTAAAATGGCTGAATTACCTTAAATCTACACAGTAAATCAGAAAATAGATCTGTCTGTAAATGAAATGTGATGCCTTAAAGACCAATTATTCTAGATACAGGGTTTTAAGGGTATCCTGGCTGGTAAAATGGGTTCCATTTTTTGCAGTGGACTTGATGGCACAGCTTGAAATGACAGTTTCTCTTGAAGTCACCAAAATATGGAATGCTTGCTTTGAAGGAAGACAAAAACAACATTAGTGGTTTAACTTGCATTTGATGATTGCTAGCAGCAATCTCAGACCACTTTCAACCTAAGCTTAGAAATTTTTTTCTGGGTAGACATACCTCATGATTTGGTCAGGTTTGGGTTTGTGTTGGCTGCCTTGCATTTCTACTGTGATAAGTGAAATATTGATTCCCTTTCTCACCAGGGTCCCGTGCTGGGCATATTGGATCTATCTAGGAGCTGGTCACTTCCATTTAATGACAACTGTTGCAAATAGCCTGCTTTTTCTTTTCTCATTTCTTTTTTCTTTCTTAATCTTGTGATATTAAGTTCCAGATATTTTATGCTAAACATGTAATTTCAAGTCTTAATCCGAGAGACAGCACTGGAAATTGCTGAGAGCTCTCCTCAAAGGGGGTGGGATCAGTACAAAAGCCCCATGGTGTGTTAGAGCATTACATCAGCTACTTATCAACAGCATTTTTGTACTGTTTGTATTCAGATGAGATTAAGTCCAAGTATGATTTTATTCTGGCCTCTTCCAAATTAGATTAGTGAAAACCAATTGAATCCTTCTTTCAAAGAGGTAATTTGTTGCAGATATCTTGCTGGATCTCACTCTGAAATGGGATCAGTTGATAGAGCATTCAGCATGGTTGATCAGCTGTGCTGAAATGAAGTGGTTTGGTATTCATTAAAAAATGTATTGCTTCTGTGGCTGATGGAACTCCTTTTTGAGTAAGACACTACGTGTGATGGGAGAAGTCCACAGCAACTCTTATTATTTACTGGTGTTGGGTATTCATTTTGGAAAAGAGCTGAGTTGGAAATCATGCAAGCAGCTGTTACATAGTTAGGTTTGATAATGTAAATGTTTAGAAAATGCAAATTAAGCTCACGATAATTAGTAATGATGCTTTTCTACTCTTATTAATGAGGTAATGCTTCTGGCAATTACATTTAAATTTCATATGAAGGTTCAAAGCACTGGAACAGTTTCCTCTTAAGAAAAGCAGAACTCGGTGTGAACTGTACCATGGGCTCTTACAGAACCAGAAACTACTCTTCTCTGTTTCCAGACACAGAACCACTGTCTTTTCTTGATACATCTGATGCTGGGAAGAAGGATAACCATGTATGATTGTGAATGATTGTGTTAGTTTTTATACAAAGGCTGCTGTAATAACATTTTGAAATAAAAGACAGCCCTCTGTGTGTTACTTTTAGGATATGCAAACACATAAAGTGACATCTGTCCTGTGCAGGGGAGAAGAACTGAACAGCCGTCAATTTAAAGCAACCTTGATGTGGCATACTTCTTAATTTAAATGCACATTTGCAAAAACAAGCCCTTTCTGAAATGTCTGGGACCTGCTCAGGGTTGACGTGTAAGTCTGCGTTGTTGGCATAAACCAGTCCAAAATCCTGGCAGAGACACAGAAAGGAAAGAACACGGAATGTTAACAAAGGCTTCATTAATATTGATGTGTAATTCACATGGCAGAGAAAAGCTGCATTATTAGCCACTATTGTAAGGGTTCTGGCATTAATATTCAATGAGGCTATGGGGGTATTGAGATTCCCTGACTTCTGGGTACACCAGTGGTCCAATAATAATGACAAAAACTATGCTAGAATTAGTGGGAAGCTCATGCTATCCTACACAGTAATCAAGCTCTGCTTTGTTTTGTGAAGGTTTCTGAGCTTGTACTGATATTCTTGTGGGATGGAGGCGCATCCATACTTTGTTCTGCATTCAAAAAACTCCTGCATCTACAGATGAAGGTAGCACCACTCCTCTACAGCTCCATGCTGGATCTTGGTTTGAGAGAATTTTCACAGGAGATAATTTTATATCTGGTCAACAGAAAACAACCAATCCTAACTTCTCCTAGGAAACCCTTTATGGGCTACCAAATAAAATAACAGTCCTTTTTTTGTCTTCAATTATAAATAAGGTTTTGTTGTTTTTTAAGATGTGTGCAATTAAAAGATTTCATTCACATCAAACTGTGGTTGAATAAAATATGTGCTAATTGGACTTGGCCAACTAAATATGTGAACAGGGAATCCCTTTACCATTTGTATATAGAAATGATACTGTGATACAGTATTTGCAGGCTGTGATCTATTGAGACTCATGGAATATAACTTTATCCATGAAGGCAAGTGCATTGACATCAGTGGGACTAACTGCAACGCTTAAAGGCAAGTAACTTCATGAAGCCTTTGCGGGCTTAAGGCCTCATTGTGTGATTTAAGGGTTCTATTTTTTAAAGCCTTTACTAGGTTTGTGTTCCGACTATATCAATGCAGTGCTTTTCCACTGGATCCTCCCCTCTTTCTGAAACAGAATTTCATTTTAAAAAGAAACAAACAACCCTATGTATCTTGAAAAACCAATTATCCAGGAATAGAGCATACATTTTTGAGATGTTAATTCATTTATGTATTTATTTATAAAATAAAAATATGGGATCCTTCCAAGAAATCACCAGGTGCATTGGCCTTACAGATGCTGGCCTATGTATTTAGCTTTGCCCAAATATCATTGGTAGACACAGACATTATTTCAACAGTATATTGAGACAAGGATTTCTTGTCTTCTCCCTGGCAGTTTTCAGCACTAAAACAGGCAGTCCTCTTCCATTCCTCACACCACCATTTTTACAGCTGAACACTGAGCTTTGTGCCTTCCAGTGAATCCCAGCATAGAAATCAAACTTCTGCTGAAGCCACGGTCTCAGAGATGGATTGTGACTATACTGCAACCTGCCCGTCATGTTCCTTGCCTGTTCCATGCTGCTGGTGGATTCACATTTGTCTTTTCATCCTTACCCAAGAGCACTGCTTCAAATTCTACCAGTGTTTGCCTGGTAGGGCAGTTTGTGTAGGGCAACCCTGAATGGTTCATCTGTTACTGCAGAATAGTCCAGGGACTCCACAGTATTAGGTGCAGATCTCTTCTCACTTCTTCCTACTCCCAAGCAGGTACTCACCCAAGTATATGTGATAGTAACACAACCACACAATCTGTGGTGAGGCATCCAAACCAAATCAAGGCTCTGTGCTGGCCCCTTCCCTTGCTTAGGCAGCATTCAAAGATGGGTTGGCAGCTGGGGATGGGAGAAGAGTTGGGACACATTATGTCACGTACTTTGTAAAGTTCTTAGTACTTCCATGCCATTCATAATTCATGTTGAATAATACTTATGCCACCAGCTGCTTGTTGTTTTATAGCAGTGCCATTAGCTCACTACTAGAAAATGACAATGAACACCAAATACAGCTGGGCTGTTAGTGCAGGAACATAATGCATAGAAAGAAATTGAGATCCAGTGAGTATGCAGAAGCACTTGCTCCAAGATATCCTAAATGATTAATGGCATCATGGAGAACCATGATTATTCTGCCCTTGACTAATAAAACACTTAGGTCCTGTTGCAAGTACTGAAAATTTAAGAAGGCAATCTGCATTTCTTCTTACCTTCAAGACTATGTGTAGGTATTCAATATTTACTTTTTTTAGCCTCTGCTTCAGTCGCTTCCAACACCTCTTAGTAGCAATCTTGATTTCATTTTTTGCCCAAGCTCATAGTTGCTAATAAATTTTTCCATGTTGACATGGAAGATTTACTCTTCTGTCTCTGCAGACAACTGATGAAAACCATCTGAAAATGAAAAATGGTGTTCACACTGATTATTAATATGACCATGTCCTACCTTAATTTGTTTTGTTCCCAGCTGGTCATCCACTCTTGCTTTAGCCTCCTATTGTAAGCTCTAGCAAGGTATTTTCAAAGTCATGCCAAGACAGGACTCACCATATCCTCCTAGTTTTAGCCCTTCCATACTGACTACCCTTCTAAGTTTCTCTTGTGTACTTTTATTTTCCCATCTCCAAGGTTATAAATAATGCTACCCCTACTGCTTTATGTCAACATCATCAGTTTTACATAGAGGACTTATATTTGCATGAGAGATAGTTTTCTTAAAAACAACAATTCTGCAATGCTTCATTGTGAATGATGCAGTGTGAGACCGTATGCTCACATCTGGATACTGCCTAGTAGTTTGCTCTGAAATGAATGCTGCTCACCCTGGTAGTTTGGGCATTTAGCTGATGATAAATCCATTTATCCTTTTGTATTCCCAGCTGAGATTCTCAATGCCGCCTTCTAATCAGAATTTAAAGTGAGTGATATGCAATCAGGAGGGTTTTTAGAGAACAGTAAGGTGCTTGTCGTTTCACCTGTGCGCTTAACAGGCTTTCATTTTTCTCACCAAATAGCAGTGGCACTCACAGGAATAAGGAGCTACCAGGAAACACTCAGCCAGGCTCTCTAATACTGAGCAGGACATTTTTCTGGAGAAATTTTGCAGTATTTCTCTATAGCTGCAAATTTGCCATAACTTGGTGTAGTCAGCTGGCACTCTGGGGCCAATGAGAGCTCACGGCTATCTATATTTTCTTTTGTTACCAAAAGATTAAAAGCTTTTCACAGAATAATGACTACTTCTGTTGCCATGTCACTTTAGGAGTCTGATTTTTAAGCCCTTTTGAGATTCAGTACCAAGGAGTGGGTGTGTGCTATTACCCTGCATTTGAACTGTGAAAGGAGTGAGATCACTGGGATGGAAAGGGTTTCAGCACTGTCCTGTGCAAAGTAACCAACCTACAAGGTAACAAACCTTCAGAGCTGAATACTTAAATCCTCTGAAGGCTTGTAGGTGCAAAATTTGTGTTCCAGATGTTAGAGAGGAAAGAGAAAGGAGGTGTTTGGACAGAGGTTTCAGGAAGCCATAGATTCACTATGACCAGTGAAAGGTCAAAGGTTGGACTCAATGATCTTAGAGATGTTTTACAACCTAAATGATCCTGTGATTCTGGAAAGAGATACTGATGAATTGACTGGGGTCTCCTACATTGGATGGGCTCCTGTGGTGGTTGAGGTTCACTCAGCAGTGCAACAGTTTTCATAGAGTCTGTAGCCAAATTCCATACAGAGGCCCTGACATGGCAGCTGCATGATCCTTGTTGGATAAACTTGGCTTTTCCATGCTGTGGTCTGCTTGTCCTTGCTGGGAGATGTGTTTTTTGGTGATAAAAGAAACAAAACAGCAACAAAGGGAAATTTGCAGTGGATAGCACAGCACATATCATCAAATCTGTCTTGAAAAGTGGCAGGGGCCTCTCAGACTTTTAAAGACACAGTGCACAGTAAGGGAAATCACAGCAATTTCATACGCCACATGAGCTGCAGTCTGAATTAATGGAAGCAATTTGTGTGTTGTGCTTCCTTCTAAACTTCTGTTAAATGTCTTTCCAGAATACTGTGTAATTTTAGTCTGTGCTGCTCAGTTTCCCCACCGACCAAACTGTAGATGTATAAAATAACATATTACAAGGAATCATACTTAAATCTATCAATATTTCCCAGTGAACCTGTATATTAATTCAGATTAGACCTCCTACTGTTTTAATTCTGGAACCTGGGTAAACCACACTCCCAATACATCATGTATTATAAAGATACATACCCAAGATGCTGTTAAGCTAATCACTATTATTTTTCACTTGACACACTGCATTTATATTTTTGATAAGAGTTTATACCATCTGCCTGTTTTCTAGACCTTTGAGAAATATGTACATGCAAAGCATTTGCACTCAGAAATCTATACAATTTTAATCTTCGAAAATATTTCAAAGTTTGGATTAACTTTTTGGGTATTTTTGAATCTTGGTATATGTGTGAAGATCTGATAAGGAGAAAATCAAAATAGTTTCCTTAGAATTAATACTTCTTTATGTGTCTGGAGACTGAAATAATTTTTAAAATTATGATTCCTTCCTAGAAAAAAGCCACTAGAACATATAGGTCCCTATTTCTATGTATAATGTAAAAGTAGTCCCTTTCCTTATTGGTCAAGTGACTTAGGACTCCAAAAATATAGTGTAAAATTAACCAAATTCAGTTAGCATTCAACAAGTAGTATATCTCAGATAAGGATTTTCAAAGAGTTCGAGAGGACTCAGTATTTGTCTTTAACTTTTCTGCATATAAGTACATTGGGATGTCTTCCAGCAGCATTTTTTGAAGGATGTGTCTGCTTGATACATTTCTGTGGAAACTTTGTCTGCATTGGCATTTATAAGACTGAGAGAGAAACATGATCCAGGTAAGGTCACTGAATGGAGACAAAAATCAGATGAAAAGATATGCATATAATGCTGCATGAAACGCCTAACATTATTTTTTTCAGCACTATTTTCCCCAGGCAAAGTCAATCTCTATCCTTTCCTTTCAATATTCTCTCTCCCTCATCTATTTGTCTCCTTGTTCCCTCTGATGTGAAATAGCTTTTTTTACTTTCCTAATGTTTAGAGGCTGGAAATATGCTGAGGATGGAACTCAGATCTCACTAGTTATAAGGCAGCACCATGCTCCTAGAGGATCAGCTAATGAGCAGGTGGAGGGAGTGTCCGTGCCTGGCTCTCTGCTGATGAGGGACAATTCCTTCCCGGGCTGTGACACTGCACGTTCTGTTAAAGCATATGAAAAAGGTTGCGGCAGTGTCAGATGAGTATCACAGATTTTCCAAACTTGATCTCGTCTTTAGTCTTTAGCTAAAGGAAAGTGGAAGGGCAGGAGGATGAAGGGCCAAGGACGACAAAAAAAAAGGTGGATTTGAATTGCAGGCAGGAACTGAAAAGCCCATAATAGCTGTTTAAAAATCCAGAGTCAGAGAAGACGAGTTTTTAACAGTAGACAGATTTTATGGCAAAGAAGGAAAGCATTTCTGTGTTTAACTGTGCTTACAATTAATCAACTTTTAATTCTGTTCATTAAGCTTCATTATAATGAAGCAGTGTATTATCATCACGAAGGAGTGGATTTGATTAAATTTTGAAGTGGAACAATTCAAAAATACTACTGCAACCTAGCAGAGCTTGGTAAAATCCATGCACAGGGGTTCTCTCAAATTAAATCCAGTAGAAATTGTCCCTTTTTATCAGATAAGAGTTTGGCTGTAGGTCCTGGGATCTTCTTATTTCTCTCTCTATATTTATGGTATATGGGTGTGTGTGTTTATAAAACTACTTAGACATTTTCATACACAACTACAAGATTGATTTTCCCTGTTGCATATCAACTCAGGTGCCAGTGTGGGGATGTTAATGTTCTGACATATGAATGATTCTAGTTACCCAAATACAGACATATAATGGGGCAATTTTCTTAAGTTCTTTTTTTCCATCAGGAAATTTCCTACTTCAAGGAGTATTTTCTGAAGCACTCCGTTTAATTAAAGCCAGTTGGCATGTGATTTTTTCTTAATGGATAATTTAGTTTGCACTAGACTAGAAAATCCAAAGAAATCTGGACTGAGTGTATATGTTGACTTTCCTCAAGCAAAGATGTGACTAACTACCTTTGAGCACCATTTTCAACATATGATAAAGAGTTTGCTGCAATGTTAAGGCAAGGAATTTTGTTGATTCTTGATATTATAAAGAATCTGAATCCAAGTCCAACCAGTACCTCTTCCCATTTCTGCTGGATATATAAAGCTCCTTAGCCATCTTTTATTTCTTTTACTCCTAAGGCTTCTTGGCTTGTTTCAGGTTGTCGTGTAAACTTGGTTCTTCTCATTGACGATGCCCTAATCAACAAAACACACAACAACTGCCTCCCCTTGCAACACAGACATTTATTTGTCCGTTATCCAGAGGAAATTGCACAAGGTAATTCTCCAAAGCCAAATTATCATGTAGTCCCATTCAGGGATTTGTCTTCACAAGGGCATGTTCCATGGTGTGTGCGATGAGGGACTGGACATTACTTTAGGACTTGTTCCAAATCCTTCCTGAGGAACTTTATGCCTTTCAACTGAATGCTACAATTAAAAATGCACTTGGATGTATGAAGCCAAACATAGAGTGTGGCCTCAGGAAAACCATGGCTCTCGTTTCCTATGGATCCCTTGGGAAAATGTGCTTGTTATGAAATCTTAATGATGTCCTGCCTTTAGGAATTGCTCCTGCTGCCTTTCTCTCACTTACATAATTACATTTGCTGTGTTGCAATCTGCAACAACCAATGTTTGGGACAGGCCAAGACTTGTTTGCCTTATTGACACAAACAGTTTGAAAGAAAGCCTTGGGATTATTCATGTGAATGAACTCAGCAGGGTGTAGTCCACTCTCTCACTGCTCTAGCACTTGATTTGGGGGAATATTCACAGTCTTTCACAGATTCATGTGTGCCTAACTACTAAGGAGCACGCTCTGAGCACACAGACATATTTCTCCGTGTACTTCTTGACTGTGAGCTCAGTTTGCTGGCCAGGAGAGGCTGTTCTGTGAAAAAAATATTTTCTAAATCAAAACCTGACTTTGTGGCATGTCTTCAGATGGTGGTAAGAGTCTTTCAAATAGTGCTGAATTGGCAGAATCTCTGCTCTTCTGAATTTGGAGTGAAGTCAAATGTTCATCTCTGCTGGCCTAGGCCAGTGCTGTCACAGCAAGGCAGGGGAGAGGATTGCTGGCTCTGGACTGAATATTAAGATGCTTAACAAAGTGGAGTGGCTCCAGCAAAAACTCAGGAGGCTGACTGCTCCTAGCACAGTCACACTTCTAAGCCAGAGGTGCTGCTATACATATTGCTTTTTCAGTCCTTGACTGACTGGGCTATCCTAGTTTTGACAAGATTCTCTTTCCATAGAATTTCAGTTAGAGTCAAGTAAGCATGAACGAAACTTCTTAGTTTCCAATAAATGGCATTTTTTCTGTAAATGTAATAGGTAATATGTCTTTCCACCAGTTTTACTTCTTGCTGTATGCTTTGAAACTAGTTCTGTCTGTACACTCTAGAACTAGCTCCTTAAAGCCTCATTCTTCTCCCAGTTCAACAGTATTTAAAACTGGCATTTTTTAGCATAGATAGTTCAAAACTATGAAGACCTTTCCCTGAGCTTAGACTTTTTTTTTCTCATTTTAGAAACCTACATTTTACTATATATGCTATTATAAAAGGGATTATATGTCTTTTGTGCATGTTAGATACAATATGGGGTGACACCATGCTGCTGAGATATTTGGGAAAAACTGGTTCTCAGGGAATTTCCTTTTCAATAACCAGACAAATCTTCATGATGCCTTGGAACTAGTAATAGTAATAATAATAATTTAAATACCATGGGAATTTTTTTTCAACTTAAGTAGAAGAACTGGGAGATCACTTAAGCACAGGTGACTAGAACAAACTTTGTCTTTCTTTTACAAACTGGCAAAAAATACATTCCAAAATAATAGCATAGAAATGCTTTTAGAGCTGAATTATTTGTCAGGATGTATGGGATATTTGGCATTCATGAAATCTCTTTCCTTAGATTTGCAACAGGAAAGTAGAAGTAGGAACAGGAAACTGTGAATACCTGGTTTATCCTTTGAGATCAGGGTGATGAAGTTAGTTTAAGGGTTGTTAAGGAACATTTTTTCTCCTCCCTAAATTACAAGGCAAAAAATAGGAACATGAGCACACAAAGAGCAAAACATGGAATAAGATTCCTCTATAACTCCTTTCCCTCCTTTCCCTCAGGACAAAAATCAAAACCACTTTAGAGGAAATTCTTATATTTATATAAAATAAGGTGGGTTTTTTTCCTTGCTACCATCTAATTTCCAATGAATAAGGATTACTTTCAAGCTATGTCAGATGGGATTTTGGTTGAATTTACCCTGAGCTATATAAGCATTAGAAAGTGAAACCTTTCTTCCGTAGATGAGTCTGTTCATGGCTTGCATATTACAGTTTGCCTTATTACATCTCATGGATTGAAGCCTAAGGCTTTCTGAGTTTCCCAAAACTGAAGGACCCTTGCAAGCTTTGACAACCAACAATCTGCATTAACAAATGATGTGGATATTTCATTTGAAGTGGGAAGAATAAAGAACATTGCTTTAAGTCAGTGAGGATAATGAAAGACTTAATATAGGTTGAGTATAAAAGATGAGTCCAAACCTGATTGCTTTCTGTAGAATAATTAAAAGGAGGTGCTCTATAAAAGGTGCTGTTTGACAAGTTCCTTCTTCAAGTGTTTTTCATTTATCTTCTCCATTTCTTCTACTCTTTGGCACACATCGATCCACTGACTGCTGCCCTCATTAGCAGTTAAACTTGTGTAGTCTGACCAAGACATTGCTGAGAAACTGAGTTGGGTGACTTAGACCCAGCTTTTCTGGTGGCCACTAGGAAAAGTGATGTTCCTGCTTTCACATATGATATTTATACAGTGGGACATGTTCGGAAACTCTGGCTGTTGAGACACAACTTGTCCAGAAGTTTTTAAGCACTTCCACTCTCTGGCAATTTCTCACACAAGCTGAACCCCCTGTTCACTTACTTCTATCAGCTGCAGTCAGCGTGTCTGGGAGCAGCAATGAGATTTTGTTAAGTCCAGCTGTAATCCTATAGTTCTCATGATGCAAAACCTGAACCACGTCTTCAGGGACATTTAAAAGTTATGTTAGCCATCCCTGCAATAGTAATGTACTAAGTTCTCAGGGAGAAAGCAGGTGGCTGTAATGTAAGGTTTTTAAAATACAGAAAATTTTGAGGAATGAGATGTATTAAT
Organism: Phainopepla nitens; assembly: GCA_013400175.1. Classification (NCBI taxonomy): domain Eukaryota; kingdom Metazoa; phylum Chordata; class Aves; order Passeriformes; family Bombycillidae; genus Phainopepla; species Phainopepla nitens. Next base: position 284,387 of record VXBQ01010235.1, read on the forward strand.
CATCAAAATGGACCAACACACAAGAAGTAGAACATGAATAATGTGCACCTCTGAACTTCTGGAATAATCAGGTTCAGTTCATATACCGTGAACTATGAAATGTGGTCAGTGGTTGGTATTATCTGAAAATTATTTTGATAAAATGATAATTTCATAAGGAAAATAGCTCCACAGTAGAAAACATATATTACTCTTATTTTAAGGGATCCCATGATTCTGTTTTATATCAGCTCTTTAATCACTCCTGCTGAAATAAGCTCTACTCTGCAAGTGCACCAGAGCTACAAGTCACTGGAGCTAGGGAAGGATTTCAGATGTTTAAGTGGGGAGGCAGAGGTCTCTATAATGGTACAAAGCAGTTCTCCACAGCCCTTTGCCACAGAACTTCACTTTGTCTTGAGAAGGAGTTGGAAAACTGTCATAGGCACATCTAATGTCTGAAGCTCAGTCACTTCAGAAAGGGAGAGTTTTTAGGACAAGACCCTTGTCAGGCAGCAGCAGATGTCCATGTGTTTTAGCTATCGTGGCCCAGGACCTGGAGAATATTGTGGAACATGTATGTTCCAGGATTATAGATTCCTCTGAACACTCATTTTGAGGGATCATTTAAACCCCTGCTTTTTTTTTTAATTGGACAAGGTTTTAAAAATACATTCCGAAATACAAAGGTAGTTAAGCATCAAGGATGATATTCAAAAGCACCCAGGTGCCAAACTCCTATCAAATATGGCAAGCCTTAAATCATAGAATCATAGAATGGTTTGGATTAGAAAGGACCTTAAACATCATCTAAGGTCCAGACCCCCTGCCATATGCGGGAAAGCAAATATCAATCTGCTTTTTTTAGGCTCCTAAGAACTAGGAAAAATCTGATTTTCTGGGTTAGGCTATGCACCAACTGAAGGCAACAACAACATGGATCCAGGACTGTGTCCTCCTGGTTTAATCATAACCAGGTAGCAGTAGATTGAAGAAGTCTAGCAGTGAAAAGCAGTGTTCAAGCTTCAGTCATGTAATTCCTGTGGATTTTAATGTGTCATGAAAGTTTATCCTGGATGGTAGTGCAGGGAGAACCCAAATATCCAATAGGAAAATGCATTGAGCCCATTCTCCATCATACTCTGAAAATAGCTCCACACTCCAGCATTTCATAGACCAGGTCTGTGTTTTCAATGGTACAACTGTTTCTCGTCTCCTGTTCCCTGCCTCTGGAAAATCTTGTGCATCTTCTTCCTACAAATCTTTTTTGTCTTTGATATGCCTGGCTTCTGTGGCTCCTGGTAGGGATATCTTCCTACCAGGATAGTCCTCCTGTGGAGGAGTACTGGGGCAAATGGGTTTTTTCATGGTATTACCTATAGGGTTATTTTGTTTTACTTTAAAGATTGATGGTTTGGAAAAAAAAGAGACAAGAAATCCTTTGATACATTTAGGTATGGATCTGTGTCTAAAATGAAGAGCTTTTCTTCTGCCGAAATTTGGCTGATTTTTTCACTAGATGTAAAATATGGCTATTAATACATTTTACATTTTAGTTTTTTTTTTTTCCCAGTTGAAATGTCACAGTAGTGAAAATGTTGTGACTTGTTTATTATTCAGGATTATTTTGCCAAGTGAATAGGAAAAGCTTTTAGGCACTAACTTGGTTTTGTGTTTAGATCACATAATAAGTCACCTCAATTATCAACAGCAAAAATGTGTCTTTCTTTAAAGAGACATTTTGATTTTTATCAGTTCCTATTGTGTAGTATTATTTCCTATTCTACACTGTAGTTTAAAGGTCAATGATGAAGTCATTTGGGATTTAGTCATTCTAAGGCTCTGGTGCTTTAATTTGACAACAGTGATTAGGAGTTTGCAGTTGTTGGAAACCATGAGAAAAATAATCTAGCTGTTGGTCTATTTCCATATTCAGAACAAAGTTTCATTCCTTTAATTTGATTTTATGCTTCCCAGTTGGATTTTGAGTGGAAAAATGAATTTTCAAGTGTTCTGAAAATTCAGAAAATATATTTGTGGGAGTTTTCCAAAATATTTTGTGAACTGGTGAAACAATGTAATATTCTGCTCTCCTACTTTCTTTTAGATGCGGATAGAGGTACTTTTGGGGCAAAATCATAGTCTTGGGGGAAAAAAAACCCCAAATCACTGAAAAATGGAAATGCAGGATATTTCAATTATCTCCTTATATTCCCAATGTTATTCATAGAAGACACATACCTAAATTCCAGATTTTTGTATTAGTCTTAAACTTTTTTTCTTTTTTTTCCCCTAGAACTAATCTCTAACTATAAAAAAATTTACAACTATTCCATAGGAAAACGTAAGTAAAGACAGCACAGAATAGGGTGCAAAATGTGATGGGAGAAGGACTAACAGGGATGGGATTTGGACCAAATTTTTCTACAGTAAGCCACATGTATGGGAGGTTTGCTATTAAATTTCTGTCACTGTTGCTTCTTGTACCTCATTGTACATCAGTCAGTGTCTTTAATCAGCAAATGAAGAGTGTTATGGTTTTTTGTGTAGCTAAAAATTGGTGTCAATTTAGTGCACAGAAAGCTCATCTTGACTGACAGTCACCGAAGGGAAGATATGATAAATGAAAGCTTTTATGTATTTAGATATTGCTGATAGGTTTAATGCTATCAAACATTAAATTTATCACCTATAATTTGGGAGTAAATAGGAAAAAATATTACTTTTAGAATTGCGGGTTACAGCAATTCCATTTTATTTTATAGTAGGGGAAAAGAATGTCTCTGAATTCTGAATATCTAAGAGAACACAAGTCATCTTTCCAGTCAGGCTATTTATAATAATAGGTCTTCAAAAGCTGAATCTTACCAGACTGGGAGAAGTGACTTCACTGCAGTCTGTAAGTACCTTCACAAGGAGAAAATGATGGTACTGAAGAATTTTTTAACCAATCTAAGAAAAGCGTGAGAAGAATCAATTGCTGGAAACTGAAGACAGATGAATTTAGATTAAATGTAATTTTTAAAATTTTTTTATCACTAAGATTAAATGTTGGAATATGTTCTCGGGGCAGAGATCCTCCATTTCCCAAGGTTTTCAGTCCAGGGTTAAAGATCTTTTGAGCATCAGTGTTTTAGCTAAGTCATTTCCTAGACAATTATTAGGTGTTTGGTTTAGTAACTGGATAAAATGTAATGGCAGGGGTGGTCAAGCTGTGTACTAATCCCTTCCAGTCTGAAGTACTGTGAATCTTGGGGGGAAAAGCTCATATAGCTGGGCAGATGAAAGCTCTAGTGTTGGTTAGGACACAGCTAGGTTTAAACTGTCTTTTGATTGTGTCTTACACAGGTAACTGGAGATGCTGCTGCCACATGTTGGCCTCAAGACAACATTTATATTGGTACAAGCACCTGTGTTTGTGTTCTGTACACTAAATCCCCCCTTTCCCCCACTATGTTTCCAAGGTTTTCTCTGTCTAGAGTTTCATGTAGATGACTTTCCCTCACTGTCCTCTGAGCTCCATGATGCTCTGAACTGTGTTTCCAGCACCCATGGTACTGCTGATATCTGTTCTACCCTAATCAGTCACCCCTGGCTCACTGGTGGGACTTTCAGAGGCTGCCTGCAGATTCCTTCAATTGCATATTTTCCAAAGATGCCTTGACAATACTTCTAGATCTCTCATTAAGCAGAGAGTAAAGCCCAAAGTCCTCCCTCACCTTTCTTCAAGTCTCAGCCATTCATGAAATTATCCCAGGTAAGAATAAATAGGGCTAAGATTGTTAAGTTTGCCTCAGTTTCTGTGTCCTCTATACTGCAGCATTTCTGATCTCTTGTCATTACTTATTTTTTATGTTATTAGCATCTTCTAGCTTTTTTGCTGATTGGAGAATGAAGTGCATGCAACCAACAGCAGCCTATTTTTTTCTCATCAGCTAAACATGGGTGAATAAGTGAATCTATGAGTGAGTTTGAAATTCTTTCCCAAACATTTTTATTTCCTACTGTATTGCTTGATTTTAAATCACTCAAATGATCATGAAGGATTGCTATAATGCCATGATTAAGAGAAAATCAGAAGATTTATTTTCCTTCACCTTGTTCACCTGTCACTTTAGATAGCTCAGCAGAGCTCATTGCGTTAATCAGATTTTCACGCTACTTTTGTTACTTTGGAGGTGCTGCAGTGCCATGCCCTGGAATAAGAGCAGGCAGCCCTTAGGCTCCTCAATTCTTTTACCATCTGATATCATTCTGCACTGTTCTTAGAGGCTCATGGCAAAAGAATCGTGTTCCATTTACTAGGTCAGGTACAGTAGAGAGCAAACCCTTCATTCGCTCCACATGAGCTGATATAGGAGAAAGAAGAGATTATATAATTTACTAAAATGCTAATGTTTAATTATGCTCCATCCCTTTGTGCCAGTGGAAGGAGAATAGTGTCTGTGAGGCAACACTGTCCACATGTGCCAGCCCAGTTTTTGATCTAATTTATGCTAGCCTGCACTCAAAGTCCCTTTCTTGGGTTTTTGATGCTCCCTGAATGAAGAGTAAGAGCTGAATTCAACCCAGTTCTGTGCTTACAAAAGTAAATTTCCACCTATGTCTTAAAAGTACAGATATTTTCTACTTGAAAAGCATTATGCATGTAATTATTTTTTCCTCACTTCTGTCATTTACAAACAAGTGTCTAGCAGAAAATTATTATAAGGATCTCTTCCCAGACTGAGATGCAGACAGAGCACGCTGCTTACAATTGTACCACCCATTCTGTTTGCCTTATGGTTGTCAATGACTTTCACATCAGCCCATTTTCTCTCTTCCAGCAGAAGGCATTAGCATATTCAAAGCATCTCATTTCATTGTTTCATAGGGTGACCTTAGCAAAACCTCCAATCCTGAATAGGAAGCAGCACTGAAAGAGCATGTTGAACAACTAGGATAATTGCAACAGATACTACAGATACTTCAATTCACTGTTTAGATCTGCTTAGTTGCCTTCAAATGCTTGTTTTCTAACAGCACAATAGGTTTGATTCTCTTCTGCTGATGGTCTTACATTGATAAACCATAACTGAATACAATTATCAATTTACTGAATGTGAGTGAGAAGCAGAGGTTCTGTATATTTAAAACAGAGGAATTTTTTCCATTGGTAAAGCTAAAATGGGTCTCTTATTTGACATGATTTATAGCAGCAGGTCTGATAACCACCCAGGTTCAGTCTATTGCTCATAGAATGGATAGATTATTATCTTCTTTTATTAAATTCATGCATGGCTTGCTGTTGAAGCTGTATATTAAAAGGAGAACAAATACAGTATGGCTGTATCCTGCTGTCAATTCAATGAATAGACTTCCTACCATGCCCGATCAATGGGGAATTTGGTGTGAAATCAATGTCCAGCTCTGGCCCACAGCAGTCAGTTCTCTTGAGAACAGTATATCCATGTTAATGTCACATTCAAATAAGAGCAAATTCCTATTACCCTGGAAATCAGTGAACCCTTTACTGTTGATTTAAAGGTGGGGTGGCTGTGGGGAGTGAGGCCTTGACACTTTAAGTAGAGTTTAAAAGGCTTTTATTCTCTTTATTGTTAAAGGTATGACAACTTCAGGTTTGCAATTTGACAGAGTGCTGAAAACAGCTGCATCACAGATCTGTTCCTCTGTGAAGTCAGGCAAAAGAAATTGGCTTTCTACCCTGTTGGTAATTTTCCATTATCTGCTTTACTTACTGGCTGCAAGAGGTTTTCCTTTTTTTTAGATCCATACATCCAATAACACCTATGCTAATACCACTTTTTATTAGGAGCTGGACGGAACTGGCAATGTCTGCACGTCAATATTGCCTTCATTTTTTTTCTGGCCCCATGCACCCAGATGCAAAGTTTCAGCCATCCATTTATTTTGGTAAGTTGCATCAGTGATAGATGCATTACATCACTCAGGGCCATTCATTTCCTGCCCTGCAGCAGCAGGGCAGATAGGACTGCAGGGGGACAACTCTCCAGTCAGCTGGAATTTCTTCTCCACATCTTCTGTTTCAAGTGACACCTTAGGCACACTTGTAAAGATGTCATTCTTGGGACTGTGAGAGTGCAGGTTGCAGGAATATTGGAAAAGCTGACACATCAGCAGGGAAAACTCAGCTTTCTAGGCTTTTGACTTTAACAGATTTCTTAAGCTTCTAATATTACCTCAGTTATCTATTTGTGGTCTTTCCATTATTCCTTAGCTCTCTGTTATTCAAAGCATTGCTGTGTGGGTTTAGTTGATTATGGTCCTGTAGATTTTAAATGTTCTGAATTAGTCTGTGTTTAAACAGCAGTAATCACAGGACTCTGATCAGTGACTTGGAAATATGAAAACTTCATGGGGGAAAAAAGGGATAGAGACAGTGCTAAACTGTTGCCTGGAGAGTGTTTAAAATAGCTAGGAAGCAGTTTTATTGGGAAAAGCTTGGAACAGTGGTGATTTTATTCAGCATTCCAGGTAGCACAGGAGAAAGCAGTGAAGTTTTAATTACCCTAATTTAAAAGTAAAGAAAATATTCAACATATTGGGCTTTCTTTTTTTAGCAGTGCAAGCTTAAAGAACATGCCCAGCAGATTCTCCACCTGTTTCTCTCCCTCTGTTTCTTGACATGTAAAGACTTAAGAAAGTTGTGACTAAGGCTGGATGCAGTGTTAAGTTGCTTTATTGCATCTCTGCTTACCTCTGGATGTAGAAGCAGTAGGGATAAAAAAAGCAGAGGGAATGATCTGGGCAAAAGAGGATAGAGAAGGAAGAAAATCAGAAACAAAATAGAAAGCAGGCTTTGAGTGAAGAACCTCTCCAAACAGCAGAAAAGACAACCGTGGAATGGCCAGAGGAAAATACAATGCAGGTCTTCAATAAACATAATTGTGACCTTGGGTCCAGAGAAGGTGAACAACGCCAGTGCCTTTGACATCCCCATGCACACCACATGCTGCAGTGCCCTGCTAATGAGACCTATTTTAGGGTGCAACAGGAGAGCCTTTCACAGCCTCACACATGTACCCTTTGACACTGCTGATCATGAGGTACTGCTGGCCTGATGGTGGGGCCATGAAAAATAATGGGCAGCTGCTCCTCCCCTTCCTCAAGGTCCCTGACACGAGAAATCCCACGGGACTTGCCACTCTTATTTGATGTCTGTGCTCAATGATTAAGGGACACTGAGAGCAAGGGACGTGACAAAGTAAGTGATCTCTTGAGTCATTAAGTGTGGTCCTTTGCTATTAAGGTGTTGTTCCTTTCTCAGGCTGAGCAAGGAGCAGCTCAAAACTAGTGGTTTTCCTCCACCTGCTCCGAACAGAAAGCTTGTCCAGAATTGAAATCTTCTGAACATTATCAAGTCCACCCTGAGGACATTTCTGGTTAGTCTCTGCTCATTAATTCTTGTGACAACATTTTCCTTTAGCTTAATTACCTCATCTTCCTCCTCTGTCATTCACCTCACTAATACGTTTACAGAGAACAAATTATCTTTCCTCTCAGGCTTTCTTTGGCTGGGCTGACCAGCACACACTTTTTTAGTTTCAGCTCCTAATTTAGACTCTGTTCTCTGGAGAGTTGCTTTTTTTTGACTAAGATTGAAGAAAGCTACATGTAGGTCTCAGCAGTGCTTTACATGTTACTGCCGTGTCTTCTGGAAATATTGTCCTTTATGCAGGCTTTATATGTCCTACCCCTTTTGTGGCTGATATAATAATTCCAGTTCCAGCTGTATCATTTTGTTACTTTGTTGTTTTTGTTGGGAAAAACAAGAATATTTTGTTTTCCTTTGCATTTCCAGCTCTGACTCAGGCTTGCTTTGGCAGTTACCACTTCCTCTCTAATGGAATCAAATCAACACCTCAGACTATTGTTCTTGTACCTTGTTAGTTGATTTTTAAGTACATAGGAAATAGATCTGAGCTGCAGTTTGTCTCACCTGAGGCTGTTTCTCCAACAGTGGAGGCTGAAGATTCTGCTAGGGTGAGCACTGGAGCCTGTAACAGTCTTCATTCTGCCCCCTACTTCTCCTCTTCCAGATTTATTCTGTTAGGGAGATTAGGAGGTATGTCCTTGCCTAGAGGTTTTGTATCTGCTCATAGACTTGCCTACAGTCTATAAATTCTTCTAATTTCTCTCTGACCCAGCTGACACTTCTGTCCACAACCTCCTTTTTAGCAGGTTTGACAAGTTCCCCGCCACAATGCAAAGATCCATTCAGTCCTTCATCTCTTATGTACTGATTCCCTGTAATTTTCACTGAATGTCCCCTTTCCCTCATTCTGCAGTATCAGTGAAGAGAGTATCAGTGAAAAGAGTATCAGTGAACTCGCCTTACCCACCCCCTTCATTACTGAAATCCTTGAATATGTCCCACTCAGCCATCCCCTGCATAAATTCAGAGTCCCAGACTTTTTCTCCTCTCCCTTGACCTGACAGGCCTGCCTGTTTCTTTTTCCCTCATTTCATCACATCCTTCTGGAGACTAGGTCTGCACCAGTTCTATCACCTTGTACTTGGTATAAGGGTTCACCTTGGGTCTCTGTAGCATTAAAATTATTTCCTTTGTCTTTTTCTCAATAATTTGCTTCATGATGCCCGCAATGTGCTTGGTATTTTTAGCTGCTGCAGCACATTGAGGTGATGATTTTGAAGATTGATCTTAAACTGGTTTGTGCTGTCTTTGCTTGCCTGTTCCAGGTAGACTTTGCATATTTCCTGTATTTCCTGAGGCTGCAAATTTTTGAACCCATCTATGTAATTAGTTTAGGTCACTGTTTTCCCTTTTATCCTCCTCAGTGATAAGTGGAAAATAAGAACTTGGCAGCCTTATTTGGTTTAGCTGCCCATTGATTTAAAATGAATTATGCCTCACATGTGCCATTGTTATTTCCAGGGGAGAAAGTACTGCACCTGCCCACCTGGTTGTCTGGTGTTTTGTGCATTTTGGTTCTCTTAGAATTTGGCACTAAACTGATTCTTGGGCAAAGCTAAGAAATACGGAAGACAACCTCAAAACAAGAAAATATGTATCAGGAGGACAAGTACGAATTTACATCAAAGAGCCAGAGCTCCACCCTAATAGGAGCATGCTATGGGCAGAGTTCACCACAACAAGCCCTAAATTTTGGAATATTCAGGTTAAGGAAGTTACCCTGAAGATAAGGAGTAAACCCAAGCAGAATACTTATGACTTTTCTATCAGTTCTGAAGCCAATTCTGTATGACCTGGTCTCTACCATCCTCTTTAATGTGAATAGGTCAACTGAATTTAAATGCACATAAAGAAGGTCTTGCAGGACTCAGGCCTCAGTTTAACTGTTTGCTATATAAAGCACCTTTTATTTGCTCTAAGTTTGAATAATAAGCCTGTAATAGAGATCAAAATTAATTTCCTTGTATGTGTGCAAATTAGGCATTTTAGCAATAAGCTTTGCTAAATACGCAAAGCAGAACAAATGGTGGGGGGAGCAGAGACCTTTTTCTTCTGTCTCTTCAGTGTTTCTTTAGAAAATGATTATACAAGCCCTAGTCTTTGACCCTTGTTCTGAAGTGGTAACTTTTAATTACAATAAATTGGCCTGCATGAAGAAGGGTAAATCAGTCGCTTAGTATAACACGTTATCATCTTCCTGCTATTTTGCTATTAGGAGTCCAATTTTGCTAGCAATAAAGATCACTAATTGTTCTTATATTACAGAAAAACAAACATACAACATAATGATAATAATTTGACTTAAACACACAGGTGCAGCAAAATCAACCCTCAAATTCTGAAAATTATGTCCAGATTTCAGTCTTTCCTAAAGCCAGTTTAATGTCCTTGTATTTATGCCAGACACAGGCTCTTCTTCAGTAAGTCTTTGTTGTGTAGCGCAGATTAAATCTGCAAGCACAAGCCTCATTATTATAACAATGATCAATAGTGCTCTTCCCCTCCCTTCCTTTTGAAACATAAATCTTATTTACTTGTGTTGCAAAATGAACCACAAAAACTTCACTGACATACTTATAATGTAATGTTGCAGGACAAGAATATTATTTATTATTACTAGATTTGGGTTCCTAGCATATTAAATTTTATGGAAAGAAAAAAAAAACCAAACCAGGAAAGATCTTTCACGATCTTCTTCAGAGAAACCTACTTGTTTTCTTGGTATATATGTCTCACTGAGAGATCTTCACATTGTTAAATTGTCAGTTTGGTCCTTATGTGCATTTGAACCATTTCCACCCATTACTGTAGGCAGAGGGAGGTCTATGGAGCTGCTCCCTATTCCACTGCATTTTTACAGGGAGACCTGTACCACAGTATTCAGTTTTTGGTCCTCAGTCTTCTACAGCCCCTTTCCTGGCATTCCTACTGTTTGCTTACATTTGGGTTGAAGTTCCCTTTTCCTCTTGGGCACCAGTGAGCAAACCTGTTGATAGGAGCAGTGGAAGAGGGACACAGCTGGAAGGACAGCTTGGTAGAGGTGTATCAGCTGGAGCTGCATGAATCCCTGATCTGTAGGCTCTGGATCTGGACAGTGAGAACACAGCTGGAGCAGTTCAGGGGATCAGTAAACTATCCTGCAACGAAAACAATGAAGGAAGGAGATCTGAGGAATAGGAGGAGCTGGAGAGTGACTGGGAACAAGATCATCCAGAAGGTCTGACATGGAAACTGATACTGGTATGAGAGACACTCTGAAGGAATAGTAGGAAGAGGCAGAACTCAGACAAAGGTCTTTATTGAGATGCTCAAGAAGTTGTTCCAATGGGAACCAAGTTCATTCCTGACTACTTTTCTAGACAGGATGGGTATATATTGAAGAGTGTTGCTGAATTTGGGATCATGTAATCTATGGCCAAGTAAAAGAAATCAGCACCAAGAAAGAAAGATAGTGGAAATGGCAGAAATGTGAAGCAAAAAGGAACCTCAAGACACTTTCCCAAACTTCCTTCCAGAGGCAGCACCAGACACATACAGATTCCCTCAGGTGGCTACTGCCATCTCATCAGCCTGGGTAGGCAGCTGAAGGGAAAGTTTAATGATTCTAATAAAAAGGAATGAATTCTTCAAGGTATAATATAGAAGGCAAGGGAAATAAAAATGTGTCCAAGGGGGAAGAAGATTTAAAAATGATGGAAAACCAGGCATCTGTGTTGAATCAAAACTTGAAGAAAATGCACGAGTTCATTCTCAGTTGCTGCAAGAAGCTGTTGAGGAGAAGCTAAAGTTTAGGACAACCATCACCTTTTTCCTTATAGGGAAATATAAGGAGAAGCAGAATGCAAAAATATTTTCTACTTTTGCAGCAATGTGGCGTTCTCTTATTTGTTTTTGGTTTTTTTCTTTGTTTTTCTTTTTGTGTTTTTTTTTTTCTTCATGTTTTCATTTTTAAGGTGGGTGTTCTTAGTTTTTTAATCATAACTTTTAAATCAAAAGAAGTCATTAATACTGAGCTCCAGCAGGTCAGGGATCTTCTGCTCACATTGTTCCATGGATTTCTTACTAAATATTTCAAACTAAAGGTCTTGCTTAATACAGTCAAGTGGAGTTATACCAATTTTCTTGAAGCTGTGCTAGTTTGCACCAAGGGGGACTGTGGTAAGCTTTACATCTGGATACTGCAAACCAACACTAAAGCTAAAGAGCAGTTTGTGAATAGCAGCTTGTGGCTTTTGTATTTTCCAACTGTGCTATTGTTTCTGTAGATGGAAACTTGCAAAATAATTCCCTTGTGCAATATTCTAAATTAGAATAAGGAATGTATTATTTTGCTGGAATCCTTTATTTCTGCCATTTCTTGGAGAAGACTATAAGCAGTTTCTTGAGAAGAAATGATAAAGCATGGTTTCCTGCAGCTTTATGATGAATTCTCTGCTGTTTTTAAGATGATCACCTAGAGAAAAATCCTTTGTTGTAGGAAAATACCAAAAGCTATTTTCATTTCAGTATTCTCTCAGTTTAGTAACAATTTAACGATTATTTCTGTCATTTCTTCAGTGAATATATGAAAGAAATCTTTCTTTATCTGTCTGCCCTTTCTCAACATACCTGTGGAAGCACATTCTTGAAGTTCCCTACCCCTCAGGCAAATTTGCTCAAATTTTGAGTCTGATAGGTTCAATGTGAGGAAAAGACAAATTCGTACACACACATACAGATGACATAATTAAATAAGCCTCCATTCTTACAGAAATCAGATTAAAGTAATTCCATTATCTATGACATTTTTTGTTTAAAAGATTTTTCTACCTGTTTCTTGAACTTCTGGAACTTTGTTGCACAGAGATGAAAAAACAGCCTTCCTTATCAAAACACTCCTGTAAATTTTTTCTTGTAATGAAAGGAAGATTTTCTGTTTGTGACCAGTCCTGAACAGGCTAAAGAAAGATAGTTACCCACAGTCTGCAGCCTGGCACATAGGGCAGCACTAAACAGTGTCTGACTTGTACCCAATGCAACCAGGCAAATGCTGAGGAGAGGTCCAGGAACAGAGTGTGGGCACGTGTCTGTGCTCCACAGCAACAAAAGGGTACCTCAGAATGATTTATAAAATAGCCCTTGGACAGGGTACAGCCATGAAGTGGGCAGTCTCTTCTTCTGTGAAAGAGAGCGTGCAGAAAGTGGTGCTAATATGGGATACACAGGGAGAAAAGGGGTGGGAGAAGAAAATTGCTCCATGTGGCTTCATGTCGCCCAGTAAAGCTCAAACTTGAATGGATACACAATGCACACACAGATAATAGATACACAATGCCCACACAAATAATGGATACACAATGCCCACACAAATAATGGATACACAATGCCCACACAAATAAGGCTCTCTTGAGGCCATTTAGCATAAGGGCCTACTGTGCACAGGCAGCAGAGCACACAGACTGCACAAAACATTGAGTTTCTAAATGTGCACTGCTCTGCTGCATGAAGAGGTGGGGGAAGATAGACCTTCAGCAGCCACTGGCACTGCTCAGGGCTGTTTTTCTCTGTCCTGCCAATGGCCTGTGGTTTCTAAGATTGCCCCAACTACTTCTCATGGTGCTGTTTCTCCTTTCCCTGAAGCCTGAGGCCAAGCAAATACACAAAATCCCACAGATACTTAGAGGAGAATTCCATTTTAATGTGCCCTGAAATCATGTGAAGGATGTAATGCTACCCAGCAGAACTAGAAACTTGTGGCAAGGTTTCTGATGACTTCTTTTCTTGATGTGAGATAAATTACTGCCAGGCATTTGTAGATTTTAAATCAAACCATTCATGTTACTTTAATGTAGTTTGATGTATGTTAATAATGTATTCATGCTTAATTCAATAGGAACAATATCATGTCTAAACTTAAAGAATATTAAGTATGTGCATGTTATTAATTTCTGGTGCAAGGGAATAAATAACTAGCTATTTTTTCTAAGATTTGACCTATCTCTAGTATTCTATTTCTCTTGGTTTATTTTATAACGAGTTTTATAGGATTTCAGTTCTTTATTCCATTGCATTTTGATCTTATTATTTCCCCCCTTACAAGGTGTTCTGACATTTTTGGGTTTTTATTATATATAAGATCAAGATTTTTGTAACAGTTTTTGTAAAGCCACAGATCTTCTGTTGGCAGAATGCCATGGATATTTAGCCTTAACTACAATCTAAATGAAAACCAAGGCTTCAAACAGTTTACAATGTACCCTTTATTTCTTACCAGGTTTGTTTTCTTGTTCTTAATTCCTTAAACAATTCACATTTATGTTAACTGCTACCATGTTTGAACACCGTATTTGGGACAACCAGGGTTAATTGAAGCCAAAATGCTGATTTAGAAGTTTTGACCAGACCATCAGCTTCTCTAAATCAGCTGAAATGGGTTTGGCTTACAGCTGCTGAAGATCTGGTTTACTGGATCCAGAAGTGGAAGGGATAAAAGAAATGGTTAAAGAAAAATTCTTTCCTTTAAAGTTTGCTCATCAGACCATTGATTCCCCTTCTGCACAAAACTGTTTCCTTTCTTTGCACGGAGCATGGATGATCTTAGCAAAACTTCACTTTCAGACCGGTCAAGTGAAGAAGTTGGTGAGATAAAATATATACCCTAAGTAAGATGAGCTTGGTCCACCAGGACATTTGCTATCATTTCTCAGTCATGAAGTCATAAAGGCCTGATTTTATTCTTGTTGGTTATACCTGAGGCTGAGTGGGAAATGAAATAAGTCTGGAACTTGTTGCAGAAAATATTTAACACTTTGTGACATTAGGCTCAAATGGGTATAGATTTGTTTTATTAAACCCAGATTCTGGAGTTGGGGAAGAGCCACTAAAGAAGGTTCATTAGTTGGGATCTATGGCTCTAAACACACCACTGGGTGTATTTGTGAACTCATTCAAGAGAAACAGCTTGGCCATGCTTGGACTTTGTTGTGAATTGAGTTTAAAACAGGTTCCAGCCAGTTAGGTGATTCATGGGCATCTGTATATTTCTTCTGACTCTCAGGCCTGCTCTCTGTTTTGTGGTTGTATGTGAAGCAGATCAGATGCAGCCATGCAGGTTACTGTGTTTGTTACTAAAGGTGTCTTTGACGCGCAATCCTTCCTTGTCAGAGGCATTTCTAACAAATGTAAATTAAAAACCTGCCTCTTCAAGCAGAATGTGCTGTGCATAAAATGCATTTGCCAAATACTTTCATCACTGCAATAATCCATTTCATGATTTAAAAGCCTTGTAAACATGTCAAAATGGTTGGTTGGTTCTACCATCTTTGTGCCATCTATTGCACTGTATAAATAAAGGAAAATGCAATTTATTCAGTGCTTTGGAAGCACATTTCTCTCACTGATGTGTGACAACTATTATCATATTTATTGTCAGCATTACACTCTTAAGCATGCAGGTAATGCATTGTGAGTATTTCATACTGATAAAGCCATCAATATCTTCCTGCTGGACCTTATTTGCTCAGTGGAATCTGCAGAGCAGGCTGGCATGATGGGAGGTAACTGATGAGACATTCAAACAAAACAAAATAAGGATAAAGGAGGAAATGCCATGTTGTCTGATAGGATCATAACTGAAAAACAAACAAACAAACGAACTAAACTTTTTGGAGGCTTTTGAGGGGGTGGCAAAAGCTAAAGTTTGCAATTCCTCTGTCTTCACTGCCACTTGGGAGTTCAGCAGCCTTCAGAAGGACAAGATCACGGCAGCGACAACACCATGTAATTCCAAATAGGCTGCAAAAATATCTCGCTGCATCTAGTATAAACCATTTACCACATAATCATTCTGACTTATTTACATTTTCAAAGGCACCAATGAATGGAAATGAAATTAAAAAAGGCCTCCCTCGCAGGGTATAGTCTAGTGGAGGAAGCAGCTCTGCAAAGTCCCAGGGGTTTACTGAGTCATTGTTCTCTGAGACACAGAGGAAGAAGCTCTGCTTTTGCAGCCTGTCAGCTTTATGTTAAATGTTTGTACAGGATCTTTGATCTCTTATTTATACATATTTCTCCAGGACAGGGAAGCCAGCAAAAAGAGAAATTCTATTTATATAAATCTTTCTGTATCCCAGAGGTCAAGAAAACAGCATTTCAAACAAAGTGGGAGAATTCATCTTTGCCTCTTAGTTTGCAGGAGAGATGCATATTTTAGATCGGGCCTCCAGATGAGGCTCAGGTATATCAGTGCATGACTGAATGTGTTTAGTAGGTGGCACTGCCATAATTTCTCTGGAGGAGCTCATATGTATGTGACACTGGGGATATGTTTTTGAGTTTTCTCCAGAGTGTCCTGATTGTCTCAGCTCTCTTTAAGCAAGTTCCACCTGCTTTTCTCACCTGGCAAGGAGATAAGGTAATGAACCTAATTTTATGATAGGTAAATATAAAAATCTACACTTTTTTTCTTTTTTAAAGATAGCTGTAGATATCAGAGATGCTCTTGGGATGTATTGTTTGGTCTTTTAAATGATATTGGAAATGTCTATATTGATGTGCATTAACTTTTTTCTTTTCAGACTATCAGATCTTCCTTCATATTTTGAGTTGAAATGTTGGTTATTAAAAAGTTAACAAATGCTGGATTAGTTTTTCTTACAGAGACTCTTTGTGTTTTCTTGCAAGCTGGATGTTTTAGTAAGATTCTTATTTGAAAAATCTTTTTAATAAAAATAAGAAAGAAAAATGTTTGGATTCAATTTCTTTAATGCTGCCTGGCGTGTAGTGGAAATAGCTCATGGAGTTGAGACAATATTGAATCCAAACAGTTATGATCACATGATGATAATTGAAGTGTCATGTATACAAATATATAATAATTAGCAATTAATACAGTGAAAAATTGGCAGTTAAAACAAAGTGAACTAGAATTGCTAAAGACCATAAAAAGACACCATCACATGATCACACAATGCCTTTGTTTTTAGACAATAAAATAAACCATGGAGAGCATATTTCTATCATTTATGTGAAATCAAGTAGGTTAATCATTTATGATTTTTATGCTTCGAAGCTTATGTGTGCTACATGCTGTAGCGAGATCTAAACCATTACTCTGAAGCCCAATGTACCATGCACGCGCCCTGCTGCTGCAGCATCAGCCTCATCAGACTGGGCTTTGTCTAAAAGACATTTTAACTATATTATAGGATGAAAGGTGCTGCTTGATTATGCAAAACCTGCATAAGAATGCTAGTTAGCAAAGGTACATAGCTCTCAGCATTTATTTCCTCTGAGAGCTCAGATAATCAAACCTGGGAATACACACACAGAGACGTGATGCAAACCATGTATTCCAGACGAAGTGTCACCACGGTTCTGGGAAGATGAAACATGAAGCTGCACTAAAGATTTCCAATGCAATTCCTCATCTGAAGCAATCACTAGCTATTACATGCACCCCTTGTCTCTAGCTGAGTAACAAGACCAGGAAAAATTTTACAAAAGTGGAGGAGGAGAGCGTAAATTGTGTTAATGCATCAAACATAAACAATACATGTGGAGTAGGTGGAAATACTGGAAAAACATACAGCACTCTCCTGAATTTAGCTGGGGAATTTAGAGGAGTTTCCTTCACTCAGCTGACATTCAGGAATTGCCTGTAGGTGAGCATTGGTCTGTACTCAAATTGAGCCAAACAATATTCCCACGTGTAGTGGCTCATGATCCACTGAATGGGACTCCCACATCTCTGTACCTGCCATCTAAATGATCCCTGACCAACATCTGCCTAACATTTTATGGAGGTTCTGTGTTGGAAATTTCTAGGCATTTGGGAAGACTATTCCATCATCAGTCTTCCCCTCTGACAGGAAAACTTCCCATCAACTTGACTGAGGTTTGATCAAAACATGAGGTGTTTCATTCTCCACACTCCCTGTAGTTACCAGCAAAAGAAGGACTTTTGCTTGGGTGGGGGGTGGGGATGTTAGAGAGAGGAAAAAAAAGGAGACTGGAATCAAGCATAAACCAACTTGAAAGTCAAGTAAAAGCAGGTAGCTACTTTTCTTTCCAGGAGCAACCTTGCCTCTGGAGCAACCTCCATACAGAGCACCACTGCATACAGTGACACACAGATGCCATAAATAATAATGGATCTTAAAAACGTAATTTTCTATCGGGAGTTTGCATGCTTGCAAAAGCTCATAAATAACTGGTGTTTATTCTCCACATGGCACTTTTGCAGTAGCTTATAATGGCTGAGTAAATGGTAGATGAGATGAATTCCTCCACTGATTTCAAATAAACCTTATGAGTTGGAGCAATAAAGAATGTTAAACAGTGTGCACAAAATAACATGCTGTTAGATCCCATATATGCTGCTTCAGTAAACACTAAAGCATTTTAATCTTGGTTCCAACATAGTGAATAGCAAGATAATAAGCTAAGGAAGAATACTCTTCGTTAGAATTCTTTCAAATGCTTGGACATACTGTTGCCCTGTATTTGAGACTGTTGGCAGATGCTTCAGTCACTTTATTTCTGTGTCACTACAATCAAATTGGCCTGAAGTTCAGATGAACATGTTAATTTGTGCTGAAATATATTAGCGTAACTTAAATCCTGGGTGAGTGAGCACAGTTGCAAGTGGAGGTCACACTACATTCAATTTCTGTCATGAAAAAATGATAAAGGGGCTCATGTCAACAGCAAGTAGAAATTTTTGTTGTCTCACTTACACAACTTGTTTTTACAAGAAACTCCCCTGCCCTGAGTACTCTTACACAAACAGTCATTAGACAAAATCACTCCAAAGCAGCAAACAGCCATAACCAATATTCTGGGAAAAAAAAAAAAAAAAAAGAAGCCCACCTAAAATGCCCATGCCTGTTAGTCAGCCCATGGAACAGCTAACTCATATAATCACAGAATGGTTTGGGTTGGAATTCACTTCAACGATCATCTAATTCCAATCTCTGCTGCCGTGGGCTGGGACACCTTTCACCAAACCAGGTTGTTGAAATCTTCTTTCTACCTTGCCTCAAACACCTCCAGGGACAGGGCATCCACAGCTTCTCTGGGCAGCCCATGGCATTGCCTCACCATTATCACAGTAATTAACTGAGAAATTGTGCTGGCAATTGAGCCAGCATGTGCCCTTGTTCCTGGTACATCCTTTTACATAAATCACCATCAGGAAAATGAAGGGCCTCATCTTCCCTAGTGGCTTCCCACATGCAACCCCAAAATTACAACCCAGGAAATTTGTAGGAGTTGAAAAACTGGATGGAATTTCCTCAACCTGGTAAGAAAGCAGCTGGGAACACTGTGCCTGCTGCAGTCAGGAAGATGTTCCTCAGTCCCTCATGTACCAATACACACTCAGCTCTCATGCCTGTGTCCTGTACAGGTGAATGATAAAGGACATCTTTTTTCCCCCAGGCTCCACTGGTAGATCTAGCTGAGCACGGATTGGGTCCTGTACATAAAAAATTAAATGGAAACCATTTGGACCATTATACACAAGACCCATGGATGGTGTTTGCAGCTCAAAGTAAAGCTGCTCTGTGCTATAATTTTTAACTGAGGGGGAGAAGAGGGAGGAGAGGTGTTTAAGTCATTAAGTTCTACCAGCTCCAGAGGTTGCAATACTCACAAATTGAAGTGGAGTAGTGATGATATTAGCCTTGTATATAGTAGGATTCAAAAAACTGAGAGTGTTTTCTGTGTCTTTGCCATTCTCATTAGCACAAATTCTTGAAGGCACTTGTGTTAATAAAGAAGAAATAGTTGTAGTTGCATAAGGATAATGACCATAGAAATGAATGAACCAAAACTCTTGTGGAGTCAAAAGTATGTGATAAATACATTAATATCCAAGCAGAATTAAATGCTTCAAAGCATTATGGTAGTTAAGTAGGTAAGTTGCAGTGAAAAGAGTATCTTGAAAATGTGGGGGATGTGCCCTTCCCTATAAAATCTGAGTTTATTGCAGATTCTCTGATCAGCTGAGCTTTACAGCAGCATGGTTTGACAGTGGATTTAAAAATAACTTAAAAAGCAGCTATGTGAGCTCTGTGTAGCACACTACTGAGCGAGTGCACTGACCTGCTGTGACATGCATTGAAATCTGTTCCTCTCTTTGATTTCATTATGCTGAGGGGGTGCAATGTGTTCCTGGGCCTGAACTGAGACGTGTGGTAGCCCCTCGCTCACTGAAGTGGTGAAGGGTTGCCCTCTGTAGGGAAGGAAAATCATAATTCAGGTATCTTCTGTTTATATCAGGTTTCTTTTGCTGGTGTCTGGGTGGAGCCTGGCAGGGGCTGAGCTTGGGAATCCTTGGAGTATCCTCTTGTAGGAGCATGCTTTCTAGGTCCACCTGGGAAAGAGAATGGGGGAACAGCTGGTGAACAATTATTTCAGTGTCCTAGATTTCTTTTTATGGTTGTCCATAATAAATTAGGAACTTTTTATTAATTTAAGGTGCAGGATAAATTTCTAGATTAAAGATGTTTGCAGAGGAAGTATAAGATCTTCAGTCAGAATAGCATGACTTGACAAAAATCTGGGCCTTGTATTTAAGTGTCAAGTGAAGATTATAGTGAAGATTAGGTTTCAACTTCGGCAATGCTACATCCTACTTTAAAGGAGGTTGTATCAAAAGAAATGGTCTTTTGAGCTCAACCATCCCTCTTCTTTTTTCTGGGATATTTGGCCAGCAAAGGGTTTCAATGCTTCACTTTCACGATAGCTCTTTGAGCAAACCAGTCTCTGAGAGCAATGTCTTTTAATCCCCAACAGTAAGATGACCCTAAGTGTTTTAACCACATTCATGTGTTGCCAGCAATTTTTATGCTATTGATACAGATGGTATGGGTAAGTCTCTCTTTATCCTTCCTTTAGAGCTAAAACTTGTGCTGGTATCCACAGTGTTTGAATAGTCTGGTTTTAATAGAAACATGAAAACACCATATGGAGCCAGACAACCATTTCCTTTCCTTAGTGTGTTTGGTGAGTTTGAGTTTACGTTAACATGACATGTTATAAATCATGTATCATGTAGTGACCATATAAGGTTACCTTTTATTGAAAGGATATTGGTGTTGAGAGCTTGCTGTGCTAGGGTATTTATTAAGGAAATGAAAGATCTCTAGAACATATGATACATCTTGTGTTACTAAACATTATTAGTTTACCAATAGAAAAGTGTTTCTTTCTCTCTTCTCTCTGAGTCTTTGAGATAAAACACTGAAATAAAATTTGCCCTTGGATTAAAGTCTGATACAGTGTATATCCTGTTGGAGTCACAGACTATTTGACAGTCTGTTTTGAAATCACTCCCAGGTTCATGTTTTATGCAGGAAGGAAACATACCTGTGGAGATAGCCTCAGGCAGTGGTAATTAAAATATGACCGTGTGCCACATGACCTTAAGGCATATTACTGCTTCAACCCTTCACCTCACAGTTGTTAAAATACTAGGCTTGCCTTATTAACAAAGCACCATCTCTGTGTAAGAAATGTGCTGGGGAAAACAGGTCTGTCATCTTCCCCTGTGTGGGAAGGAAGCAGTAAGTGCAGCTCAGTTAGTTCAGTGACAATGTAATATATATACATTTGTGCCGTGGCAGCTGCAAAATGCCTAAAGCAGGTGTTGCAGTATAATGAATCCATTGGTTCCAGAGAGAAAGCACAAATATAAAGGTAGTAGCAGAATGGAAACATCAAAGTACTGGTTCCCATGCACCCTGTCTCCTAGTCCCCACAATTTCTTCTGAGCTCTTGCAACAATCACACCTAAAGAATGTTTCCCTGGCCTTTCCTGTGTGTGAGGGGCTGTTAAGCAGAGAGATTCCCTTAACTGTTTCAGGAAGAAAATCCTGATTATCTTCTGGGAGAACATGCTGCCTTGCAGGGAAAGGGGCTACTTTCATGTGTGACCCTCTTACCACCATGAAACCATTTAGACACAGATCTCTCAACCTGCGTCTCATCAGGGTGTGTAATGTAAAGTGACAAGGCTTTTGCAACACGTTGGGATTGACTGTACCACTACAGCAACACTTGATTTCCTCCCCCTGCATTTTAAGGAAACAGGACTTCCAAGTACCTCTCACAGACACTAAACTCATCACAAAAGGAGAATAAGAAGAGTTAACACAAAAGAAGTAGGATTTTTTTGTATAACTTTAAAAATGTTCTTTTCTAGATCACTTGTGGTAACACCTAATCCTCAGGTGTTATTAAATAATATCTTTCTTTAAAAATGGGGAAGTCAAAGCTAGGAGAACTCCCCAGGTTTGTATCCCAACTGTATCAAAGCCACAATGCCAGGCACCAAGCACAGACTTTTGAAAAGACCCAAAGACTTAGAGAAGTGGGTAGCTTCCATTGGCAGGGTTTTAGGCAAATCTTCCCTGATTCCCCATGCAGCTCAGTGGATGCTCGTGAGGAATGGTGTCAAGGGGCACCTGGGTGGAGCAGCAGTTGGTGCTGGTGGTGGTGAGTACCTGGAATTTGTCCTTGCCGGGTCTGCAGGGTGGACATGGTGTCAGTGCTGGGTGTGGGGGTTCCCTGTGTGAGCTGTGCAGACAGAGACAGTTTGCTCATGAATAGGCCTGCTCTGGAACAGTCCTGGTTTGATTCCACATCTATACACACACACACCACAGCACACTACATCCAGAAAGAGTGTAAATAGACTTGACACAGCAGTAGGATAAGCAGAGACAAAAGTGACAGCAGAATAAATAAATCATCTACTACCACAACCTCTCTATAGACAAATCCTTAATGTTTACAGACTCTGAGGCCAGCAAATAAAGGGCATTCAGAAGTACAAAGCATAGTTAATGACTGTATTACAATACTGACTGCTTTCCTTACATTCTTGTTTGTTTGTTTTGTCTTCTTTGTTTTCTTGCTGTTTCATGGAAGCTCATCCCATTTAATTTACTTTTGCTTTCCTACAAATAGCTGTGCTCTGTTTTATGTATTTATCTTTAAAGTCGCATTTACTTCAAAGGCAGAGGGATTCCAAATATTCTTAGTTTGCTTCTGGCAGGGTACTTCTGACATCTGGTTTGCTTTTGCTTTTGTAGAGAGGAGCTCCTAGGCATTAACTCAGACCACTGGATGTCCTGCTTAAAGCTCATAACTCTTTCTGACATTGCTTTTCTCACCAATTTTTACCTCATGCACTTTCTTTCCTTCACCTTGCAAGGACTGCAGCCTGTGTAGAGGCTCTTTGTTAGACACAGAGGAGCTGCAAGTCCAGTCACTTCTTCTGTGACATCCTTTAAACATTGCTTCTCCACCTCCACCTTATTCAAGCATGGATGAAGCACGGACTTTCCCTATGATTTTTGAGCTTTTAAAATATCCCAATAGGGGTAGCTTCAACTGGCTATAAACTTAGACGAAGAACACCATCTTCTTAGCAGCTGATGTAATAATATACTATTGCATGTGGGAAGATGCTAAGTGATTGTAAATGCAAGGCCCGATTTAGTCTTGATGCAATTCTCATACCTTTTGCTTTAAAATCACTTTTGGAAATGAATTCAGACTTCGTTTGGGCTGAAAACAAGTGAAGCCATTTCCTGCAGAAGCTGAATTAATTGACATGAGGCTTCTTCAATCAGTCTAATTTTTAAACACCCATTAGAACCTGGGGCCAGTGGAGTGCAATGGCCAAAGGTTATGGTCTAGAGCCATGATTAAGTCTGGCCTGACATAAAGGTGTTTAAACCATAACTCAGGATTCCACAGGTAAATAAATGTACACTGGCTGAGGATCAAGCCTCCTTCTTCCTAGATCACATAATGGCTTATTCCGAAAGGGACCTTAAAGATCATCTATGCCTTGTGCTGGAAGGGACCTTAAAGATAATCTCATTCCAACAACTCTGCAATGGGCAGGGGCACCTCCCACCAAACCAAGTTTATCAGGGTCCCATCCAACCTGTCTTTAATTCTTCCAGAGTTGGAGCATCCACAACTTCTCTGGGCAACCTGTTCCAGTGTTTCACCACCATCACGGTAAAGAAATTCTACCTAATATTTAATCTGAACCTGCCCTCTTTTAGTTTAAAACCATTATCCCTTGTCCTTGTTCTTTTTTTTTTGCCATAAATGTCACATCTGAAACACAGCAGATAACTCTAAAAAACTTTGAAGAGCAAAAATATCAATCCATGCAGCTCTTTCTAGCCATTAGATTTACTAAATCTGTCATTCCAGCAGTATGATTTCCTGTTTGCCCATGTAAGATAACATCTTTCCCACAGTCCTTGGGAAACAAAGTGTTAAATGTGCAAAATTTTTCCTTCTTACTCCTCATATTCTAACACAGCAGAAGGGCAGTGAAGAAAAGATTGAAAAATAAGAGCCAATCCTTAAACCAGAATTGTGATCAGCAGAGCATAAGCAGTGGTTCAGAGTAAATTTTATAGAATTACAGGCAAAAATTCCCTTCAGATATGCATCACAGATTAAACAGAAAACAAAAAAGCACATAATGAGTGCAGAGTTCTATTTTCCCAGGGAAAATATATTACCACAGCTTAAAATGACAAAATATCAGAAAGATTTCCACTTCATGGTATATTATTTTATATTAGAAAACTTTTAAAGTGCTTTGGGCTGAGTTCAGAAGGGAAATATTTGGATTCATTGTTTGATACCGCTTTATACCCTGTGGGAGTAAAACAGGGCTTGCACTGTCCCCATGGGACTGCTCTGAACAAATGTGGCTTGTGTGAACCCCATGAACTGCTGGGGTACAGGCTTTGACAAAGGCTGTTCTTTCAGACCTTATTTTCTCTGAAGCTCAAACTCATCTAGTGAATTGCTTAGTTTCACTCCAGACGGAAAGTAGTTGGTGGCTTTTATTTCCCTCCACCAGGTTTTGCTCATCAAAATGAGCAAGAGGACTCGTTCCCCTAAAACACTGCAGTGAACCCAAGTGAAAAAGAATGAAACCTAGGCATTTGTATGAAAATGTATTTTGGAATCTGCTCAGTGATGCAAAAAGAAAATTAAAATCCTAGTTGATAACTTGTATTGCTTTACTGGTCTGACATTTTACAGCAATAATTATTCTTTTCCTTGAAAACACATTTTCTTAGGAAGATTTTAATTAGAAAGTTTTTCTTTCTCTCTGTTGTACTAATGGTATAGAAAGGAAACCCCTCAGGGTCCCTTCCATCCACTTATAGATAAAGTACTTTCTGCTTTACATAAAATATGGATGTCTGACTCTAAAAATGGGCACAGTTTGTGTTACTCTCTGATTAGCTGATGAGGTCACATGCAGCTTGTCTGCATCATCTCTGCCTTCATTCTCATAGTAGGGTATTTAAATGTTATTGTGAGAAACAGTGGGCACAGGAATAGGACAAAAATAACTCAAAATGTCCTTCAAGACTAGTTTGGAGTTAGATTTTTCCTTTTTAAGATGTTTTGGAGACATGTAGAGCTCAGAAGATTGACCTAACCTGTATTTTTGATGCAACCAATTTTTTACTATAAACATAAACTCCTTCTTCCAGAATATGAATCAAAGAACCTGCCATTGTGTTATAGTTATTTAACTATTAGAAGAGGCTTGTGCTATGTTAGTCTTTGTGGCAATAAAATCTCCTTAGGGAGTGAAAGTAAATTTATGGCCTATTACTACATTTAAGTGTTTTCAGACCTAACTCTGGGTTTAGGGGATTTTTTTTCTTCCTTACAGTTTAATTTATTAAACATGACTAGATTGTGGTATTCATAGAATTCATGGGATTATTAAAAAGTGGATTGGAAGGAAATCTCTAGAGGTCATCTAGTCCATTTCCTACTCTAAAACACCATCAAGTTGTACATGGATGTTCTCCCAGTGGTGGAGACTCCACAGCATCCTCGAGAAACCTATTCCATTGTATCACTGGATTTTTTTCTGAATGTCTAAAACGAAACTCTCTTCCTAAATTATAAACCATTTTTTTCTTGTCCTCTTCACTGTGGTCACAGGGAAGAGACTCTTCACAAAGATCACTGCTCTGTTTTGCATTAATCTTTTTCTCTTTAGACAATGCAGGCCCAGCTCTTTCTGCCAGATGCCCAGATTATTCGTTGTTTCTATTGCTCATATTTGGACCTCACTAGCCTATATGTTCCTTAAAGTTAAGTGGCCAAAATCTGATGAAATGACCTGAGGGCTTACACCTGTTGAGTAAAGGGAAAAAAAAATTATTCTTCAGTTTTCATGTTTATCTTCTGACTAGCTGTAACACATTGATTCTTACCTGGGAAGCTGTAGTAGCAAATCAGTTATTCCTAACTTCTACTGCTGGGTCATTGTTACTTTGCTTGAATTGCATTCTATTTTTCCACTTCTGGAACACTACTCCTTTCCTGGAGCAGACAATGTGCAATTTGATAGCACCACAATCCCTTCTGGTTCATTCGCTATGAATGGTATCAGGCCAAGAGAGACCTCTGTGGAACCCACTTGATGCAGCCTTTGACAGTGAACCATGAATAACTATTCTCTTCAAAATGGTTTTCTAATCTGTTTTGTATTCACTTTCTAGCAGGTTTCCCCTAGTCCAAATTTTTTTCTCTTATTTATCAGAATGTTATATGAGACAGTATCAGAAAACTTACTGTGCTCAAGATACATCACATCTACTGCTTCTTCCCTGTCTGCAAGGTCTATTATCCTGTAGGGGAAGGAAATTGCATTGGTGTGACACAATTTTTTCTTGAAAAATCCATGCTGGCTGTTACTCATCTCCTCCTTATCTTCTAGATCCTTATAGTTTCTTTGTTTGTCTGTTCCAGCATTTAAAGTAATATAATTAGAAGAATTGTCAATTAAACCCCATTTTCCTGCAATTCATAACTGAAACTGCAGTAAAATGTGAATATTGTCAACTTGCGCTTAACCTAATAATGGTAGAAATAGAGGTGCAGGTCTATTTGGAAAGACTGTGCTCTGGTATGAAGTCCATGGTCTAATTCCAACCTCTTTTACTGAACACATTTATCTTTTTTCTTTCTCTTTTTGTTTTAGCAGGGAAATTAAATCAGGGAAATAGAAATCCCATAAGCTTCATTTTCTCTTTCAGGTCCAGCTGCAGCAGCCAGGTTTTACCCTCTGGGGAAGAGTGTGCAAGACTCCTTTCACCTGGCAGGTGGGACTGAAGGGAGTTGCTCTCTTGTCCCCTCCTGGCAGAGGTGGCACCACCCTGCACTCCCACTGGGAAAGCACTGATGCAAGCAGGGAGAAAAAACCCATTTTTTTCTGGTGGGGACCTGGCAGCATGATTTCAGGAACAGGGCTACTGGGGACCTGAAGGGAGGGAAAACTAAGGCCCTAAATCAGATAAAGCCCTTAAATCACTTCATTTTCCTTGCAATGCAGCTAGGAATGAAACAGATGAGATTTCGTCTGGCAGAGTCATTCTTTCTAACCCTGCTTTTCTTTAGTTATCTAACAAGACACATACAAGCTGTAAGGCTTATAAGAACTCTTTGTATTCAGTAATCATCTCCAGTTAATATTTACTGCATGGTGTGGCAGGCAGAATGGAGTGACCTTCCCACTGCCCCCCTGCCCTCAGCCTCCCCTCAGGAGGAGGCAGGCGTGGTGTGTCCCCTGACGAAGAACTTTTCTCCAGTCCCCAGCCAACTTCAAAAGCTGCTTGCTGTGATCTAAGAGGTTAATACCAAATACACAGTGCAACCCTCGGCAATAAATCTCTACTAACAGGTCTTAATCAAGTACAGAAATGTTCTACCTTTTCTCTGCACTAAAAAAAACCCAAAACAGCAAACCCAAGAGAAAAAAAAAAACCCAATAAAGAAACACAACCAAAAAAAATGCAGGCAACACAGAAATTCTCTGATGTACAACTTTATTGGGTATTGGGAACTTTTATTGGGTGCTACCCTATATACAAACTATTAAGTTTAGTACACTGGGAGGCCTCCCAGCATTTCAAGTTGATGAGCGTCAAGCCAATTCCATGCAATTTTTTGGTATAGGGCATATTAGGCTTTTTGAACACAAACACTCACAGAAGAGTAAATGTCAACAAAAAGGTAATTCATGCTGTGTACTCCACAGGCAGGCAAAGTAAATGAAGATTTCTCGTCACTGCCCCTCCCATATGGTCCCCAAACCACTCCCTCTCCCAGATTAGATTCTAGATTGTGCAAGGTTTAAGGTGTGTGCTTGGACAAAGGGAGAGTAAGGAGCATCCTGTAGTGCCGTGTGTCTGAAGCTTTCTATTATTTAGCAGAAATCATTAACCATTCCTTTGTTAGACCATGCTGACTGTCAAAGCAAGTTCAAGCACATTCACTGCTGTATCCAGTGTGTTTTACACAAGGGAACTACAGCTGTTTGTGCAGATGCCATTGTACAAGCTCTGAATTGCTAAAGGTTAAATCTATAGCCAGTTGCAAAAATAAGAAGAAGCTATATGCAGTGTTTCTTTTATGTTTTAAATTGTCTAAATAATTAAAAAAAATCCTATGCTGGTCTTGATACTCCTTTTAAATGTTATCTTCCTATTCCTCCACTTCCTCTGATTTTCCTCCAAGGCTTAGCAGATGACATGAAGCAGAGCTATTTCTCTGTTCAGATACCTGAGGTATCCTAGGAACAGACTCTGGGCAAATAAAAATGCTGGAGATATATCATCTATTGCAAATTTTTTGCAAAAATTACCTTCTAGCAGAGGACAAAATATGTGGGGTGTTTTAGGTTTATGTTGAGGTGCAGGTTTGTATCTTCTAAAGGAGGATAATAAGTTTCCTGGTTTTCTCTAGAAAAATAAGTCAGACAGCTTTTGGGGCATATATAGGTCATGATGAGAGTTTTGAATGAATGTCAGAATGGAAAACAATAAACAGATACAATACATGGTTGTTTTGGCATGTTTGTTGTCGTGCTGGGTTTCTCCATCCATGTTTGCATGGGACACAGCAGCACTTCTCTGGCTCACATCTTGCTGCTGTGCTGGAAATTTGAAGGAATAGGATAGTGTCTGTATTGATTTCCATAGCTTGCTGTTTGGAAAGGGCTTTACAGACAGCTCCTTGCAGCTGCTAAGGGGTTCCCTGTGGCATAAACAGGTTTTTCTGGCTTAAGTCTTGGTCCGTGAGCAGCAAGGAATCTCTCCTTGAAGAAAAGCATCATCTCCTGCTTTGACAGCAAGCTGCAAAATTGTAAATTGCTGTTTGAAAGTATTTATTATGACAAGTTTTAAATAGTTACGGCCTGCACATCACTTGTGAGGAGATAACTGAATCATTATCACTAACTATACCTGACAGGGGACTTGCACCACTCTTTACCCCTGTACTCTGCTCTCTGAAACACATTTGCATCTGGCCCAGATGCACTGGTACACCACAGCTCATGAGCAATCAGAAAGGTGAGACAGATCCTTTCATAGAATCATTAGCACTATTTTGTCCAGGTGCCATATGGGCCTCTTCAGGGAGCCAAAAACCTACTGGCTGCCAAAAGCTGTGAGGTTCAAGTAGGAAAAGACCATCCTTAACTTGCCTGGTCTTTTACTTGCTCCCTTAGTCATTGGCCTCTCTGGCACAGGAAAGGAGCTCTCTCCTTGAACCCTCCTCTCACTCAGGGAAGTGGAGTTCTCATTGGAGCATGAATCACCCAATTTATGTGTTCACAGTTCCCTTCCTCCAAGTGTTTCCGTGAGGAACTCATGACCTTGTCTGCATGCTTGCAGGAAGACAGTGTTCCTTGGGCTAAAATGCATAGCAAAATTAAATAACTTTTAAACTGGAGTTAGTCATAGCAGGGATTTTTTGCCAAGCTCATCATGTTCTGTTTCACAGGTAAATCTCTCCTCTCATTTGATGAAAAGCACCAGTTTCTTTAACCTTCTTTTTAAGTAAGTATTTTCTCTCATTTCCCATATATATGCCATACCTGACCAAAGTTCCTTGTAATTACTAATAAAACAATCATGATCATAGTAATACCCATCTTCTTCATTTACACAGCACCAGTGGCCAAGCCTCTCAAACAGTCAGGGAAGGAATTAGGTCTTCTCATTAAGAGTCTAACAAACTGAAGGCGTGACAGGACACAGCATAATAACTGTAATATCACCAGCCTGGAAAGTGAATAGGTAAGCAGTGTACGGTGATTAGTTCTGCAGAGCTCATCAAGAGGCATTTTCCAGGTTCTCCCCAGGAAAAGAGAGAGGCCATGGAGAAGCATTGTCTGGCATGCCTGTGGGTGGGCCTTCAACACAGAGAGTAGATAAATGGCCAGCACCTCTGAATTTCTGTGGAAGCTGGATACATAACTGCCCTTTGAACTCTTTTCAGGCTGTCTGTTTGGGTGATTAAAGCACACAGCCACTGCTCTGGTAGGAAAATTCAAGAGCATGTGAAACAGTTGTATTTATTTCTTTGGATTTTTAATTGTGCCCAGATAGGCTCAATGTCCAGAAAGGCTTTGTTCGGTGAATATGAATGCTTCTCTTTGCTTTCATTCCCTCCTCTGCTCAGGGTGACCTCTTTGTTCTTACATGACACTTTGTGTACTCTTTGGTTGTTCAGTGATTACTTTACAGGCTTTACATGGACAGCCCAACCTTTGTTACTGTCACTAAAAAGAAATTCCCAAGCTGTTTTCTGCAATACTTTAAGGCTATTTGCAAATTAAAGTCAGAGGAGAATGCAACAGGCTGCTTGCTCAGCAGCCTCAGTGGCGGAAGCAAAGTGGAGGCCTCCTCTGCTGTGACCGTGCCTCCTCTGTAAAAAGATGTTTGCCTGGGGTGTGATGCTGGGAGCCAGTCCACTTCCAGATTTCCATGGAGTCTGTATCTCCTTCTTCTCTGCTTTGGCAGCTCTGGTGGTGCTGCTTCATGCCCCCTGGGCGCATGTAGCCATGGGACAGGAGCTATGGAGACAATTAAGAATGACACAGGGAATGAATAATGGGAATATGCTGCACCAAGGTTAGGGCCAGCTTCCCTTCTGTTCTTCAAAAGGGACCTTTTCCATTACCCAGAGAAATAACTGCAGCACTTCTTTCTTGCTTGCTCAAAGTCACCCTTACTTCTCTGTTCTTCCCATACCTTCCTGAACCCATCCCTTTCCTAGAAATGCTGGCTCCCAGTTTTGCTCCCTGACAGCATATTGCCTGTCTGCACATTTTTCTCTAGCTAGAGCCAAACTTACTATTCAATCAAAACTCAGCAGGAGTTTTGTTGAATTATTTTAAACTCACTGGGGCAAAAGCTGTGCCTTCCTATTCAACATTGAGATACCATGCATATTGATTGTGGCTGAGAGAGAATAAATGAATACATTCATATTGATTGCATTTGTTCTTACTATTAGACTCACTACAGGGCCCTGGTAGATTTATGGTTTCCTTTTATGACTATTAGCAATAAATCCTTTTTTTCCCCCCTCCTTCTCCTCTTTCTTTAAGTAAGCTCATGTTCTGCAGAATGAATTTGAATGAAAAGAGTGGATTGTACAATGACTTGTAGGAAAGTTTCTTGAGCTGCCTTTAATTTCCCACTCACTTTGAAAAATCTCTTCTTGTCACATGTGAAATCAAAACATTCTTCCCACATGCAGTTCAGATGCTCTGGGCCCCCCAGACAAAAGTTTTGTGCACCAGTGTGCTTTTTCTAATGAGCATGCAATTTCTTCCCAAATATAATTATGACAGATATTACAACTGGGGACCAGACATGCAGAGCAATGCTACTCTTCCAACCTGGGAAACCACAGAAAATTTGCATAATTCCAGGTACATATTGGAAAATTCAGAATTTTAAGCAGTATGAGCTTGCTTATTATTTTCTTTTCCAGGATTCTATTCCATATCACATCTTTACTGCAGGGAATGGCATTGTGAAGCTTAGGCATACTGTGCAGACTTAATTTCCAGCCCTTTGGAGAGTGAGATTTTGGTTCATGAGCAGTAATTGAACAATCCAAGTGTATTGTACCTGTACTGCAGTATTAAATTGATGGCATAGAGCTCTGAGCCCTAAGCAAGGCTGACATTTCTGTCTGTCAGCCACACACAATGGATTTGAACAGAATTGGCAAACTGAGGGGAGGAAGAAGAGGGTGAGAAGGATGACCTCCCAAAGCAGAAAGGAGGCAGATGGACTGACACCAAAAATAGAATGAAAGAGCTACAGTTTGTGAGACTGAGCAATGGCTCTGGAAAAAGAAACAGAAATATTACAGAGTGTAAATATTGATGAGTGTAGACAAATGAAAAAAAAAAACCCAAGAGGAATAGACAAGGTGAAGAGAAAATTTATACCCAGTATCCTGCAAAAGATATCCTGCTGTTGACATCTGCTAGGCTCAGGAGGAGTCTCCCACAGAACGATGGTAAAATCCCCTCACTCAACACATTTAAAAATAGACTAAACAAACCTCAGTGATCCAGACTCTCACCCCTTTACTCACATGGGCTGTAACTCACTCCAGCAGTCATTCTTCCAAAGCCTGGGAACACTTGCAGAGTTAGAGGGTTTGAGCTGGATGCAAGGCAGAAATCCAGTCTTGGGCATCACAGTAGGCATGGATTTGATGAATTATCAGCTCTTTTCATGACCAGAGCACTGCCTAGGCACATTGGCTGGCTGTATCCCTTCCTGCACAGGTGTGAACTCTAGACAAAAAGTTAAAGCAAGACTTGTATTAAAAGACTTTGCAGGGTCAGGACTTGGCTGCATACGCAAAATCCACGAATGCTCTGTCTCACTTCATTCAACCTCAGCTGAGCTCTGACAAATGCATGAACTAACTTTCCTCCCTACACAGCTCTGAGTGATGACAGTATCTTTATGATCTTCAAGAGGAAGTTACCATTTGCTGATAAACATCTCTCCAAGTGTACTTAGTAAAAAGACGCATTCTTTTGTATACATTTAATTACAGGAGAACAGATTTTGTCCAAATAATTAGGTAATTTAAACTGTGCAGTCTTTCTCAGAGAACTATATTTAACCTTCATTTGAATTTAATTTACACATCACAGTGCCCCTAAAGCAGTTCTGTAAGCCAAAACACTGATCAAATATTTTTTAAATGTCAAATGTTACTTAGTTGTGGATAGCGCTGAATTTGTTTTTAGAGATAACTTCTTTTGATCTGCTGCTATTTTTTGTCTTTCCCATTGTCATGTTCCTCTTCATCAAAGGTTTAATCCAGATAACACTGGAGTTTGTAGACAACTGACGAATTCAAAGAAGATATGTGGGGGAGCCCTTCAAAAGTTTCACAGTATTAAGCAAGATACAGATTAATGTCTTGTCACTACAGCAATTGGAAGGGAAAAAAAAGACATTTTTGAATTCAAGTATTATTAAAGGATTATAAAATATTTTCAGGATGTAAGAGGAGTGCTGTAAGGGATGATCTTACATCACTGATATAAAACTGCATAGTTTTATTGGCTTTAATGCACCATGTGCCTATTCTGATTTACACAGCTCAGGATCTGGCTCTATATATCTAAATATCTAGATCTATCTACATATCTATGTATCTTGCTCTGCAAATTTTTTTTCCACTATCATTTTTCTCCTGATTTGTTCTTTCCTATTGTTTTGGACCTGTAAATTATACACATTACATTCACAAGCAGTGCAGTAAAAGTAAACAGCACGAGATGGAGCCTCACAGTTTGAATGAAATATAACACTAACTATGGTAGGTCTACATTAAAGTAGTTCACTAGAACAGGCTTTCCATGAAGTGGCTTGTATTTCAAGGTTGCCTCTAAGGTTGATTCTTAGTTAAAAAAAAAATTAGGAATGATTCTAAATGATCACCAGAGCGTTATCAGTCTCTTTGGAACAAACAAAAGCTGAGAGAGCTCCAGAGCTCAGCTGTAAAAACAATAGAGCTGTAAGAATTTTCTTGTAGCAGCATCTCCCACTGGGTGACAGCAGTTGAAAGTACTTATGATGATTATGATTAATTTCATTAGTGCTCGATTCACTTTAATACTTTTCTCCCTCTATCTCTGAATGCAGATAATTTTTCCCTGCAAGTAAATCCAGGCTGACAGTTTAATAGGCTCAGACATGCTTAGATCCAAAATGAGACTGTAATATTAATATACTATTGACCAGTTATGGATTAAGCAAACTGAGGGCACACTTAAGTAAATGATTTCAGAGGGAGAAGTTAATGTGCTAAGTGGTTCACAGGCAATGATTAAAAATATTTTTCATTTACTTGGAAATTAATAGGTTTCTTTAATTAATCTAATAAAGTCAGCCTATGGTATATTACAAATTTGTTGTATGCTTAAAAGGAAGATGACAACTTGGTGAATCTGGAAATCCCAGGGTTGCTTACAAAGGAAAGGAATCAGTCATAGATAAAGCCAGCCTTGCTGATGGCCAGAACTTCCAACAGGACATCATCTTCCACAAATATTGTTGCATTTATTCATTGTGTGAAGAGCATTATGAATCTAGAAATTAAAAAGGAAATATAATCAAAATCCTATCTATGAATTTAAGATTCATCTAAGTGTCTTTGGGGGTTAATAGTACCTAGCCACAACTGTATCTAGTCAAATGAGGTTCTTTCCTCCATCAATCAGACTTACATCTTTCACATCCAATTGAAAAAGAAATTTAAAAAATTGACTGCAACAAAATTTTTACAAGAAAAGCAGCCTATATGCCAAGAAGTGTTAAAGTGTCACAGAAGGAAAAGAGGCAACAGGATGATGAAATCAGCTAAAAACTTTGCATGAGTTTGACTTGCCCAGAAGATGCTCAGATAATATGGTTATCTGAGATGTATTAATAACCCATCACCACCAACTTTATGCTGGAGAGATTAATTTAAAAGATAGCGCCTCATTAATAGTCTTATGGTGGTTTGTATTGCAAAAGCACTTAGAGACTCCATCTGTTGAATATTTTACATGTGTCAACATGGGATCATCCTGGCCCCAGAGCCATATAAACTCAGAAAATGGCTCTATTTGTGCCCTGGGTAGTGATTAGAGAGTCACACAGAACTCACTACATGCTCAGAGACCACTGCTCTGAATTTGCAGTAGATGATGGAGTGACTAAAGTTCAAGGTCTCACCCTGAACTCTCTGTTGCATGTTCACCTCACCAAGCCCAACTGCAAGTCCTCTGGTGGAAAGCTGCACTATTTCCAGAGAAAAGGTAGGGCTAGCCAACCTGACTTCATCAAATCCCATGCTGATGTTTGCCTTCTCTTTAGCAAATCAAAACAGAAGGATTTTTTATCTTTTGACCCCTTTTCTCCCCATCCTGTCATGCAATCATTCCCACTTCAATGATGTTTTATCATCTGAGAGGGCTACCATTGTACAATTCTGAAAATCAGGCAAGGCTCAACAAAAGGACAAAACAAGGGCCAAAGATTTCGCCTTCTTCATCTCTCCACTTTTATGTTCTTATCCTAATTACTGCAAAATAGGAACATTTCTCTCTGGTTTTCCCAGCAGTTTTCACACACTTATACCCTGGTGGGAGATGCTTCTTTTGCCTGTCCCAGCTGTTCCTCAACAAACCACATGAGTTAAGGAAAATGGGTATCTTCCCCCAATTCACTGGGGGAGAGTCACTATTAGCAATGTCCGACCAGGACATTTCCACTTCCCTGGCAGAAGCTGCCACATCCTCAGTGACCTAGCAGCAATGAGGAGTGTCTGACAGAAGGATGCACTGGTGTGTACAACACAGATTTGTTGCAGGAGTGAAAGAAAAGGAGAAATGAACGTTTGCCTCAGGCCTCCATGTTAGAAGTTCTTGCAGAACTAATCTCTAGCTATTCTTTATGCTCATCCCTCTTGCCCCAGGAACATTTGCCTTGGAAAGCTTTCAAAGTTTTCCTTCCAAGCTAGTTTGGAAAAAAAAATTGCTACCAGAGTTGAGAAAAATGTTTTGGACTCATTCCATTTACCATGTATGTGGATGTGTCTGTGTATATTTGTGTGGTAGGTGGGGAGGGAGGAGTGGGAAGTACTTTCAACTTGCCGATGGGTTTTCCAGTGGGTGGAAAAGGCATTTGAAATCCATGGAGCCAGGTTGGGTTACAGCTGCTGAGGATCTGGGGCAGGCAGCTGCACTGCTGTGCAGGGCTGTGGTTTGGAGAAACCTGAACAGAGCTGTACAGAAGGAAAAGCTGAAAGAGATGTTTGGAAGCCGGACCTGTTTCTTTCATGTGTGAAGGACAGCTGTGCAGCTGCGAGGAGCAATGCCTGGATGCCTGCAAATTCATCGGATATGTGCAGTTTCTCTCTCTTTTGTGGGTCAGATCAGAGTGATTGCCTTCTCTGAATGTTTGCGGTGAGTTTTATCTGAGGTGTGTCTGCTCCTTTGCATTTGCAGCTGAGATTGGCAAACAAAATGGCTAAATATTGCTGTAGGCAGTTCTGTCACTGAGTCTGGATTGAGGCAGCCTGTGAGAGGCCTTGAAAAGCCACTCTTCTGAAGCAGACCACAGGTGGACAAGGTTTGCTGCAGGCAGACTTTGCAAGTGTGCCTTCCCCTTCGGAAAAAGAAAAAGAGAGAATCACAGTATGTTATTTCCTTTGTGTCTGAAATAAAGTGAAATTGGACAGCCTTGCTTTCCTGTGTGTACAAACAGGGCTACAGTGAAAATGGATTATCATTAAAGTCAGCTTCATGGTAGTGATTCTTCAGGTCTTTTGCATCAAATGGTGTCCTCCTGAATGCATTAAGGTTGAAAGACATCACTTGATTGCCAGGAGCATGGAAGTCAATAAATCAGTGGCATGCAAAAGACTCATGAAGGGGAGACAATTCTTATTTCAAGTTTCCTGGAATGGAGAAAATTCTGGATTGGAGTCTTAATGAGATCTGTGGGACTTTAGCAAAAAAAAAGTGAAAACTGTGTTACATACCATTTCTCATTCCTTGTCATCCCATTTGCCTCTCCTGAAAGCCATGGTGGTATAATAAGGAGAGAGAAAAGGTGAGACTGCAGGTTTTGTTCACAGCACTGCTACTGAGGTATATGTGGATTTCAACAAATCTTTATACCTAAGACAATCCTTCCATAGAATTGGTATCTCTCTAAGACAGGGCTCTCCCTTTTCAGTATGACATTTATCTAGCATAATTTTTGCATTACTATTCTTAGATACGTCATATCTCTGAGAATATATATGCTTCATTAAAGATATCATGAAGCTTACTATTGTCTTGTGAAAAAAGTATGCAGACAGTGAAAGCTGCAAATTCGGTGTAATTTAGTTCAGGTGATGATTTGGCCTTAACCATAAACCCTATATCCTTTGTTCAAATTTGGTCAAAAAGAAGAGGTATGGCTTGTTCAGCCCCCTCTGACATGGAAATTCTCTCAGTTTCTCATCAGCCCAGGAATCCAGGCTTTAGTAATGCCTGGGATTTGATTATGCTCACATGACTCATTTCTGAGAGGAGATGGTAAACTTCGTTTTGCTTCAGTTATTGGTTTCCAAGGCTATCAAAGGTCAGGATAAACCATCCATAAATGCAGCAACGATTAAAACCTCACTTAGCTTATTGCACAGTATGTAATTGTTCATCCTATGTCACATAATAAAATCTGATAGAGATAACTGCCTGGTGATCCTTTCATTTAAAGGAACAGTCATGCATTACACTTACTGCTACCTACATGCACATCAGTGCTGTTTCTGTTAACATAATAGCTGTGCATTAAGCAGGGGATATATTAACTGAATGGTGCCGTGGTCTGTCACCCTGCTACTGCTAACTTTGTCTTATAGTTCTCATCAGGACAAAAAAGAAGAGCAAATAGTCTGTCTGATGATGATATCCTTAAGAGATGGCTGATGACACTGTCTTTGTGGCTTACAGGTTCTCCTATTTGTGAGCAAAGCTGAGCAATGTCATCCAAGCACTTAGAGCTCCTATTCTCCTAACAGCTCAGCTTTCGATTACTGCCAAAAAATAGGAGCCAATTTTCCAAAGAGCTCCATATAGAGAGTGTTCCTGATGTAGCATTGGCTCAAAAATGTGGCTAAGGTAATTGTGTTAGGAGCTACGCTGAATGAATTTAGAAAAACTAGGTGTGCCCAGAGCACTGCTAAAAGGCTGCCACTGTGATACTCCAGTGCTAACCCCTCTAAAGCAGGTATCACTACTGTACAGTTCGTTGCCTCTGCATGCCCTGTGTGCTTCCAGTAAAACCTGGCACTGTATTTGCTCTCCACACACCTCTGGAACTGCCTGCCCTCTCCCAGGTGTACTGGAATCCAGCTTCCCTAAGCCTTGAATTGCTATACAGATTATCACAGCCATAATCTCCCTCTTCTCTTTGTGTCTTTAGCAAGAGAGTCTGCAAATGCAGAAGCTAAGCACTGCAGAAAGAAATCTGCCTCTTTTTTTCCCTGTACTCCTGACTTAGTCTGCCACTCTGACAAAGCCAGTTACCAGCATGGCAGCTGATAAATACAGAACAGGCTGCTTTTCTCTCCTCACTGTACATACCCTGAACCTGTTAATGTATCCTTTGCTGCTGAAAACCCTCTCTTTAGATAAATTCTTTTTAATAGTCAAGAGCAAACGCAGCTGCTTTTGTGTGCCCACCTTTTAAAAGTTCATTCCCACTGCTCGCTCTACAGTCACCACTTGTGCTGCCAAAAACCACAGGGAAGGGTACACCAGGGAAAAGAAGCCAAAAGGGAAGCTGGCAGCGCTGCCAAAGCAGCTCTCAGCCAGCAGACAAACAGCTCTCCTTGCTGAGGTTTGGAGCAAGGAAGCTGCTGTGTCAAACCCCATGTTATGATATTAGTAAGTGACTGATCACTTGTAGGGCAAGGGAGTTTTGTGTCTGAAGTCTGAATTCGTTTGCTTTCAGCACTGTTCTCCTCAGACTGTGACACCTTTTATTCAGTATTCCCGTGGGGATGTCTGCCTACAGCCTCCTTTCCTTCCTCCTTACCGGTGTGTACCAAGCCTATTATTCTGTGTAGTCTAGAAGAAGACCTTTTGTCATCCTCAATCAAACCAGCATATCTCTAACTAAACAGGCCAGAACCCAAGATACCCTCAAAGAAAGTGTAAATGTTCTGCAAAGTCTTTTGTAGGTTATTTTTGCTGTACTCCAGAGTCAACATAGGTACTGACACCTTGGCCAAGACCATGGTGTCTACCTCCTACCTGTGTTTGGTAGGAGTTACAAAAACACAGCCTTCTCTCCCCTATCCTGCAGGCTCTAGTTCAACTAAGCATTCTCAAAACACACCTACCACTCTGCTACAGAGAGCTGACAATTCAAAACCACCTTTTAATAATGTGCTGATGCTAGGAAACTTTGCAGGAGGGTAGAAAACAGTTATGGGGCACCTTAAAGAGCAAGCAAAGAAAGTACAACTCTGGGCAAGTGAGTAGGGCTGTCATAAGGGAGAGAAAAGACTTCTGCCTTGGTCCTAGTCTCTAGAAAATTTGAAGAGCAGGAGCTGGAAGTCAGCTCTCCCTTCTGCTTGCCCTAGCCCCAGGTACTGGGCTTGGGTTTCTCCTGGCTTGTGATCCTGTGCCATGACTTAATCACAGGGCAGGTAATATTGCTAAATATCCATTCTGCTTCCTGTACCCCTAAATTCCTGACTTGGATGTTTAAACAGGAAGAGGATTAAAGGATTTAAGTCATAGAGACATCCAAACCTCAGCTCTGGGCAAGGTCATTCTGCCTGTGAGAAGTGTAATGCCTTGCATACATCTCAGCTGACTTGGCTAAAGTTTTCCCATTAATCCTGTTTCTCTGGGCATTTTATCATGGAGCCCAGGTGCCTGCCTTAGTTTTAACCCAGAGTTACTGTTTCATGCTCTCTCTTTGCCTTCAATATCCCTTGATGAGTTCTGAGGTGAACAGCAGCTGTGCACAGAGCATGGGGGCAGCAGCTACAACTGTTATGAAAGGGTAGCTCAGGTGAGTGGCCAATGGCAAAAAGCAGCAGAGCATCTTTGAACTACAGATGGAGCCTGAAGGGAAGGCAAACGTGGAGTGGAAATAAAACCTGCAGTGGTGAACATACCACAGGAAAAGAACCTGCAAGATCTAATTAAGCTTAGGAGCCACAGAGAGATTTGAAGGAAGAATGGACATCTAGGGAGAGGGAGTGTCAAAAAGAAAGAAGATCAAGAAAATCATCAATTATCAGGAAGAAGCCTTGGGTTATCAGGTTGACTGCAATTTTAGAGTCCCTCTCCATCACAAAAACAGAGGAAAACAGATCAGAAAGCCTACTATTTTGGCAGAATGTGCTGTCTCTGGAGGCGGATGCTGCCAAAATATCCATCTCTTACCCTCTTTTGTTTGTTATTCTGCTGGATTGAATTAAATCTGAGGTTTAACACAGGTGCCCTTGCCAGGATTCTCTGCTGACCATTTCATGCAGCCTGGGTTTGCAATCACAGTTTTTTATCAAAGTCCTTATTGTGTAACCTGGCAAGTGTCCTTTTCTTCCACAACTGAACTAAAGGACATGTATGAACAACATTTCTGAAGTTCGAAGTTGACAAGAGCAAAAGAGATTGGCAGAATGTACAGAATTGGCAACAAACAACCTTTTTTACCCCAAACCCTCCTCAGCATAGTGAGTGGTGTGTTCAGGACCTGCATACAGTGTGAGCATGGGCGAGCCTCTTTGTTTGGGGATGTTCCTGACATGGCTGGCCCGAGGCTGCACGAGGAGCCCAGTCAGGACTGATGTTGGACAGAGGCTCCCCAGACTGCCTGAGCTGAGCTCCACCTTCTGTGCTTGCTTCCCAGGCTTGTAAAGGATGCTGAAAACACGGACTGCTTTCTAAAGTAATGTAATACCTGAAAGTTTGAGTTAGAACCTTCTCAAATACATATATTTAAACATTTTATACCAGGTTTTGTGTATATGATGTACAGCAGCAGAGACCTTTTTTTTCCTCCTGCAAATGGAGACTCAGCTGGAGTAGGTGAACAGGCTTTAGTGCAATATTTTACCTAAAATACTCCTTTCTGTCGAGTTGAGCTACATCTCCAGAATGACCATTTATGCAAATTAGAAATTTTCTGATGTTTGAAACTGCCATGAAAGAACCTGGAAGCCCGGGGTAGGGGAGGTGGGGGGGGGGAGAGGCAGGCATCATTGTAATTAATTAATAAAAGAAAAAAAAATATTTTCTGTTGTTCTGAAAAGAATAAGAAATTCCTTGTCCTTTTTAGGTACAAAAGAGATCCCACATACTTAATCTGAGACACTGTGGAGTCATTTGAAACAGTGGATACTGAAGCAGACGTAATATTTGCACTAGGCTGTGAAATAAATAGGCATTTGAAACTGTGTTAGGATGTGAATTTCTATAGTGCCTTGAGGGATGTAATTTTTGCATTATGTGAACAGTTTGGATGAGAAGACCACGCAGTGAAGCTGAACAGCTGTATCCTGCCCACACATTGTGAAGTGAGGGAGAGGCTGGAAGCCCGAGGGAATCCTTATAAGACACTGTGTCCCTGAAGTTTTTCAACAAAGAAGTTGTGTGGGGATGTGCTGTCTAGAAACGAGCTTAAGGGACTATTCCCCCTCCCTGCACCACGCAATGTAGCATAAACATCAGCTTCTGTCTAGATGCATTTGTTTATTTATTTTGACATAAAATACCGCCTGTTGCTTTGAAGTCCTGGGAATGATGGGTTTCACGCCTATTTCGTATCCAGCTTTTGGGTTTTACTGCTAAAGGTGTGACACCAGGCCAGGAGGCAGCAACAGGTTGATGGAGCTGTGCAGTGGCACTAGGTCCCTCCTATTCCTCCTTGGGTGAGCTGAGGGGCTGGTGGGGTGCCAGCTCCCTGAGCCCCACTCTATCAAACTGACCTCCTATTGATTTTTCTTCTAAGTGGAAACCTCATGAAAAGGGAAGCTTTTTCTGGAAAGTTTTACCAACCCTGCCATCTCTTAGGCTTGGGATAGATTTGTCATCTGGCAGCTGATTTGGGTTTAA
The DNA here is from genome assembly GCA_013400175.1 of Phainopepla nitens. NCBI lineage: Eukaryota > Metazoa > Chordata > Aves > Passeriformes > Bombycillidae > Phainopepla > Phainopepla nitens. The sequence continues at coordinate 325,822 of VXBQ01010235.1, forward strand.
GACTCTGAGGAGACCACACTGCACTCCTTGTGTGCTGTTTGTGTAATTGGAGGATCTTTTCTAAACTAGGTGATAGATAAGCTTCATCCCTTTTGCAAAGACTACTTTTCTGTGGAAGAAACAACCACAACAGCAGAAACAACAAAAGAAAAGATTCTCTGAATTATTTAGAGTTGCCAAAGGTGTTGAGATAGGAGCTAATTAAAAAAAAAAACAACCAAAAACCTATCTGCAATGCAATGCCATAAAAGAATAATAAAATTCAAATCTCATTTGTTCCACTTCATGTTCCTCGTATGCATAAACCTCTATAAAAGGCAGCATCTGTGTTCACATTGTATGCTGAAAAGATATCACACAACGGCTAATTCAATTGACATTTTTAACTGTTCATTGTACCATATATTTCCATTTACTAGATTCTTTAAGTCCTTTTAAGTGCATCATGTATGGAACAGGATATAATAAGATAGAGCCGTTTACTTCCCTAATGAGATTGGTGGTGGGAAATGACAGAGCATTGAGCTGTCAATTTGAGCACCAGCCATACTTGCAGGATTTAAAATAGTATTTGAAGCTTTTCTACCAGCCAGTGATTGTATTTATGCTGTGCTAGTTATGTGGATTTGTGTTGCAAAGGAAAGCATGATGGAGTATTATCTCATTTGAACCAATGATTTAGAGATCACTCATCTGTTATGATTTGAAATGAGATATATTATAATGTCAACAATGCCCACAACTAATAATAACATATTTAGCTTTGGTGACAAAACCTAGTTTTTCTTTTAATTTTCAGCTGGGGGTGCTCAAGGGTGGTTTTAATATGCCAAGATGCTTATCTAAAGCAAAGAGATCTGGGTTCCTTTTTTACTCTTGGGGTTTTTTGGTTTTGTGGTTTTTTTTTGCTGGTGATTTTTTGAGGTTTGGGGGTTTTTTTATCCTTACAGCTACAAGGCAGTCTTTTCTTCTAACTGTTGTTCCACATGGCAAATTCACAATGAAATCAATAGGAATGATTGTTTTTTAGATCCGCTGTAGGATTGGCTACAAGCATACAAATGAAGTTGGAGAACAAAGTCACCTGAGCTCTCTTACAAGGGTGAGATGCAGACACATAAGGCTCAGAAGTGGCCTCACTGTCTCCTTTTCTCTTTCTTTGTTGCCCCTTCCAGCAGTACCTGCAGATCAGGGCCAGCCCAGGTTTTGCAGCCCGATGTGCCAACATGTAACACAAGGTTTTCAAAGAAACCTTTTGTCACCCTTAGAAGAAGAGGAGGCTTTATAGTAAATGCAGTGATTTTATTGGCAGAAAAAAAAAAAAAGTTGAAACATCTTTTGTGGTGAAAATAAAAGCGATTATTTTTGGATTTATGTTTACTTTTTTAACTTAATAATGAGGGCATCTTTCCCAGCCACTGTGTTTTTAAAAGTCTTTTTCTATTCTCCCGAAACAGAGGCAGGCTTAGAAAACAAACAAGCAAGGCAGAAAGTAAATTTGAAAGATGCTCACACTCCTCTGCTTAAGCCTGAGGTGAACAGTGTAAGTTTGGTGTGGAAATAAAAATTCCCAGAGCGTCTCTGCAGTGGTGGGGAGGTGCTGGAGCGCAGGGGAGGGAAGAGCTGCTGTCAGATCTGCCCATCTGCGCAGCGGGCAGCGGCGGAGGCAGCTCCTACCCGAGCGCCTTTGGAGGCGCTGACCACGCTCCCCTCGCCCTGCGAGGAGCCGCGGGCTGCGGCCGGACCAGCCAGCAGCGCTGCTGTACCGTGTGCCTGCTCCGGGAGCTGCGGGGACAGCCAGCCCAGCTGCCCCCAGCCCCCCGCCGGCCCCGCGGAGAGGTCAGTGCGAGAAGAGCGGCGCGGTCTGCAAGGGACAGCGGCAGCAGCTGGCCCGGACACTCGCGGGCTCTGCTCCGCTGTAATGCGTTCAAAAGCCAGCCTGGAGCCGGGGGGGGAGAGGGGAGAGGAGAATGCAGTGCCAGGGGAGAGCTGAGCCGAGGTGCTGTGTGTCCGTGGCGAAGCGCGGCCGCTGCCTGCCGGGGAAGGTGACCCCTCTGGTCCTCGTCACGAGTGGTCAGAACAGTGCCACAGCGCTGACCTCCCTGCTGCAGGACCTGGTGATAAAACAGCATCGTGTCTCCAAGCAAACCCTGCTCTCTTCTGCTGCACAATTGGTCGGCAGAGCTGTGACTGTCTCTGCTTCTTCTTAGGGCCTTTGGGATGACCTTACTCTTTGCTGTCTGCCTGGCAGAACAGGTCTCTGCATTTATTACTGAACCTGAATCATATTAAACCTAATCCAGGTGATCCTAATAGCCTTTTCTGGCCTTAGAATCTGTGAAATGTATTAATCTCTGCTAGATGAAATAATATTTTCTGGACTAACATATTAATGACTCTTTCTTTAAATATTTTAATACCTAAAACCGGCAGTCTCTGTCACTTTAATTTCATTTTATCTTTCCCAGAATAATAATAAAAAAGTGTATATTCAATCTACACAGAAAACCACCCTTAGAAATTTTTATCCCTCCCCCTTTTTCCTTCACCCTCCTAGGACTCAGCAGCTCAGCTGGCCATGATTTTTGATAGCTGTTGGATTCTATTAGCTAGCACTGCAGGCCTTTGAACCTCTGTGTGCATAAACTAGCTTCTCAGCCACGTAGCTTCTCATGATTATTTCTGGGAGAAGGTGAATCGCTCCTTCTCAAAGATGCAGCTGTTGGCCAAAGCATATTCCATTAAATTTACTTAGCACTAAGCCATTACTACTGTTCTTGGCAAGCCTCTTTCCTTCTAAATCAATTATATTTGACTTGTACAGTGAAACCACGAGGAATGAACAAGCATATTTGCAATCCCCACCACCAGTGAAACCACCACAAGGTAAACACGCATAAATGTACACAAACACACACAGGCGCACACACACACTGATTCTTGCCAAAACAAAGGAAGCTGATCCTGAGTTGAATATAAAATCAGACTGAAAACAGTTTTAGCTTCATTAATTCTGGCTTCTTGCTTACTGGGATTTGCCAGTCTCTGGCAGACCCAGATGCAGATGATCTGAAGATACTGGAAAAGCTGAACTCATGTTTCTAAAATCCAGAAATAAAAACAATAATGCCTGAAAACCTGAGGTTTTTGTGTTTCCAGTTTAGTTTTAGCAGTGCTTACAGAGCTGAATGAGAGCCCTCATATAGCCCACATTTTGGGGTGGCTTTTTGATCTTCCCACTGCAAGTGATAAACTTTGGCATCCCAGCCCAAGCTGATCAAAGGACAAGCAGTCCTTGAGGTTTTGAGACCTGTTTTCTTTCCACATTAGAGCAAAGAAAAAAAAAATAGAGGTGGGTTGGAGGAGGGCTGTGAATACGTCTGAGTGATCTGAAAGGATCAGATGAAGGAAGGAAAGTGGGTGGGAGGGAGGAGCACCTGGACCATGTTCTGCCCCACCAAGTGCAGGTGGCCCCTGCATTTGGTCCTGGAGGAGAAACCCACACCCTGGCCTGCTGAAAAGCACTCAGTCCACTCTGGACTTGATCACTTTCCAAGGGATGCTTTGGTGGTAACTTTTCACCAGACATGATTACAGTTCCCGCGGCGCGTCTGATGGATGCCACTATAAAACTTTCTGAGCTTGCTACCTTTGGGGATTTTTTCCTTTTCTTTCTGTGTAATCCACCCTTCTGCTGTCCTGAGTCATACACTATAATGCAGAGCTCACAGCTTTTTTTCAGAAGTCATTACAATGACAGACCACTCACCAGAGAATGACAAGCATTTTTATCTCACTCTTGTTCTTGGAACCGTGGTGCTTCTCTTTTTTCTCTCTTTAGTCAATCATAACTGTCCATGGGATTGTGTACACTGAAGCAGGAATCCAGATCTTCTCAACGTTTGTACTCACACTAACAGCTAACACATAGTTATACATTGTTTACATATGTAATGAATAGGTTTTTTACGTTACATGAAATTACTTCAAATTGCTTACAAATTACTTCGGCAGGGCTGATTATATATTGCTCTTACTTCCCAGTTCTAATTCTTCTCCTGCTGGTGGCCCAGCTGTGACTGAGTGTTGCAGGTTTTGATTCCCTCAGACAGGAGAGAGCTTTGAACTCATGTCCTCTACATTGCATTTAGCTGGTGTTTTAACCGGTTAGATAGAGAACAAGAAGAGGATGGTATTTCCTTCTGGTCCCCGCAGATAAATCCCTCTACCCAACAGCATACTGCCTTTTGTATTCCTCTTTCTTCTTTGTCATCTGAATCTCCACATTCATTTTGGGAGGAGGTCTAAGGTGGTGAATGAGAAGTGGGTGGGTGACTAAAATCTTAAACTATTCCTTGTTGGTCACTATGTATATATTTTTTTTGTCCAATTCTCCATCCATAGCAGACCAGCTGGGGCTGGGGGAGGACAGAGACTGGTGGGAGAGAGGGCTCTCTGTCTGGGGAAGCTGCAGTTACCTTTTTCAGGAAATGAAACAAAAAAAAAAAAAATAAGACCAAGAGGGTCTCATTGGTGTGCACCTGACTGTAACCTGCAAGCACAGCAATAGGGCTGACAGATCTCAAATCCAGTTACATGTCTCCCCAGAAATCTAGAAGACTGAAGAAAATATTATTAGTTACCAACAGAAATAGCAGCAGGCAGATTATCTTTTGACAAACAATGATTTCATGCTTTGTTGAAGCAAAAGAGAAGAAAAAAAGGGAAGTGAAAGCATGAGGGGGAAGAATAAAAATGCCAAGTTAAGACTGAGGAAATGCTATAAATTAACAAAATATTGATCAAAAGCATTAGTTATTGGCAGACTTTAGGAAGCCGCTGCTACTTAGATGCTAGAACACTGTCTTCGGGAGCTGCATAACAGCAAAGCTTTTCCAGATATCTAGGAGTTCCCATGCTTTATATTTCTGCAGAGACACAGGGTTTGGTCACTATTTTTACACTCTCATCACCAGCTGGTGGCAGATAGACCAGAGTTTTACTGGAGCTGCCCCCTGAGCTGGTATGGTGTGAGCCTGACATCCCGGAAAGGAAAAGCCACCAGCACCAAGCTGGTGCTGTCCTCTTGTCAGGAGCTAACCAAGCCAAGACAGATTCAGACTTGGCACAAACATCAGCCCTTTTCTGCCACACCTTGGCCTTAGGCTCAGGGGAGTTTGGGTCTGGCAGCTCACAGGATGGCTGAGAAAAAAAAAGCTGAAAGTTAAAACCTGACAGTGGAAGTCCTGTTCTTCTTGCCTGACTTGTGGTTTGTGAATGGCTCCATGTCCCATCAAGCTCTTTTCACTCCAGCTCAAAATAGCACAGGCAGGGCTGCTAACAGTTTCAATAGCAATTTTCAAAGCCTCAGCCACAATACAAACTGAGGGCTTGATCCAGAGATAACTGAAGTGTTTCCCAGAATTGAATCTGAGCCTAAAATGGCAGAGCCAGAAAGGGAAAAATAAACTGTACGGAAGTGAATAGAAATATACTTGAAAATTAATTCTGGAGGCAGCTCAATCCAGCTGTTGTTGTGTGTGGCTTTTCCCTGACTTTGACAATGTGGCTGCAGGCACTGAGAGCACCAAGGCTCTCAGTTATTATGGGATGAGAGGCTTTCTCTAAGCTGCCCCATGTCCTCATCAGAAGTGAGCACCATCAGCAGCCCTGTGCTCCAGGCACATTCCCACTGCCCCGTTACAGCGACGGGTTTCAGTGAGATGGAGACATTCTTGGAGAGCAGAAATCTGTTTTGCATCCCTTGTAAAACTGCTGCCCCTTTGCTTGTCTGCTTGTTTAATGTTTTTTTGCCTCCCACCATCAGGAGTAGGTACAGCAGTGAGCAAACTTTGGGATTGCTGTTAACCCACATAGATTACCTGCTTATTTTTCCGACCAGGCTCAGAAAGTTGATTGATTTTAGATGGACTAAGGCTGATTCAAAGCCTGCTGAAATCTGTAATAAATCACTAAAATGAAAATATAATTTCTTTTACAACAATGACAAAATGCTTTTTGACATCTGTAGACAGGCCAAAATTCCACTTCAAGTACATGCATGCTGAACCACAGTTAATGAGGAAACGTATTAGCACTTAAAAAAAAAACAAACCAAAGAACACCAAGGAGGGTGAAAAACATTTTTGTAAAAAAAAATCAAGCAGATGCCAATTGTTCCTGCGTTTTATTTGTAGTCTTTATGCAGGATAACTTCCCTTACTTAACATGAGAGAGAATCCCAGTACATTTTATGACCTGGAGAATTAAGTTTGCATATTATCAGAGTGGAAGCACCTGACTTTAGGATGCCGTGGAAAACATTCAACGCAGCTGTTACATTTCTGCAACTGTACTGTGAGACCTTTGAATGTTCTCTGCTCCCAACATGGAGTGGGTTTGCAGTGTTGAAGATGCACAGTTTGTGAGAAGGCTGTGGGGATTGCATGTGAATGTGTGCGTGGGGACACCTTTGTCCCATTGCACTTCCATTTAGGCACCAGATGATGAGTCATATTGTATAATTACATAGATAGAAAGTTATTTGATGTTTAATTTTGCCTAGACAAATGTTAGTTGCTTCCTAAGCAGTATTTTCTTCCTATCAGTATCTTCCTAATAGCTGTGGATTTTTAATTACTGATAATTAGTATTTACATGGAGCCTTTAGCAAACAATTCCTGAAGTACTTGTAGTAATTACATATGTAAATTGTTATGAAAGAAAAATGTTTGCAGCTTGACAAAAGCAAAGCTGGGGAAGTAGGCAGAAAGCAGAGGTCAAGTTTTGATGTTTAAAAATGAGGCAGAGGTAGGACAAAGTTCCATGTTTTTCTACACTGTGAGATAAAACAGAGCCAATCAATCAGGAATTTCTCTGTGACCTTTTTTTTTTTTTTTTATAAGAACAGAAATGAGAAAAACTTCTGTTGATTCTGATTTATTGATAGTGACAGAAAGAGTTGAAAAATATGTATGTGATGCCTTTTCTTAGGTGGCCTTAGCAGTCGCAGAGAAGGGTTGAAGGAAATGTCTTGCTGAGACACTGGGCTCTGCGTGATACTGTCAGAGAGCAGATGGGTTTATAAAACAAGAGACAGATGAAACAGAACTGAGAAATTTCTGCAAACCTCTCAGTTAAGAATCCCTGGATAATGCTGAACTCCCAAAGTCCTTTCTCAGATTTTGGACAGGGCTGCATGTCAGAAATACCAATCACAGACACAGTTCAGATGGATAAAGGGAGATAACAGACTTACAGTACATGTGGGGAAAGAGATACAATCCTCTTTCTGTGCTGCCTGCCTAATTCTTGCCCATCACATCTAGCTCTTTCTTCAGCCATAGCTCTAAGACTCAGACCCACAACAGCATCTGTGACCCCTAAATCTCTTCACGCCTCTTGGAGCTATGATTGTTTCTGTTACTGAGCCCTTCTGGGCTCACACAAGAAGGCTAATTTTTTTTCTTGTTAGAAAGGGAAATTAGGTTTCATTACTTATTACAGAGATAAAAGCTTAAGTTTTTTCTCCTTGTGAATGTTTCAGGAACCTGCTGAGATGATCAGCTCTGTTGTCTGATGAGCACTCTGCAGTGACCTGAAGAGTAGATGAATTAAAGGCTTTGTCTGCCGCTTGTTCTCATTCTCTCTTTTTAACATCCTAAAAGTCCACTAGGGACAAGCAAATAACAGTCCAGCCCAGGTCTCCCCAGCCACATTTGCCTCGTCAACAACTGCCCAGGAGCAACCCATATGAACCCCCTGCCTCGATCATATATTCCATTAGTATAAATTATTAAAATGAAATATTTTACAAGTGGCTACAGACCTATTCTGAATTAATCCCTTTATTCCATTATGAGACAATAAACCTTTACATTTCTGAGAGCTCTTGTCAGCCATTCTGCTTTACTCAGGAATAAATATATTCAAGGGTTGGGAGGCTCTTCCTCTATCCTGCTACATTCATATTAATCAGGCTGGCCAGCATGTAACTCTTCAGATAGCAATCATCAGATGTTCCTTCCCAGAGAAATGGGGCTTACAACTCCACAGGCAGCACAGATCACATTAAGCTCAGGCCCTGGTCTTCTCCAAGGAGGTCTAAGTGCTCTGGCAGGGCAAGCTGGACCCGCAGCTGAACTGCGCATAACTTCACAGAAAATAATTTGTTGTTGCCTGATTGGTGCCTGTTACATCTGTAGTGGGAACTGATTAATCCAAAAGGCATGCCAGGCTTTTCAAAAGTGTGATCAGAGGCAGGCTAATCTCTCTGGCAAAAGCATGGCAGATTGAGACTGAGCACTGGGCTAAAGCTGTGCCTCTGGCTTCCCGATGCCATGGGATTACTTTCTTCCATTGCTACACTCAGATGGCCAGTATTGATTGCTGCTGTAAACAACCAGGGAAGTGATGAACCAACTCTATTTCATTTCTCTATTTCAGCTATAGGTGAAATGTTTTCCAAGCATTTTATGCAAGTGTTCTTATTTGCTGTTGGGACACAGAGTAGCAACATCTATACAAGCAGGATCTTCTTAGATAAAACAGGAAGATATGGATTTAGAAAGAAATCTGAGTGAGTAAATTCTAAATTGGGGCTTTTAAAGTACATGTTTTCAGTGAAGTCTCATGTTGGGAGTGTGTGCTCTGCGTGTGGATACTTGCTTGGAATGGATACAGTGGCAGGGTCCAGATTCGTAAGGGATAAAGGGCCTCCCTCTCAAGTCTTCAAAGCAGTTTTACAAAATCTAAGGCTTTCAAATTTAAGTGAAGGTCTATTATCCAGCTGCCCATACAGCTTTAACTTCATGCTTATTTTGAGATGATACATGCTTTCATTTGGACTATTTTATTCAGAAGAAAAAAATTGTGAAAGCACGGAAATCTGAAGTTTCCTAATGTTTGAGTGCCATCTAAATTAGTCTTCTTTTGCACAGTTCTGAGTATATGCCACTGAATATAGTTATTCCAGTTTTTTTAAGCAATGGGAGACTACCACTGCTAACAATTTGCATAGAGTGAGCTGATGAAGTATGAGCTGAATAATTCTTTTTCTCTGTTGAGTACAAAGGAGACACAGAAAGACTGGACCATCTGTCTCCCTCTTTGAAGATGTTTCACCATAGTCCTATCATCTCAGAACTATGGTGAAACATCTTCATAGTTCTGCTACTGTGCACACTTAGATGTATCACAGTTTAGATGAAAGGAAAATTTGGGCACTTGCCTCCTACTCAGATTATCCTGAGGGTTGTTAGATTATCCTGAGGATTCCTGAGTTGCCCTAGGACTGTAACCCAAGCCATAACCAAGCCATAATATGTCACCTGGTGGGGTTCTGCTGATGACAGCACAGGTGTGAGTTGACTAGAGTTGCTGCTGGAGTACATCTGCCTGCTTATTTTCCTGCAGGCTGTGCTGTTCAGTTATTTCCCTCCTACCCACCTTGTGAGCTGTGTGTGTCAGGCAGGGAGAAGGGAGAAGACACCTGGAAGTCTCATTTGCAGACCTGAGACAACAAAGGTATGCAAAGAGAAGACAAGATTTTAAACTTCCTCTTTTCATTTTTTTCCCAGCCCTGGCTCACCAGGGTCTTACGCCACTTGGTTGCCACTGGGACATGGCATCACCCTTCACCCAAAGCACTGTCTCCTGTTCTCCTGCTCTTTGTCACTGACACCACTACAGACCCTTATGTAGCTTCATCTCTCTGCACCAGGGATCAGTACTGAGCCTTGGGCTAAGATTTCCAAAGCCAGATAATGATAATGAGTGTCTTAATTTGGTGAAGTGTGGAGGAAAAATGAAGGCAAATTCACCTCAGAAAATGCTGAGTAGAGCGTTACCCTTAGAAGACGTGAAGGAGGAGCACCACAAGCACCTTGTCAATGTGCATCATGCCATCCTGATGTATAAGAAATTATTTTATTGATTTAAACAGAATAGATCTATTGGTCATTTTCACCCTTGTCCCAGCAGTTATTTACCGCAGTTTGTCAGCTGCTAGCAAAATAAAAGCATATGTAAACACATAATGCTCAGTGGCTTCTCGTCAGCCTGTCATCCCTTAATGGCTGTTCATCTTAAAGCATTTTACCTTTCTGTGGCTAAAAGAAAATGTTCCTGGACCTGACACCTGAAACGCACATTACATGAAAAGATGGAGAAGAAGTTCTCCATTCCTCCAAAGTGTGCCTTATACTCTTACTGACCTAATTTTTTGAGAGTTGATAGGTTTTTAATGCAGCACCTGATGTCAAAAGAGAGTTTATAGAAAGTATTTTCATTTACAAGCTCTTAATTCTATTCCCTTTCAGCAGATCCCTGCTCTTAGGGCTCTTTTCATTGTAAATTTTCTCCAGTCAGCCTACTCAGCTTCCAAGCAATGACAGTATTTCTTTTTCTCAGATTAAAGTATTGATAATCAAATCAGCATTTAGATAATAGAGCCCTTAATGTTCTGAGCAATTTTAGACAGCTGAGGCAAATTTTGCCATCACGAGCCATGATTCCTTACAGTAGCAAACAATACATCTGGGTTTGAATGAAAATGAGGCCTGTCTTTGCGGTGGGGTAGGAATGTAGGCAGCCAGCTAATTGAAATCTCCTCCCATGGAAGAGAAACAAGACTTTTTTTTATCCAAGAGAATTTCATTGAAAAAAAATGAGGGGAAAACTCTGTCTGAGAGGGTGTTGGTTGTACATTCAATCATTTTCCATGAATAGTTTGTCTCTTGTCATATTTACACACAAGTGAAACTCAAATGCATGTCAGCGATTGACGAGTAATCAGCAGAGTAGTGCACCTCCTTTATACTGAGGCCCATAAATCTCAATGTGTCCCATTATTGGTGTAAATGGAACAGATGTATTGATTATTTGCACCTTTGTTCCAACTGGAATATTTACTGCAGTCCGCTGGCTGCTCCCAAAAAATGTATGTGATAAATTAAGATTACGGTTCTGTTCTATCTAGCAAGTGATTACTTCTGTGGAAAACAGAAATAACCATCAGAGCTATAAACAGATTATTATGGATGAGTCAAAATTACATTTAACTCATTTTTACTAGCCTGACTATAAAAAACTTCTTGGAGAAGAATTATTCCCCAAAAGGACTATTTTATTCCTGATAAGACAAGCATTGCCAATTAGTGTTTACTAGGATTTAGTCTATGAAGATTAAGAGATGCTTAAATAAAGTACATTGAAGTAAATTTACAGCAATGCCTTTTACTAACAGAAATACCACATATACACACACACACACACACACACACACACACACACATATATGTACCTCTGTGTGTGTAATTATACATGAAAAATGAAAGTTCTATTTCTTTACCCATATGTGTATGCATATCAATTATCAGGATGCTTCCTATGTGATGCACTGCAATTACATGATGATTGGAAGCAGAATAACTGCATAGCTGAAGGCTTCCTGACAGCATATGAAAAACTGAACTTGCAACTTTAGGCTGGAGCAGAGGATCTTGCCTCTTCTACCACGAGAGAAATTGGGAAGATAAAGAGGTGAAGCAGTGATAGAGGGCTGTGGAGAAACTCTAATGATATTTATCCAGGTGCGTTGCTGGCTCTCTGTGGTTGAGGGAGCGGAGAGAGGAGCAGGGGACTATTTCCTCTCGGCTCTTGGAGCAGTGGCCCCATGGCTGCTTTGCCACCTCCAGCACTGATACCCCCAGATCGTTTGGCCTCTTCCCACAACCAGTCCAGGTGCAGGAAACCTGTCAGTCTTTCGTCTGTATCGACTGCTTCTGGAATTTCCAACTCCTTGCACAATACAGACCAAACATTTACAATAAATATACCATTCCACACATTCTCCTTTTTACAACTTTCTATCCTAAATTTATCTTGGATATTCTGAGTGCTAACCTCAGACCTTCCAGGATCAGAAATAAAATTATAGGCAGAGGAGATTCCTAATAGTGAAACATAATTGCTTTTACTTGGCCTTGGGAGGATGCATAAGGCAGTCAGGGTGAGAACAGCAAGTGTGTACAAAGTCTGGCTGTGGTGCAGAAAAGTAGAAATAAATAAACCTAACCAAACTAATACCACAAAATCAAAACTGTTTTTCCAAATGAAGCCATACATTTTGTCAAAGCCTCGTTCTTGGGAAGACAGAGGCAGAGGGTACAGGTATTCTCCATCTCACCTCAGTGAACTGGAATTTAGGTGTTGCAGTCCTGTCTGTGTGTAAGACAAACAAACCTGGCATATACCTCATCACACCAGGTGACCACCAGCAGCACCTGTAGTGCTGATATTTTGAGAAAGAGATTGGAAAATGACCTGGGTTTATCTACTCTGATCATAATTTCAACATGGATCTTGAAAGTATCTAAAGGCAGATGTCAAAGAAAAAGGGGATTAAATTGCACATTGATTTTGTCAAATAGGAGCTTGTACCAGACTCATCAATGACTTTCTCTGTTAAAACAATATTGTTGATCTTGTATATCTTGAATCAGGGAAGGGTATTGGTTGTACCATCATGTGGGAAATATGGATTAATGAACATGATAGGGATTCACAGGGAAAAAAAAAAAATGATAGGACCTGGCTTCCAAGGAGAGAGCAACAGAGAGGGTTAAAGGGGAAATATAAGGCTGAAGAAGATTTATTATCAGAGTTCTTCAAGGATAAAGTCTGGCACTAATTCTGCTCACTATTTTCACTGATGAGCTTGTCAGGACTATTAGAAAATTCACTAATATCGAATCAACTTACTGATGCCAAGGTGCTGGGAGGCACTCTTAGTGGAAAGAAGGAGTGAACTAGCACGCAGAAACTGGACTGACCTCAGAATTACATTCAAGGGCTTGAAATCAAGACCATGCAGAAGGGAATAGTAATTCTGCTGCACATTAGGAGTTCATAATTTGGAAATGACTGTGGGGCAGAAAAGAAGACTGCAGAATATTACCATAATGCAGCAGCAGCGTGGTCAAATTCACTCCAAATATGTAAGGGCAGAAGCATTCCTAACAGTGAGAGAGAAACACCAACAGGGCTGTGCAAAGCCTTTGTGCATTGTATGCTCATCATAAGGAGAGATGATTTCTGACTGCTGTAGGGACAGGGAAGGCAGGCAGCAGGGCTGGGAAAGAGGAGACCAAAACACTTGGATTGTTTATCTTAGTGACACAAAGAATGGCGGTGGCTGCTGTGCAGATGCGTTGATGGGTTCAGCATGAGGAGGGAAAACCTCTTTTCAAGGTAAAGGAGCTTCTTGGTATAAGCCACATGGGAACGCACTTTGTATCTGACCAACTCAGCAAACAGATTCTGAAACAGCTTCTTGATTATAGACAGAGAGAAAACCTAAGGTTTTAAAAGGGTCACATGATGTGGGATACGTGGAGACTGCATCCCTGAGGATCTTTCTGTGCTCTGCCAGGTCTGTGTATCAAAACTATACATTCCTTTCCAGGAGTCATCCTTCAGGAATATTTGTATTTAATGCCACAAATCTAGAAAATACTTGCCTTGGAAGTTATTTTAAAGCAAAGAAGTGGGTCTGCTTCTAAGTTTTTCAGCAAAAAAATGGTCTTGAAAGATGAGTCTTGAAAACATATCTTAGACAGAGCAAGGAAGAAGACCTGTGTCAGCTATATTGTGCCTTTTCTCTAAGCTCCTGTCATATTCAGATTACTAGAAGAAGCAAGGAACACAGGCTTCCTGAATTAAACCTAATCCCTCTTCTCTGTTAATTGAGAAGGATATACCAGCTTTGAAACTCTCCTAACTACTCTGAAAGCCAGAACTTTTTTTAAAGCTCCCTTGAAATAGGGGAATTCCATTGAAAGCACCTAACCTTTCCCCATGGAAGACTGTTAAAATGGGGTCTGTGAACTCCATGAGCAGTTGAAGTTATTTGTTTGCAATTGCATGCACATCAGAGGTCAAATAAAAGGGTTTCTTTCCACTGCCTCATAACTATAAACTCTCTGAACACTGGCATCTACTTGCATTGCTATGAATATTGCAATGTCTCTTTTTAGACATATATTGATGGGTTAACTTGGCTCAGTAAAAGGTAAAGACTACATGCCAGTATATAGCTTTGGTGTAGTGTCCAGGAATAAAACCAGAAAAGTGCCAGACACACAAAGAATGCCAGGATGCTGCTAAAGCCACTCGTCCAAACTAAACCCACTGTTAAAGACTGAGATAAAACCAGGCCCAAAAAGTAATAGAAATGTTATCTATTCACTACCAGCCAGAAATCCCAATGTGCATGAGCTAGCAATGTGGGAAATGTAAACCACATTATCAGTCACATTTAGAAGTTATTATGATCCTCTTTCCATCACTGTACAGACAGCCAAGTTCTGACAGCTCTGGCTAGTAGGCAGCCTGCATCACTCATCGTAACTATACATCACCCCTCAGTAAATAGAGTTATGCTATAGGCAAGGCTGGTATCACAGCCTATAAACATTGCCTGGCACTTCCTCCTCTTAGAGCCTGCTTTTAGATACTGACAACTTTGCCCGTGTTTAATCCCTCCCACTAAAAATTCCCAGGTCCCAAGTTTCACATACAGAAAGTGTGGGGGAAAAAAAATAAAGGAAAAACAAAAAAAAAAGCAAAAGAAAGAAAGGAAAAAAGCCTCTGCTAAGGGCAGGGTGAGGAAGTGATGAGGTTATGAGGAGAGATGAGGAAGGATCGAGACCTGTTCCACAGTGTGCTGTGCTCGCTATTATTATCCTTTTCACCTCATCTTTGTGCTATGAAGAAGGACTATGAGTAGGATGAGTAGTTTAATGGTTAAACATGGCTTTGGGATGCTAAGATGTATGAGAATGCAGAGAAGCAGGGAATAACTAGGGTTAGAGGGGAAGGGTGTCTTGTTTTAGCACTGCTCACAGCCAGGAGTGAGCCATGGCAGAGTCACAGTAATTCAGGCATGGTGGAGGAGAGCTGGGTGATTGTGGGTGATTGTCTCCTTACCCACCAGCACCTCAGAGGAGCCCAGCCTGAGCAAGGTGATTGAAATTGTCAGGAAAGAGTTTCCTCTCTTGATTTAGGAAGCTCTTCTGTCCACTTGTGTTGAAAGGACCAGAGCCTTCCAGTTTGAACTCTAAGCAAAGCAAACGAGTGAAAACTGAGAGATCTGCAAGCTGTTAAAAGCGTGCCCTGCATTTAATGCTTTCTTTTCTCTTCTTATTTGGATCTTGAGCATTACTGTTCTATCATAATAAATGTTTGAATGATACTATAAATATTGATCTGGAAGGAAGCTGATAAAAATGAAGCATTGCTATGAGCACGTCGTGGGGGTTTCAGAGTGAGTGTATTGACTGATGTTCTCCACAGATTCAAATTACTGATATTCACTGGTTAATTTTCAGGGGTTTGTAGTCATATCTTTGAAGCATAACAAATCAATTGGATACATAAAAGGCTTCTAGGGGAAAAAAATCACAAGGATGCATTTGAACAAAACACATAAGCCCATGTAGAATTTTTCAGAATCAGATACATTTAGGAGAGACAATAACACTGCATGTCTGATCTCAGTCACATTGTGACTGTGATGAAAGCTGTCTGTGTTTTAACTTTACCTGACCAAGTTCTCAGTAAGATATACCCTGAAAAAGGAGAAAATTTTTATGGCCAGAGAGCAAATAAAAAAGAGAAGCAAGGGCTTGAAGGAAAAATTGAAAGAAATCAGGGAAAAAGAACTGATAATGTGCAGTACTGGGAAAGATGGAAATAACTGAGATTGGGCCTGACCCAAAATTCTTGAGCATCTTCTTTGGAATTTATACTGAAAACAAGCAAAATAATTCCATAGGGTTGTCTCCAGCTGTCCTGACTAATCATTTGTACAAAGAAAGCAAGCATTAATTTGCTATTTCTATCAGCAGCAAATTGCAGGCTCAGTGTCTGAAAATGAAAAATCCTGGCCACAAAAAGCACGATTGTGCTCAGCTGAAAATCATTGCAATAATGAATGCACTTTAACACATCTGCTACATCTTCTGGCTAAGAAAAGTAGAACTTAAAATGAGTAGAATGTTCAATTTTACCCAGTCCTGTGACTTTCAAAGATCTTCACCATCTATTTAAAGGCACATAGTCCTTATTAAAAACATTCACTTCTCAAGACTTTTTGCTGAAGGGTATCAGTATATCTGGGAGTTGCCATCAGTGTGTGTCCTTTGGTGTGGAGTGAGTAGGAGCAGTGTGAATTAACTACTTGGTCCTTTCTGATTTTGAGTATTGTGCAGACATTCTCATGGATGGGAGAGACTTTGGAGTTTCCCTGAAGCCAGGTTTTGGTCAGTTTCATTGCTGAGTAAAAACACTTTTTCACAATAAGGAAATTACTTCTGGACTTCAGGCTTATGTTGAAATTCTGACAAACTGCAAGAGCTGTGAAAGGGCTGGATTTTAATTGGGGGAATATGACAGTTGCAATATCTCCTTAATTTTACCATTATCCTTTAATTGTGTGAGAACAATGTCCAGGGAGTCTGCCTCAGTCAGTTCACAAACATAGTACATCTAAGCTGTATGCAAAGAACAGTCCTGCCCCAAGTTTAAATAAACAAACCAGGTGCCAAGAAATAAAAAGGAGTGTTGCTTACAGCAAAAAACCCAGTATTTCCCTAAGTGGTTTTGAATCCTCCAACAGCTGTTGCCATGCTCTAAGGGGCAGCTTGGATAGGTGTGTGTGTCTGGGCAGGCTCTCTGCATTCACCATACACTTATCTCACCTCCAGGCTCTCTGTCTCTGTTTACTTCCTGCTATATTTGCTCTAAGAAGAGCAAGGACTCCCTGTCTGGCTCCAGAACCTTTTCCATGTCCTTTCTGTCTCCGTTGAGAGACTGGCCCCTTGCTAGGAATCCTGAGCCATTTTTGCTCTGCTCCTCTGCCAAAGCATCAAAACATCATCTGCATTATGGATATTTTAGGAAGTACATTATTTATGTTTTATGATTTTTAAGTAAATTTCAGCTGAAGCAGATAAAACATTTTTTCTTCTTGAAATTTTGGAAAAAATTATTAAAGAACATCTCTTCTTGTTTCTGGAAAGGCTCAGTCCCTTCTTCCAGCATCCTTCCTCTTGTATCTAAAAAGAGAACACCAACTTAGCAGCTTGTGGATAAAGGTAACTAGGACAATGTGTTGTCAGCATGTGTGCAGCTTTATTTTTACCTGTACGTTTCCGTGGCAGATCAGCACAGTTTAGTTTCCTACAGAAGCCTGGAGAGATCCACATTAATTGGATCATTCATGCAATTGGCTCTTCTCTTGTGACAAAGCTCGCTCTGAATGCATCAATGGCAGTCATGGAGGGCAAAGGTAAAGAATCTATGAGGTGTGACATATATTGATGGATGTCTCAGGAATCTCCAATGAGCACATTTAAAAGCATGTTTTCACCCTACACAATTTCTAAGTTCACACAGCTTGTTTCCTGCTAAAATAATAATAATATAAAGTATAAATAACATTATAGTATTTGCAACAAGAACAAAAAGAAAAAAATAGGAAAAAGGAGAAAAGTTTGTGGATACAGTTTATGAATGGAGTAATCAGAATAAATTGGCAATGTTGTGAAATCCTCATTATTTGGGATCTTCAAAACTAGATTAGTTAAAACATAAAAACTCTACCTGTTGGAAATGCAGACTCTCTGCCCTAGTAGTAGAGTTGAACTATTTGACCTAAGAGTCTGCTTTGATCTCTATCTTCCACAATTATACAAAAATAGCATAACTCATCTGTATCTTTTCTCTTCCTGATGAGTGTATCTGCTTTCCTTCAGCCACAGAAAGCCTAAATCAGGTGGTTTTCCTAACTTTTTAATTAACTATCATGGAACTTGGAGGCAAACCAACTCTAGCTGATATGAAAGGTAGAAACTGTGGCAAGGAAAAGAGAAAGATTAGCTATTTAAATTACAATAGAGAATGACAAAGAGGGATGCTGACAGGACTATGACTTGATTAAGATGGAGCTTTTCATTAATTTTTGTTGAGCAACTCTAATTGTTACAAAAAACTATATTCAGCACTTTTCCATCATTTTAATTCTATTTCAAATGGATTTAATTTAATTTACTCAATGAATAATTTTTGGCCTGAAACACATTAATGACTAGTCCAGTTTTTCCAAAGGGAAAAAGGGTTCTGGCCCCTGAGATGTGGACTGACATTCATTTGTATGTTTGAAAACCTCTACACATATGTTCCATGTATAATTTCATTCTTTTCTATACATTAACTTCTAAAAGCCCCGTGTAGCTCAAATTATAAGAAATGGTTGTAATGCCGATTTTGTATTATCTTTTCTTATTGATGTTCATTGTTTCCCCAGCCAAGCCTTTCAGAAATAACAGCAACTACCAAATTCTTCACAGTATTTAGGAAAACCTGTCAGATGATGTCACACTTAAATTTCTTCATGAAGTGCCAGCATGAACCTTATGAGTAATTAAACTTGAATTGCTAAATTAAATTTGTTGAAATTCAGACCTATATTTGTAAGAGTTCAGAGTTATCTGAGCATAATAAAACTTTGTCTAAAAGTCTCTCTGAGGGATTATGGCAATTTGTTTGGAGTTGAGGACTACTGAGATTGGTCTTTAAGCTAAACTTTATTTTGAAGGAATAAGCATGCTTTCTTACTGCAGTATCCCTCCAAAATGTAACAAATTTACAGAAAGTCAAGACTTTGGCTGGTAAAAGATATGTGTTCATTGCCAGCTCCCTTTGGTAATCTGCCCCATCTGATTATCTGCATCTGAATACAAAATACTGAAGAAGATAACTCCTTTCCCCATCTCAGCAGTTACAGACTTCTGATTTTTTTTCATGTTATGCAGAATACCTCAGTAGGGTTCTACTTCTCAATTGCTTCCTGTGACAGTGGAAGGACATAAAGACACAATGTATTCCACCATTGTAATTTCAGTGCATATGACATCTCATGTTTACTTGCAGTAACAGTCTACAATTTTATGTGAGTAGATGGGAGTGCTGGCTAGAGAAAAGGTTCCTAGGTAAGTATGTTCTCTCTATATTTGGAAGAATTTTCCATAGGAAAATTAAAGTATCTTCAATTTTTCAGCATAGTGTTTTTCAAATATTCTTTCACAGAGTATTGACCTAAAAATCGGTTGCCACAAATATCTGATAATGACAGTTTGAACTGTTTGTCCTGATAGGTCACATCATTTGTATCCTATTGATTCCATATGTGCACTGGAGGAGCACATGCAAGGGAAATAATTTTAATCACCAAAGACCTTGAAGCTCTGAGGAAGGATAGGAAGTAAAACAGGGCTTGGGAATTGTGCCCTACTTACTATGTTCTCCTTTTTGGTTTGTGCAACAGGAAATAAAAATCAGGTGACTTAAAGACTTATTGGCTGACAAGCATGGACATGGAATTTGAGCCCCTTATATTCCCTTATATAATATATATATATTATATTCCCTCATATCACTTGCATATAGCAAGTAATTATGTATGCATGAGCGGCTATAATTTGCTATGCATGAGCTTGTCATGGTCTGGACTTTGCTGAAGAATCCTAGAAACTGTACTATGAAGAGATGTTCATTGTCATGGTTCCTGTCACCAAAACGTCCTGAGATCATTACTGCATTCTCAGGGCTGCAGATTTCTGTCATGGCTGTGGACACAAGTTGTTCTTCTCTGTGCTGGTTTCTCTGTGAGGGAGCCCAGTCAGCCTCTTGTTTGGCTCATTTTGTTGCTCCATTCAGGACAGGAGTAACCTTCCAGTAGATGCAGTGCTTTTCCGGGACCAGATCCACAGTCACAATGCAAGAGAAAATTTGGGAGAATGTTGGCTGGGTCCACTTTATAGGAGGAGGAACAAGCTGAGTGTCAGCACAGTGAGTTCCTAGAATCAAGTGCTTTTAGCCCACATGTGGTTTTGTATTCAAAGCATAACTGGGAGCTTAGGGGGCATCAACAGTGGGCTGGGATCTCCCACTTTAAAGCTTTCCCACACCCCAGCAAGGGCTTGAAAGGTATTGCCCGTGCTAAGGACATTCATGCCCCATAGCTGCAGGAACTGGAGCAGTTTCCTTACGAGGCTTGAGGGTTTGCAGCACTGAAAGCAGTGTCCCTGGCACTGACAGCAGCCTTGCATCTACTGGCAGTATTTGTCATTTGCCATGCTGACCCTCTTTGTGTGGGTGACTGTGAGCAGAGCTTTAACAATGCCATGCTGCAAAAAGCAGTGAAGACAAAGAAATTACACATTAAAAGCAAATCCCCAGACAAAGAGTATGGGCTTGTTCTAAGAGTAATTTTGAGGTGCTTCTTCTCTTTCCTCAGAAATGGTCATTTTGGTCAGGCAAAGAGTGAAAAAAATAAACTGATAATACACTGGGAAGTCCTTTCCTGTTAAGAGAAGGCACTGTCAGTTTTTGGCTGCTCTTTTCCTCCTCCTCTTAAAGCTGCAAATTGCACCTCATTTTACAATCTGTGCTGTGATGTGAGAGAGATATCAGACATTGTTGCTCAGAAAATGTTGGGGTAAAGTGGCCTTGGCCTGTGCTTTTCTGCCTACAGCGTTTTAAGGCATCTCAGGGAAAAGCATGGTGGGTATTATTTAGTCTTATTTTCTCAAGGCCACTTAAACACTATTTTGAAAGGGAGGATGGACACAATGACACCCAGCATCCTATTTTAAGATGTCCATTAGTGCCCTGGAATGTGTGGAGCAAGGAGTGTGTGGATTCCCTGGAAGCCCTGGCTGTGTGAGGCACGGCTCAGCTCCCACCTTGCTGGCTCAGGAGTGTCCCAAATAATTCACTGAGCTCAAGAAACATAGCAGGCAGATTACAATGCAGCAGCAGGAGCAGGAGGCCCAAACGGCCATGCTCAGATTGAGATACTTTTTTAGAAATTACAGTAAATGGAGGCTCTCAAGCACTGGGTGATGGGGAACGGAGAGGGGACCTAGGTGTATGTGACACTGACACATGATGAGCTACTTGTTTTTAATATTTTCTGCTGTGCTGAAATCACTTTCTTCTGTACAGCCACTTGAATGAATTGATTTACTTGTATGGTACAGACCATAATTGCTTACAGCGCATAATGTGCACTCAGATAGGTAAAACAAGCAATATAACCCAATGGGTGCCTTAATGAGATGTCCAAGTCAGGCATTTGGACACCCAAATTGGCACTTAGGTGCATAAAACTGACATTTACATGTCTAAGTGGCAATTTGGAGCATCCAGATTAGGGATTAAGTTTCCCGTGTTTGAAAACTGAAACCCCGTCTCTTTACTCTTGACATTGTTATCAGCTGGCTGCAGAGCTTCAGTCAGCACAAGCAGAGTACTGGGGGATTAAATGAATGAACACATGCAAAGTTGTGCATTATTACAGCAAAGGATGAAGCAATTATTGTTTGTGTCTTGATGAGCTGCATGAAGAGAATATGCACTTTTTTAATGTGAGTATTTTGGGCACCTCCAATGCAAGCTAAATATAACTAACTGAGGAATGTTGTGACTAAAGTAGAAGTGGAAAAATGGTCCTTATGTGGGTGCCTTCCTACACTGCCTATATTTAGCAAGTTGAAACGCTGCTTCAGTGCTCAAGTAACAGCAGTATTGACACAGTCCTGTTCACAGAACTGAAAAATGTGTTTCTCGGCGGAAGCAAAGGACATCTACTCTTCATTATGGGACTGGTAGATACCGTCAGCATTGTTAAACCCCCTTATTGTACCCAAACAGTAAATTCTCAGTTTTATGGCTGTCATGTGAAGATCAGGCACCGCATCCCAATGCAACTCCTGACCCATCAGTGTCATCAGCATCAGGCCAGGGGGTCGTTTGCACCGCAAGGAAGCAGAAGAAAGCACGATTGAGGTTAGGAATACATTTGATAAGTGTGAGAAAGCAAGTGACAGAGCGGCAGGCAGAGGCTCACCCATGGATTAGTGCCCTTAAATTAAATGATAAAATATGCCTGGAATAAAAAGAAGTCTCACTGGGAACTTCTCCAAGCTCAAGCCCATATGTTACTGGCTAATCATTTTACACCTTCGACTGCCAGAGTAATTAGACAAACGTGAAGCAGTACTCTGCTTATTTTTTTCCTTGCTCCTGTTTTATAATACCCGCTAAGGAATGGTGAGTTATTTTAAGATTACCCCAAATATAGAGGCCCACCGGGAGTAGCTCTTTGGTAATCTGGTAATTGGTTTAACTCACCAGTTACAAACAACACAGTACTTTTTGTTAGGGGTGTTTTGTTTGTTCTTTAACAGGGAAAAATTATAAAAATATACAACATATATAATTTAATTTAGTTCCTGTTATGAATGAAATAATTGATTTTTGTTGTCTTGTGTGGACTGTAAATCTGTGTAATTCCACTGAATCTACACCAATGTAAAGTTGGAGCAGAGAATTAAGTCCAAAATACTTATTGGCAGTGGAATAGAGATTGACATCCATAATCTTGATATAAGCAGTGCTTCTAACCAGTGCATTCTCATCTACATTAAATACAGACATGGATGTAACCAGCAGGTTACTCCATTATAGCCTTGGGCTTCTCAACAGAACAGATGAAGTCTGTAGAACTGAAGCGCACAAAATGATCGTGGGCTGGTGAACAAAATGATTGTGGACAGATCCCTTCTAGAGACTGGATAAGAGTTAAATTTTTTTTTTTTTTTTTTTTTTTAGGATGAAAGAAAGCTCTTCCTCCTTCATATCAGAATTTGAAAGAAAGTATTTGAGAAGTTTGGAAATGGTGCAAAGAATGTAGTGGTTTTACTCAACCCCCCACTGTGGAAATCTAAGATGGACTCAAATCTCTTAGGATACCTAAGTCCAAGATATTTATGAGCAGGCTAGACTGGCTTCTGGACTCCAGCTCATTACAGTTGATGGTGAGAAGAAGGAGTTGCCATCACCTCAAAGGTACACTCCTGAACTGAGGTCCAGCAACCACATCCTGATTTCTGAAAGATTTGGGTTAAATAGGCAGCCTCCATCCTTCATATTTCTGGATCTTAGACATCACACAAACCCAGAGTCTGCCATCAGTGTCACTGTCTGAATAGTTCAGAAATTTTTAAAATTTTCTCCTTTCACTTGTGTACATCTAACACCAGCTTTCTTCACCAAACAGCAGCATCCAAGTGGATACATGACAGATACTTGGACACACAGTGGACCAAAAAGCAAAACACTCTGCAGACCTGCTCTGGAGAAGGGCAAGCACTTCCTGCCTCACTATGGACAGGGAAATGGGCTGAGGTATCTTTGACCACAGAACAACTCCTTGAAGATAGAATTAGAAATCAAATATGGAATAGGCTCCATAGATGGCAATGGCATGCCTGGCTTAGCTGTGGATAAAGTTAGTATTTTGGGCTGAATGCGTAGATGCAAAAAGCAGTTAGCACAGCTACACCCCCAAGGGACTTTGGGGATAGAAAATGAGGGAAAAAATTAACTGTGACTGAGACATGATGGGGAAGCTTTGGAGCAGGAGATTTGGCAGCCAAGAGCCGGCATAGTTCTACTCTGAGGTCACAAGATGAAGGATGATGACGTCTGCACGTACCAGCCCATCACACAATTTGTATTTTTAATCAAATATGGGACTACAAAAAAAGGTGAAAAATCAGCAATATTTTGCATGTTTTATCTGCATTGTCTGGAAATCTTACACAGGAAAACAGAAAACTCTTCCAGAAAATATTGACCATATGATTTCTGAAAATGGAATGCCCCAGTTCACAAAAGTCCACATCTTATGGCTATGTTTAAAGTCTTGTTCTAGTTATAGTGAAGAGGGTGCATTAGGAATTTGAGCAAGCAAGTGGAATTTGAGCAAGCTGAACCTGTGTCAGTTGTTCTGAATCCCGGAAAGAGTCTGCTAGTAAGTTGAACCTGAGTATCTGTTCATTAACATTCAGGAGTAATAAAAGTAATTAAAAAACTATAACCTAAAAAAAAAGCACCACAGTTGCAAACCAAAACCTTATTCTATTACCTCATTTGTAAACAATAAATGTCAACAACATCCTAGACCCTTGTCAAAAGCTGCTTAGATCATGCAAATGTAGCCCTTATCTTCCCCTGCCCTTTATTAAAACAACTGTATAGACTTTGTTGAGAAACAAGACAATTAAATGTAAATGATGTCATCTCCTGGCACTCATTCACTTTAATGAGTCTAGCCAACCACCCAGTGTAAACAGTAATAGCTGCAAAGCAGTAATATTCAAAATCATATTAGCAGACAGCAAAGAGAAAAGAGTGACCTTTGTTTTTAACTAATGGTGCAGCCTCAGCGTGCTGTATGTAAAAGTTCTGATTAAATTTAAAGCATCAGTGTTTATTGCAGAAGCCCTAATGAGGTGACCATTTGTGGTGGTAGGTGATGAGTTTAGAGGTGAACAAGTAGCTTGCTCAGAAAGAAGAAAGCCAAGAAGGCAAAACTGCTTAATTGGTTCCCCTCATCTCTGTTCCTTCTCCCTGTGATGGATTTGCTCTCTTCCCACTGCCATAAAAGGACATATTCAATCTTGGGCCATTTTCTGCTGAACACTTAGCCACAGTGGAGCTCAGTACTCCTCCTCTAATCCTCAAACTGCCTCTCTGCTCCCAGGCATTGTAATCTCCTTAATGCATTTTCTTGCACATTTACAGACCTTTTTTTTTTTTTAATGGTGGGAATAAGGTACTGACTTATCACCTTTCTCTTCTATATTTTACGTTACTCCATAGAGCATCCTGTTCTGAATCTTTCCAGCATTTGATATGGGATACATGGCTTCTTATGACATTCAGTAAAGAGTAAGTGTTTAATAAAAATCAGACATATTCAGCACTTCCACATTTGCCCTACACCTACAAATTAAAACACAAAGCTCTTATGAGTCACTAACAAAAATTAAATTTTTTTGGTGATTTTTGTCTGTGTTTAGTTGATATTACTCAGCTGGTCCTGCCACTGGATATGTAGAGCATCTTCAAAGAGCAAATGACTAGTAAACCTAGACAGAAATGTGGCACACAAAAGCACTTACTCATTTTAAGAAATCAGTTCCCATACTGACAACTGAAAAGAAATTTCCCTTTGAAGCAATTGCATGTAACTTTGCAAAGGATATTGCAACAGAAATGGAAGAATCATTTTCTGAATGCTTGGCTGAAATGTGTGGTCAGCATGTTCATCAGGGACAAAACCACCGCTAGTAAAGCCAACAAAGTTAAAGATTGATTGAGCTGATGGCTGGACCTCTGCTTTCAGTCGGACTGATCTCAGAATTTAAAGGCAAAAGCTTTCGCCTTGTCTTTTTTTTTGCCATGGAATATTTTGATATATTGCTGTATGGTGACATCAAAAACCATCCACATAGTGGAGGCGCTGAGAATAAAGTGGGAGTTTGATGGCAGTTTATTCTCATGCACACTTGCACACTGATGTACATTACCTGGCAGCCCAAGATATTAAAGTGACTTTGCTTAGGACTTCAATTAGGGGAAGAAAGGATCAGGAGAATTTAGAGTCACAGAAATTAAGTGCTCTGTTGTGATCCAGACTTCACTGTGGCCTTAGACACCTTAAATTACCATTCCTGGGCTTTGTCCTAGTTAAATGGTGCTATGATAGCAGCATTTATGTTTGATCAGCCCTCAGGAAAGGGACTGAATGCTACTGCTGGTGCAATAGAGGTACCAGACAGTTTCTCTGCTTTCTTTCCTTCCTTGGCAGGAAAGAGAGTAGGGATTGAAATGAGTTTGTGGTGCTGTGTCTTGTTCAGTGACAGCAAAGCTCCAAACCCTCAGGAGATGTTTAGTTCCCCTGAATTAGTCCTTGGTCACATGAGTCTCAGGGTGAGGATGGGGTTAGCAGTCCGCCACGTGGACTAAGAAATAGGAAACACTTTCCGTCAGTCAGAGATTTTGATTTAATTTATTTTCTTTTTTTTTTCCCCCTTCCTGACATGTGTGCTCTGTAGATACAAGAGAAGCATGTAATTTATTGCATGCATGAGAGTTGATTATCCAATTCAAAATCTCTTGCAATTGCTATTGGGCTGTGCTCAGCCTGTCCATGGAAGGTGCCTCTGTTATCTACTTTTAAGAGAGAGAAAAGGGAGCAACTCATATCACCACTGCCCAGGGCTGCCAGGGCTCAGCCTTCTTCCCACTTCTCTCACAACTGGGGCTACCTAAATTAAGTATATCGCCTATATACATAATATATACATGTGCATATAAATGTATAAATATAGACACACACGTAAATAAATATTTAAGTATATACATAGTTACAAACATATGTATCTAAAAAATTCTGAGACCTGGCTACCAAAATTTTCCTACCACTGCTAGAGACATCTGTCACTATCAGAGAAATCCTAGAGTTATTTAAGCTGTGCTGTAACACCAAGCCTTGATTCATGAATAGATTCACACCCCCAGGGTCAGAGAATGACACCAATGTGTTCAAGTCTTCCAATATCACTGCTGAGTGTGCAATGAGAATCAGGCCTAAACCTTTCCAAAGGTGAGCTGTGAATAAATGGGAAGCCTGGAGCTGTCATTTTAGTCTTTTCATCTCTAGAATAATCACCTCTTCCAGAGACAGGACTCTGAGCAGGGTTTGCAATCATTCCCTTGTAGCTGTTGATCTGTTCCGGTATTTTACAGCAAGTAAATTTTCTTCTCAGTGGGTGAACTGCACGATGAACCATAGGCAAACTTCTGAAAAACTGCAAACACTTACACTTTACTGCAAATGTAACCATAACAATTCAAAGTACTAATTTTCTACCTCATATAATATGTGTAAGTATGCCTTAGTAACACTCACGGGAAACATAATTTAACAGTGCCTCTGTCTTCCTTACCTCAAGATGGGAAATTTCTCTCACATACTTAACAGAAGGCCGGCTGTCTGAGCTTCCCATGTGTTTATCTGCTTGGGTTTTCCAGGAACATCTTGAGGGGGGTTTGTTTTTCTTTAACCCTTCCCTAGTGATGTGTCAGCTTCACTCAGCTAAAGAAAATATGGTATCTTGGTTCTCAAGCTCTCCTGGATTAAAAAGAAAGAGAGGAATGAAAAAATATACACTGGGCGCACATGAGAGAAGACCTTTTGAGGGAAAATGAGGTCTTTATCAATAGAAGAGAAGCTTATCCCACATCAGGAACCACTCAGCACACCACAATAAATCAGCAGCTGACTGTCTGCTTCCATGTGGTAGATAAAATTTGTATTATTCATGCTTATATTGAACATAATTCCAGGCTGACACATGTAGGAACGCAGGGACTCTAAGAAGCTTTCATTTTTAAAATGAGGAACATGAAACATGAGAAAAAGGAATTATTCCTATTGCAGTTTATAGCTGAGTATGCAAAACAGACATTGACTAGTGGCATTTAGGATTGTCAGTGATTCTTGTCATTAAAATCACTAGCAGGTCTTGAACAAGTAATTTTATGAGTTAATCTGGATTCAAATGAAAGAGTAAAACTCAATGGTCTAAGTCATGTTCTGCTCAGACAGTGAAGTCTGCATCACAGCACACACAAAATCTTTATGTTCCTGAGTTGATGTCCTTGTTCAGCACAGCCAACAGTGCTCAAGAAAGGTGAAGTCTGTGGGAAAAGGTGATGTCTTCTGTTTTAAACTCAAGGAAGTGGCATTTAAAGATAAGAGCCAGGAGGGCAGGCAAGCTTGAAAATCAGCAAATCAAAGTTCTTTCTATATCCTGTTTCTATCAGTGCACTGTATCAGATGCTTAGAGAAGTATGTAAGAATGAGGGATGTATACACTGGTGTGTTCCTGATGCAATCATACATTCCACAGCTTCCAGCAGATCAGTGGTGCCATCTCTTGCTCAGTACCTCCTAACTGATGAATTTATCTTAATGCATTTTAAATTCATCCAAACTTTTGTCAGCTACAGCCATCTGTGTCAGTGAGTGTCATGGTATATTCCATGTGTGACAGAGGACCTCCATCACATTTGTATATGAGATAATTTCATCCAGTTATTGTCTTTTTCCCTCCTCACCTTCTCTTTGCCTATCATGAGGTTCCACGAGTCCTTACTAACCAATTAAAAATGTCTGAAATCCACTGTTTCTTCAGGACCTGGATGTCTACACCTTGGCATTAATTAACTATCTATGTAAGGCTGGCTTACTCTTCCTTTACAGCACTTCACAGAAAGAGGAGGGGATATTTAACACTTTATTTAATGCCTGCTGCTCCAGAAGTTGCCAAAAAAGTAAGACACACATTTTCTGTCTTCTTTGGCCATATGGGGTCTTTGCCCTTTTCAGAATTTTTTTGAATATGGGATTTGAATATGCTTCTCCTGTCCTGATGAGGTGCCCAGAACACCACACTCTGGGTAGTTATGACAAAGTTCAAGCCTTTTACAGTAAAGCTGTGAAGGAGAGAAGGTGGGGCAGCAGCTTTCCTGCACTCTGCTGACAGTCACCTGCTGTAGCTTACAGAATGAAGATATGGAGTGAGTGGGGAAGCCAGAGGGAACAAAGTGAGATTACAGAGTGTGCCATTGGGAGGTTGAACCTTGTCTCTGCTCCAGTGATGTGTGTGTATTTCCCCAATAAAAGGTCTTTTGAGCAGCTGGGAAGTTAAGGAGCAGTAACTTTCTGCAGGTGGTGGGGTCTAGGTAGGAATTTTGAGAACTAACCTTTCTGGAAGCTAAATCCCACTTGTTTTGGTAAGAGCACTGAAATGTCATCGAAGACCAGAGCCTGAATTTTGGGGTGTGTCACTTCCCCTGGAAACCAGCCAGTCCTGTCATGGTTTAAGAGGCGGCAGGACACAGCCCTGGGTAGGAGCTTCCCTGGTCCTGAGTGCTCCAGCCAGGCACCAGCTGTCCACAAAGAGTTTATCCTTGTGATCAGAGCTGGCGTGCAAGACATAAAAATTCCAAACTCTAATCCCTTAGCATGTGAGCTCCTGGAGTGCTACTGCAAACTTTATAAGAGGAGAGGATTCACAATACATTGACTTCCTGAACTTGACCTTCATTAGTTACACTTCTAATACCCCTAGCATTCATTCCAGCATTCATTCCCGGGACAAGGTTTGCTAACAAAACTGCACTTTCTACGGACATGAAAAGATTTCTAATATGAACTGTTTCTTCGACATGTATTTGGGCACAAACCCAGTTTCCTCTTCCAACATTTAAAATAAAAAAAAAAAGAACCAAAACAAAGCCAACAACAAACATTTCCAGACTCAAGGCAAGACAAAGTTGAAATCACGCAAATGTGCTTAATCTGAAATCATGTCCCCAAATACAAATGTGAATTGTTGAAATATTTCACATGAATGGTTTTGAGATACTTCACTTGAATGTAACTTATTCTTTAGAAAGATTATTTTTCCTAAAAATAAAACTGCATTTCAAATTTTAAAGTAATTTAAAGTGAGAATTCTAAAGACAAAAGAACCCTTTGTTTTTGAAATTCCTAATGAATGTCTCCTCTCCTTTCATCCTCATCCCTCACGATTCTCTCCGCTCCAGTAATTAGAAACAGAAATTTCATCAAAAAACCCCCATTTAAAAAGTTTATCTCTCTTAAGTAGTTGCTCTGGAGGACATTTTTACTGTGTCTAGCACTGCCCTCAAGGAAATGTACTTGCTCAGACATTTGGTTCAAGCCAAGAACATTTTTGACACCCACAAGGAGTCTGCCAAGTGACTGTGAACATCACGCATTAGAGTTGCTCTAGGGAAACCTAAACCACATGAGTGACTTGAACCACAATTTCCTTCTGTCTAAGGAAAAATAAATTCAAGTTCATACCACAGCACTTCTGTTCTGACTGAACTGCCTATGAGAGGGCAAAATTCAGGATATTGAAGAGAGGAGTTATTCACTGCTGAGCAATGTTAAGCAAATACTGCAGCATCGGCTGCATGATAAAGTTTCAAACCTCCTGTGCTTTAGTGAACCTGGGGAACCTCTCATTTAAATGAGACAGAGCTCAGGCATTAGTCAGACAGGAGATGAGATGCGGTTCTATAACATAACGACATTAGTATGAAAAATGAGACATAAAGCAAACTGTCCCCATATGTTGCTCTCCATATCTCAGAAAGACTTTTCTTGAAGTTTTACTGTAATGATCATCAAGGGAGTTTACATGCCCTGGCCTGGAATTGATATTAATCTAGAGGGGAGGAAAGGGAGACAAATCCAGACAAAGAGATAACCAGGAAATAAGGACAGATGGGAGATAGTTGCAGAAAGGCTGCCGTCAGGGGAGACAGCGCACACTTCGCATTGAACAGTGTTTTGGTACTGAGGATGGTGTTCTCCTAACAAACCAAGGCAAACTGCATCAGCTCCTCCACTGCTCACATGCAATGCAGTTGTCTATCCTGCTGCACTGCTGATTGCCTGCAACAGCTTTTTAATGTAGTTTGGGGGATAGAGTATATGTATCATTTCTTTATTACAGCCTTTCAATCATCATCATGATGCAAAGAAAAACCATTGTTTGGAGCAGATGCACTCTTTTATTTGCTAATATGTTCTTGGTTGACACTAATTTGCCACAGCAAAATTTAGCATCCATCTTCAAAATGCTGCTCACTAATGCCATTCCAAAAACCAATGGGTACGCAATAAACAGCATCAAACAACCCATAATAAAGCAGTTTTACTACAGATGTTCATTATGCACATGAGCCTCTGTAGCAGCCTGTGTGTTTTGGAGAAATGTTTGAAATTAGTTTGGGAGAGCAGTAATTAAAATTAGTTGTCTCTCGTAAAATTCAGTAAGCTCTGAACACCAGGCCTATAGCAGTGCTCAATTCCCTGAGGTGATTCCTCTCTCCCCATTCTTCAAAGCAGTCTAATAATTTTGCTGTAGAGCTGGGCATCATATCCAAAGCTACTCTGGATTCCAAAAGACATCATGCTAGTGAGGAGTAAATATCTGGATTTCAAACATTTGGTGTCCTCATGGTATCCTCATTAATACTTCTGAACAAGCTCCCAATTGCCATTTTCCCTGAGAGCCCATTGGATACAGGTAATAAATGAACTGCTTGCTGGATTAATTTTCGTGGGAGCTCAGGGCCTGCCTAATTTCCTTGTGGTGCCATGAAAAGTGCTGTGTGATGTGGCCCTCCCAGGTGACTGGATATCTAATTACCTTCATGATGACATGAACTGACTTGCACCCTGAGCCTCACCACATGGACACAATTGAATCCACCATGCAGCGAGGGTGGCTTCATTTTACATTTTTAAACACAATTTTTAAATTAACATTTTAATGCATGCAGTCAGTGGCTAGATGAAAGACTCCTGTTTGGAGTGTAATGGTACCAAGCTTTCTCCTGGAAGTCTGCATGACCAGACTTCTTATGAAAGATTTTTTCAGCATTTGATCTTTTCTCACCTGAAGTGACAGAAAATTTCATCATGTTAAAAGAAAATTACAATTATTAGTCAGATTTTTTTTCACAAGCTGTTTCATTTAATTTTAATTTTTTACATAATTTCAGATTGTGTGTTATTTTAGAAAAATTGGGTTTACATTTTGCTTTTTTCCTCCCATCTCTCATCTGAATATGGTATTTTTTTGCAAGGAACTCTTGTCTAGCAGTATGTCTGGTGATTTCATGCGTGTGGTCCTTTGTTCTTGATTTGCTCATATTGAATGAGCAAGCATTCACTCTTCAGACAAAGCAAGCAGAGCATTAATCACCTCTTGTGGTATGTGGACCCTGAAAAGCTCTTGGGTACCCTGAATGAAGGAGAGATATGTCAAATCAAAATTGTCTCAGCAAATACTGATGAATTTGGGCAAAATTTAGCTCTTAAATGTCAACTTTTTTTTCTCTTGAAGCCAGCTTCACAGGAGTTTGCGAGAGAAAGCCAAAACCCCCATCCCTTAGTGAGACTGGAGTTTCAGGAATAAGTTCCCTTACTTCACAGAGCACTGGCGACTGCAGAAGGGAGCAGTGAGGAGATGGTATCAATCAGACTTGAAGGTAACCACATAATAGCTGCAGAATGAGTTCCCAGCACTGCCTGTGAGTTGTACATGCAGATGTGGCATTCATCAATCCCCAGTGACATCACTCTGTGTGTTGCAATACGAGGACATGAGGCATGATTGATTAATCTCTAGCTCTGACTCCATTTCCTGACCTAATAATTCCCTGGTCTCCAATGCAGAATATGAAGGCTGAAACAAAAGAAAAAAAAAAAGGAAAAGTGAGATCTTCTTTTGAATAGGAAGATAAATGAACTCCCTGTTGAATAAGGCAGAGCTTTGCTGAAAAGTGCTAACTGTATTTGGGAGTAGTGGGAATTTATGTCCATGAAAAAAGACATCTCTCTGAGTCACTGATATGTGACAAGAGAAACATTAAATGCACGTTAGAGTTGGGTTTGGAAAGTATCCCTTCCCTTACCTGGCAGTTTGGCTTCTGGAATGACCTTGTTCTGAAACCTGTGCCTCCACCCTCAACTCATAAAGGCAACTTAATAAACCTCCCAGACCTGAAATGAACATTTTGATGACACTATGAATACAGTATATGCTAAAGATCTTCTATTCCATTTTCTATAACCATAAACAGATACGCTTTAATGGTCTGATGCCTTTACCTGAAAAAATTCCAATTTAGCTCCCTAGAGCTATAATAATAAAAACTGCTGACATTCTGGTTTTATTTTTCAGAGTAGAACCTGTCTTATAAAGGCTTCTCAGTGTTTGTGGACTGTTAAGATTAAGCTAGATCTTAGAATGGGGCAACACTGTTAAGAATGGCACCTGGTAGAGATATGATGTGGACTTTTAAACTTGTCACAGAGTGACGGTAAGTCTTCCAACACATGAAGCCTATTAATTTTTTTGTCCTGAAAATAACTTTGCAAATGTTGGAGCTTAAATTTCATCTGGTTCATCTTTGCTTTCTTTTGACAGTACTTATATCATTCTCGGTTTGAAGAGAGGAGGCACACATTTCTGTCAGAACAAATGCCCTGGGCAAGCAGGGAATCCCTTTTTCGCTGGGCTTGCAGTGACTGTTTCTGGCATTGCTGGGTTACAGGAGTTCAGTTCAGGGCTTTTGAAAACCACTACATGTCAGGCAGAGAAAATAGGGCCTTACAATTTCTGTTCTCTTTGGTTTTAAACTTACACACAAATAAAATGCAAAGGGGGGAGTAGGCTGCATTACGTCTAAGAGAGAAAATACTCTCTGCTGCAGAAACTGTATCCCTGTCCTGTGGCACGTCATAAAAAGTCTTAGATATGTGAACTCAAATCTGAAATGACAATACAGCGCTAGACATGGATGCAGCATTTTGCTGCCTATTACAGTAAGTGTTGGCATTGTTTTGAAAGTACATTTCTTATATTGATCTGACAGAATTCAATCTTCAGATAGAGCAACCAGCATGAGATTATTCAGCATCTGCACAAACCCTATTCTAATAGTTTCACTAGGAATGATCATGGCAATCTTTCATAGGCCTACGTTTTTCTATTTTTGCTGATTTTTTCTTTTTTTTTTTCTTTTTGTATTTCCTCAAGTCTTTGGATTTTACTCCATTGATAAAGCCTTTCTAGGCTTCAGTCTCTTTACAATATCTATAATCCAGTTAGTCTTTCCCCATTTTCTTTTTTTTCTCCTACCAGAAAGACCTCAAGCCTACTGATGTTGCCAGTTGTTTTTTCCTCCTTACCCAGAAGTGGAGGAACAGGAAATGTGGACATCCCAGCTCTGTATCCTGTATTATACAGTGTCCAAAAGTGAGTGGATTCCTAATGAGCTGTGTAAGACCAAAACAAGCACCTTGTGCCACTCCTACAGAATATCCTTCTAGTGGTCTGTGTCTGAGGGCCTCCCTGAGGCAGAAAGGATGGAAGTAATAAAAGAAAGCAGGTATATTTTTTCTTCCCATGGGCTTTACCTGTAAGTTCTTGAACCCAACTATCACAAATGTAATTTTAAAACTCGCTTTTAGAGAGGAATACATAGCACTGACACTGCAGAAAAATCACCCATCTATTTTTGGCTTGACTAAAATCTCCTTTGAAGCTATTCTCTTCTGATCTGTGTATTGGATAGCAAGAACATGAGGCTTGTCCTGAATGTTTGTGACAGCAGCAATTGGGTCTGAGCACTGGAGACCTTTCAATGTGCTTATGATCTTTGGGGTCAGAGGTTTATGTGGCTAAGGCAGAGGGAAAGAGAGCAGAAGGAGCTGGGAAATCACTGAAATACAGAAACTATAGTGAAGTTGGCCACGAGAGCACAGGTCCAACCTTTGAGACCATTATCTCTGTCTGCCTCATACTGAATGCAGGCAGCATTTTCTGTCTCTGCACATGTGGTGAGAATGTCAAATAGCCAGGGCAAGGGTTGCGAGCACAGGTATTAGCCTGCTGGAGAAAAACAAACAAACCAACAAATGCTCTTGCAAGCACGTGAGCCTCATTTTATGTCTGAAGAGACTGAAGCAGAGGTTGATAACAGCATATTCTTGCAATGTTATGGTTACAACACTTCGACCATTGCCACTCTGCCAGTTAATAATTTTTCCCTGCTAAGAGCCCCTGAGGAGGATGATAATTTAAATCACAAAGCATGAAGAGCAGCTTCATGAAAAATGACCTTCCATGAATAATCCTGAATTTTGTGCAAAGCTCTAGGAAAACTTTCTATCCAAACCCTGCTATTTCTGTATCCTGTTTCAGACCAAGCTTCAGCTGGAAGTCAGGTTTAGAAAGTCTGAAAGGCACTTCAGCTCACCTGAGATAGGACCAAAGGCTCTTTGCAGCAGGTGGCTCCAGTGAGCCTCAGCCTCAAATACCTGGATCCTTAAAATAATTTAACTGTGGTGCAACAATGGAGCAACAGCTGGAGCTGGGTGCCTCTGAGGAGGGACCCTGAACAAAGGAAATCCTGGAGTTTTTCCCCCTTTTGGTCTAATTGCTCAAAAGTCTGGAGTCATCAGCTCCTGCTGTGTCTCCGAGTGCCTGGTGAAAGCATCAGGGGTGGGGGTGAGGTAGTAAGCAGCTCTTGAATACAAAATCCTATTTTCATACTCATGTTCCATGTATTAAAGTATTAATGCTGAAGGAAAGCAGTCCCTCATTCAGAATTTTTCCATCATGTGTCAGCACTTTATGAGCAATTTGGCATTATAAAGACAGTCACCATGATCTGTCCTTCATGATACTCCTGGGACAGCACTACAGGACTTACAAGTAGGGAGTTTAAACCAAAAATCAAACCTTTTCATACAAGATTTCAGCTGGATTTTCCAGCATACCATGACTCCCCTGTGCCTCTCTGTTCGATTGTAGTTGCTCAGGGTCGGGGAGCACTTTGGTACTAATGTGCCATATTTTTGGAACTAAATAAATACTAAGTGCTCACGTATATCAATAGCTTTTTAAAAAATAACCAGCAAGTCATAGATCCTCAGGAACATTTTCTACTATCTTTTATGACTGTTATCC
Organism: Phainopepla nitens; assembly: GCA_013400175.1. NCBI lineage: Eukaryota > Metazoa > Chordata > Aves > Passeriformes > Bombycillidae > Phainopepla > Phainopepla nitens. The sequence goes on from VXBQ01010235.1 coordinate 361,386, forward strand.
ACCCAACACCTGCATCAGCAGCTTAGGAACAACCTGATACCAAAACACTGGTAAGGTGCAGATAATGAAATCTGTTCCATTACTTAATGGTTAAATATGAGATTGGTTTATATGCAGAATGGCTGCTTGATGAATATATTGGAAAGACAAAAACCTTTTGTTCAGACCTAGTAAAAGGTTAGCCCAAATAAAAGGCAGATTTCAAGATGCATGAGATTTTAGACTTCATGTCCTAGTTTGATATTCCCTCTACAGACAGCAAAACTAGAACAACCTTACCAAGTGTTGTCCACAACTGGTGGTGAACTTTGTAGTTGGTGTCTTCTATTTCTAGCGCAATAAATAGGATTAAATAATCTGGAGATAGATACTCAGTTGCTTACATGATTTATTCCATCTCCATTTTTGTAATTGAAATAGTGTGCTCCTTCTTATTGCATGGAAGAACAATAGAAACAATAGAAATGACCCCTCAGGTGATTGCACTCAACCAGTCCTTTTCCTCATATTTTATGCCTGGTCTGACAGTTCTTTCCCCACTTTTGTCTTTGGAGTGAAATGCACTCATATGAGATTTAGGACCCGATATCAGAGAGTACTCACACGTTCACAGCAACAAGAAATTAGTTATTCATTTTCTTTCTGTCACCTGGGAGCTCCTCATAACAGAATGATTCTTTGCTGCCGTATGCTACAGCTCCATAAAACAAATAATTTATTCGCAAGTTATAGAGATGACAAAGAAACAAGAGAATGTGAGTGATGTAAGAGCAGCTTGCATGATCAGCACAAACAGGGAGACAGACCCTCCCTGGAAACACCTTTATTCAAGGTCCCTACAGGACTCACAGAACTCTCTGCCAGGACAGGTAGTGTTACACTGGGAAAGGGGGTTTCTGTGAGCTGTGGGAGTGCTCCAGGATGTGAGGCTGATGAGTCTCTGACTCGGGTCCAGTTATGGCTCCAGTTCAGCAAAGCACTTAAGTCGCATTGACTTTGCTTCAGTGAAACACATCTGCGTTTTGCAGAGTCCCAGTGGCTGAAGTGCACCTGGGATTGAAGATAATGCTAATTTTGATCTTTCAGGGGATGTTGCCAGTTTTAAGCATATATTAAAAAGGCAAAACAGCCACTGAACACTGAGTTTAAATGACAACTCCAATGTGCTTTCCATTTCCACTAATTTCCATTCACTCTGCCAGAGAAACACAGTTTAGTGTTTCTCTGCTTGAGAAATGAAAAAATTAGTCTGTCTTGCTTCTGTTTACAGCCTGATCCTAATAAATTTACCTCAGAGGTTTTTTTCTGTCAGCTCAATACTCAAAGTCTCAGCAGTTGTAGCTGCCACAAAGAAACATGAACAAAGATTATTTCTATTAAAAGTTAAAGAAATTGTTAGCGCTTGTTTTAATCCCAAATTGTTGTTCTGATTAAAAACACAAATAATTTCAGTCATACTTAACTTGTAATTGATTAAAACCAAATCCTTTACTAACTCTTGGGAAGATTTGTTACTCAGTGCTCTAAACCTATTTGCCTTCACCCTGCCTGCAATTCACTTGCCACCTATAAAATCTGCAACCATCACACTTTGCTCAGTGTGGCATGTCTGACACACCATCAGCACCCTGCCCTGGGCCAGGGTGTAAAGGAATGAACAAATGCATCAGAGGACCCAAATCCAACCTGGCAGAATCCCAGAGCAGAAATGGAATATGTTCTGTGACTAATTCTGGTTCGTTTTCCCTTCCATAAAGGAAATATACTTTTTTGATTACTCCATCAAGGGAAATGAGCTGATTCCATTTGATTCCATTTCAGACCTGTGTTACCATATCTCAGTGAATCAATTCATTTCTCTACTACAGGCAACTATCTGTGATACAGGCTGTATTTGTAACCATAGTGTAATAATCCCTTTTATCCACTGCTCATGCCAGATTCTGTTTTGAGGGAGGCACAGTTTTATTGTATCCCTAACATTAGAATTTCAATAGTCTCTCCACAAAATGCTTACAATTTACCTGTGCAGAAGGTAGATATTTCTTGATTTACCATCTAAGGAGACTATTAAGATTGCCAGCATCTTTTTCCTTTTTTTCCCTTTATTTTCTTTTTCTTTGGCTAGAACTCTGATGGAAATTAGTTTTATAATTCCATGTAATAATATGGAAAGTCTTCTATTTACCATGAAAATTTTTGAAATGTTCTTGAACAGCTAAGTATCCAAAGCCCCGGATAATTTGGTTACTTGGAAATTATTACTGTCTTATACAATTAAATTTATCAGTTATTTGGTGATCCATTTGTGTCTCTGAGCTATGTTTCTTAATTAGAATATGCAATCCATAATGCATCACTTTTCTTCCCCAAGAGAAAAGACTTGCATATATCACAAAACAAGAACTGTGGAGGAAAGTGTCCAGATCAAATAGCCACCTCAGGCTCAAGTCCCCACCCAAATGAAATATATTTCTGTCCAGCCTTATTGCCCCCTTTCTCCAAGGAGAGGAATTATATTGTGGCATGTGAAACACAGGAAAGTCATGCTTAAACAGGAAGGCAAGAGTAACTCATTTTCAGAGAGGAACAGTCTTCCCTAAAAATGTTCAGTGCTTGAACTTAAGTCTGAGCTTGTTGGACAAGTTATGGTGGAAAGATTTAGGAATTCCAGCCAAAGCCCATTTTTCAACCATTCTTAAAGCTGTGTTTACAAATCAAACTTTAAGGCTAGTTATTGACATTCTTCTCCCACAGGACATTGATTGGGCAGATGCAGCGTTGGAAGCTTGCAGAAATTTGTAACTTATAGCTAAATTGCTTGACTGGGTTAGTGGGGATTGTGTCAATAAGGCAGGACTGCACATTTGGGGAAGATGCTCCAGAAACTCATGTTTAAAGTTAGATTCTGCTGAGTGGTGGACAGATAACTTTTATTTGTAAGTTCTGGCAGAAAAAAAAAAATCAAAAGCAACAACAAATGCCAGGAACAGGAACACAGAGCTGGGATAGAATTGCAAGATATAGCCAGTGTCAAGGCAGGGCAGTCAGAGCAGCTGCACTGTCTCAGAAATGGGGAAGGAATGTGGTCCATGCACTCCAGTTACCATCTGACCTCCTGTGTTCCCCTCATTCAAGGAGTCAGAGGCATGGTTTATTGTATGCTCAAGTGGCCAAGCAATGAATGTAAAACTCCTGCTGATAAATCATCTCTCAGGCAGGCTTTATTCCAAAGATAGAGCACTGCAGAAACAGGACAGTTCCTGTTGGTAGCACATGAGAACTTTCTGCTGTCCTTCTTGCAATGCAGATACAGACTCAAATGAGCATGGGAAGAAATCCCCCTGCCTTTGGAAAGAGAACTCTTAATTCATTCATTCTTCTTAAAACAAAGACATTACTCTGCACCTCACTTCCTTGATCTTTGCTGGAATTTTCTGCAGGTGTATCACCTGAGAAACTGCCTCTTTTTGTGCTTCCCTCCTCCCTGCACTGAGCCCTTATGGAGCCCATAGGCACTGAGGCAGGAGAGCCCACTGGACTACCATGGCTCAGCCACGTCCCTTGCTGTAATTGAGTCACAGTGGACTTTCATAGACCTCTGCATTCCCTGTCTGCTTCATCAGGAGAATGTGTACAGTTGAGTTCACTAAGAAACTGCACTAGTTTGAAGCAAAGTTCAAATTCAACACTTTAACTGGACTCTGAGGCATTTTAATCCACCTCCTTCCATACTCCTGCATCAGCTCTCTCTGATATAAACCTCCACCCTGGCCTTGACCAGCAGATGCAAGGGAATCAAGGCTGCTGCTCCACTCTTCCTCTTTGTTTTTTTTCATGCTTTAGCTCCAGCCCCACAGCAGCAAAGCCCCACATAGCTACTCTCTCACTCCCCTACCAGTGGAACTGGGGAGAGAATCAGAAGGGTCAAAGGGAGAAAAGTCTTGGGTTGAGATAAAGAAAGTTTAAAAGGGAAAGCAAAAGCTGCACATGCAAGCAAAGCAAAACAAGGAATTCATTCGCTGATTCCCATGGGCAGGCAAATGTTCAGCCAGCTCTGAGAGCAGGATCCTTGTATAACAGTTACTTGGAATGACAAATGCCATCACTCCAAATGTCCCTTCCTTCCTCTTTCTTCCCTCTATATTATATACTGAGCATGTGATATGGTCTGGAATGTCCCTTTGGTCATTTTGGGTCACCTGTCCTGGCTGTGTCTCCTCCCAGCCTTCCATGCAGCCCCGATCTCCTCGCCAGCGTGGCAGTAGGGAAAGCAGAAAAGGCCTTGGCTCTGTGTAAGCCCTGCTCAGCAATAACAAAAACATCTCTGTTGTCACCACTGTGTTCTGCACAAATCCAAAGCACAGCTCCATACCAGCCACTGGGACGAAAATTAACTCTACCCCAGGCAAACCCAGCACAACATTCCTATGTGAGCATTTTGCAATGCATGTGGTAGACCACCTTTTAATTTCTCAGTCACTGGGAAGTGAGGCACATACCACTGCTAGATCAGTGCAGTACTCTGTGGGAGAGCAGCAGAGCAGGATCTGACCCATGTTTCCTTGTTCCTCTGCCACCACAGCATCCTCCTGATCAAAGCTGCATCGTCCCAGTGAGTGCTGCTCACCACAGGACCAGCGTGTCAGGGAGTGCAGTGCAACCCCTGAGACCCCTCAGGCACCCACCACACCTCACACTGCGCAGCAGGCACAGGGTCTACTTTCATGTTTATGCCCTCAAATTCTCCTGGTGTTGCCTTGTTTTTTCCATTTCCTCCACCACCCACTGTTTCCCTCCCTAGTCTCTCCCTGCCCACACCCCCACTGAACATGTGTCAAGCTGGGCTTATTTGGATGGGGCAAAGCACTTCGTTGGAAATGCCTTCAGCCGTGGGGCTCTATGTGGTCCATGAGAGGAAAAGCACGTGGATAAGGCAGGAAATCTGCTGTTTGGCTTTTGCACCGACTCACTGTCTGACTCCAGGCCAGCCCTATTTAAGCTGTCCTCTCCCAGACAGGCCATGCAGAGCACAAGCCAGCTCTCTGCAGGGAGGGGTCCCTGTGCATCCCCACAGTGTGGGCCAGAGCTGGGGGCTGCCAGGCTGGGCTAGTGGCCATCCATCAGAGGCTGCTTTCCCCTTCCTCTCAGCCAGAACCTTGGGCAGCTCGCTTGGAGACAACTCAGATATCCAGAAGCACACTGTGTGTGCAGTGTAAATAGGAGCTTAATCCTGTTACAGGGCTGAGCAAGTCCACTGAGGCCAAGCATCTTGGGCTAACTAAAATACAAATGCAGTCTTCATTACACCCTCTTCTCCAGTGAGTGAGCTGATTTGGATTGCTCCCTACTTGAAGCTGGTGACATTTTCCACCAGTTTACTGTAGTTCCACAGGTGTGAATAGCAGAAAGCCACCGTGTGTGGCAAAGGAGCCAGCCCAGAATCACCTCAGAATGTGGCAAACAGTTGCAAGGATATAGTGCTGTTAAAAAGAATGCCCTCAGCTGTGTCACTTATGGGTAACACTTGCAGTTCCTGAAACAGGAGGGACTTTAAACGACTGATTTATTTTCCATTAGCTGAGCTGCTCTATATCCTTTGCAATTCTCTCAGGATGAGCTGTTGAAATAGACAGTCAGGTTCACTTTTATTCGGTGCTGATTTCCAGGCAGGGTGCTTTGCTGGGCTCTTGGGCTCAAACCAGCAATAACTGCAAATAACAGGGAAAAACAAGGAGGAGAAGAAAGGGAGAGATGAGAATGTTAAAATTCTCAAACTATTTCTGCTATATTTTACAAAGAATTTTGGACCAAAATGGCTTCTAGCAGCACACTTTGGTACTTTTCCTCTCCGAAAGGCAGAAATAAATAATTTTAAAAGTGTCAAACCGCATAAGTAAACTCTATATGGTCCAATAGAGCTGCTTCTTTCTCTTCAGGTGAACTGATATGCAACCAGTTAAATTGAATAGGGAGGTCTATTTTTCCACTTTAAAAAAACAACAAAAAACCCACAAAACAAACAAACAAACAAAAAGGCCCATTGTGTTCTTCCCTTGCACTTTTTTTTCTCCTCCAACACCAGAAAATATCTGGTCCAAAAATGTTAAACTTATAATAGAAATAGTACTTACCTGGTCATGTATGCTGAGGCTTGGTTTGCATTTTAAGGAAATCTGGTGTTAGTTTTGCATCAGGTTGCTGGTTTCTGTGATCTTGACTCCCATTTCTGAGTACATTTCCTTTTGAGGTAAAACAATGAGGAATGCACTGCAACCTTTTATCATGCAGCTATCTGCATTCCTGGGCAATGTCACTGTCTGAGGTGTGACTCATTTATGGCCTCTTCCATTAGAGGCCTCTTCTCATTCTGCTTTATTTTAGACAAAATTAGGCTCCAATGGACTTTGGTTTTTAGGAATCACATGACATAAACGGAAGGATAGCATGCTGTAGGATAAATGTGGCCATGTCTCCTGTCTGTCTGTACTTTTATTACTGAAATAGATACTGGGAAAATCTAAACTCACTGAGAAACAAACAAAGCTTAAATAGAGAAGAAAATCCTCATTATTCATTAAAATCAGTGATATTGCATTACAGCCTCTGAATGACCATGGATACAGCAGTATATATTTTAAAGTAGAAGTGTATAAGGTAAAGTAAAAATCACTAACCTTTGTTTATTTAACAAGTCAGCTCTAATTTGATGGTCAAATTAGTGGCGTGTCTGTAAAACAAATGGGTGAGGTATCTTGAGGAAGGCAAAATTATGTTATTATTTTATCCCATGTTGTTTATCCCTTATGCATCATGTTACCAGATCAAACAGCTGCAACATCTGAGAGTGCAGAAGGAGGATAGAAGAGAGAAGGATGGTGTCTGTAAGAGACTTTTCTGTAGAAAGGTGATCTTAAAGCTGTGTAAAATGTGTAGGATAAATAAGAAGTTAGGTCTGTATACAGGGAAGAATGGAGGATATTTTCTAATAGATATATTCATTTATAATTGTGTGTTTTTGTGTGAATCTTTGTGTGAGCTTTCAGTGTTTCACAGTATTACTTCTATGCTTTGATGTGTGTGATGGGGTGATGAGTAAACCTTGACAGGAGGCTTAATTTTGATTCAGTTTGCTAAGAATTCCCTAAATGTGACTAGAACATAGCGGCTCTTTACCCAATATGTCCGGGCTGCTAATCTAAAGGAATGGTACCACCTAGGGATGTCAGAAGGCCACCCTTAGGAATATTAATTTTCTCTTTCAATGAGGCACTATTGGATGTAATCAGTAACATGGGGAAGTTCAATGTGGCTTGAGATTCAAAAGAAATGTCCACTTTGTGCTTGCTTTACACATTTCTGCTGATTGCAGTTGGGCAAAGGCTGGGTAACAGCAGGACTGGTTTGTCTTGATCATTGACTCAAACATAATGCCATTCCACAGGGATAGTGAACAACAGAGAAAGTTAAGCAAAATTAACAGTAACACTGGGCTTCAGTAACAGTCATACAGGGACCAGAAGAAAAGAGCTCAAAGGTGAGATTTGTGAGAAAACAGTGAATGGGGTCAGGGAAAGGTAACTCATGGTAAAGATAACCAGAATCTGTGACAGTCTTTCATTGCAGGGGACATGGAGGGTACAAAGGAAATGTTCAAACTGTGCGGGAGCAAAGGCTGATAAGACTTGCAATACAGAGATTAAGGTATCAGTTTCCAGCCAAAGGGATCTGGGGATTGGATCATTATTGTGCTATTAGCTGCTGGCTGGAGATAAACAAAACAAATGTTTATTCCCAGGAGAAACAGCTCTTAGAGTTTAACTGACTGCTAATTTGAAATTCCCTTGAGCAAGAAGGCAGTCTCTCTTTGGAGCTGGAGTCTTCAAAAGACAATTTCAGGATGATAAAAAGAATGAAAATACTTCTTTTTCAATATGCAGTGTACAGTGATTGGTCTCTTATCCTCTGCAGGATTATTTTCTATTTTACTTGTCTTGCTAGGTCTACAAGAAATTAATATAGGATGCTTCTCAATATTTAAGAAGAAGCCATCTGAACATGTGAACTTTCAGGCCCTGGATGACACCTTCATGAGCTCTTATTATCCTGTTTCTTATGTTAGCTAAAAGGATTCCAGAGGAGAAGAAAACGATTAAACTTCTCAGTGGGAATACAGGAATACCCTTAAACACCAGAAAGTCTCATGCCTGTCCAGGATTGGGGGGACACCAGAACTCACCAGGGCCAGACCTTGGCTGCCCGAAGCTGGGAAAATTTCATTGCAGATCTGGGCAGTACTTTTTCCTAGGCCTTCACCTGTGACCTTTTGTGAGAATTATTTTTGGAAAGCAACAAGAGAAAAAAAGCAGAGCCAGTGTCATCTCTCATTCAGTTCAGGCTGCAGAAGTTGTGCTTGGGAGAGGAATGCTGAAGTTCAAAGCTTTGCCCTGGTCCCTGATAAGTTGCAGGGCAGTAGACAAGGATATACTGGCAATGAGAAATCCTGTGAATTTTTTTTTGCATTATGAGGATCTTTGAACTTAAGATACCAGCAGCCTTTGACAACACTCTTTTTATTTCCAGAGTGTTGTTCTGCCAGCAGAGGAGGGAGAGTCCTGATTTCCCACCGTAAGGAATAAGTAGGCTGCCCAGTGAGACAAATATTACAAATTATGGTAGCACGGCACTGATAGGACTGAGTGAGCCAGGAGAAAAGCCTGGATTGTGCAACCACTTCCAGGAAGCTATATATTCATTATAGTAGAAATATTTCTTTTTCCTTTCTTCATAATGACTAATGCCATGATTAACATATCAGATTGTACGTGGAGTCTCAGCACAAGACATCAAAGCCTTTCTGCATAGGTTCTTCTCTTGCTCTCTCTTATTAGTGTATATGGTGCCTCGAGGATATAACAAGCAGAGCTGCAGAATGCCTCATGAGCAGTTTATATGTGAAGCTCTAGGTTTGCTCCAGCCCTGGAACAAAAGAGAGAAACATTGGTTACAGCAGGAATTACTCAAAAGCCCTAAAAATGCCCAGGACACCCCTAAATAATGTAACCCAACCCAAACAAAATGATGAAAGGGGAAAAAAATTTCTTTTGGTCCCATTCTCTCTTAGGAGTCTCTCTGCCATAATTATGTAGGAAAGTGTGGCTTTTTAGGCTGGACCCTGAATGCATCAACCACCCTTCTATGCCATCAGCAAATAGAGAGCTTCCTGACTGGAAATATCAAAACACTCCAGCAAGCCTATTTAGCATCTTTTCTACACATATCCAACCCCTCAGGGTTTGAGTTCTGCACCGTGTAATCTCACTTTCTTGAAAATTGTTCTGCCGGTCAGCTCAGCCGCACTAATTTTCCTGGTTTGTGTTTATTAAAATACCTTCTCTAATGTCCACAGAAAAAACAATCAACCTGACTGCATTTGTGGCAGTGGCATTTTGCCTTCTACCTGTTATTGTACCTATTTATCTCCAGCAGAAGTCAGCATGTGGGTGGTTTGGAGAGAGATTTACACACTGATATTTTATTAAGGTTCCTTTTTATTCTATAATTTAACTGGGGAGATTGAAACATTGTACACTATTTTGCCTGTGGTAAAATAGACCTATTTTAGCTTCTCTTTTTTACCCCCTCTACTTCTGATTGCTCATTAATATTCTGAATTTATCTTATCTATTCCGCTCTTCATTTGGTTTGTAAATTATTCCTTTGCTTACTCCTTTATTTTTAAGCCTATTTTCAACTTTCGTTTAATCTTCTTGGTGGCTTTTTTCTTGTTTGGCATTAAATTTCGAGTTAGACTTTTAAGCCTATCCATTTTCATGTTCACTCCTTAAAATGCCAGCTGCTCTTTTTCTCTGTCTACTACAGAGAGTGTGTGAGAGCAGAGAAATGGAGCTGCTCCTCTGGCATAATATGGATTGTTAATTTTGATGGAGCTTTCTCAGGTGCCAAGAGCAGGGGCTAGGTGGGCTTTAGCCTTTCACTTCCACAACGGCTGCAGTTTTAATAAGTAGAAACAGACACTAGGTATGAAATGCGGGGTGACAGGTAGTGCATCCCTCTAGGAGCCTTGTGGGAGTTCTCTCACAGCAGATTTTGGACACAGACATTTCCTCTCAGCTCTCATTCCTGCCACACCTCCGTGCTGGCATTTCTGGTGGATCTACAGCGGGGTGTGCATGTAGGGGTGGCCTGTAGTTACAGTGGGACTGGTGTGTGCTGAAGTGTGTGCTCTGTGTCACCTGGGCTGCTGGAGGCTCGGGGCTCCCGGGTTCTCGTCACACATTCACTCTGCAGCCTGTTTGCCTCGTCCTCCCGTCCCTACTGAGCAGCAGCAGTGCAATGCAAGGGACAAGGACTCTCATTCCCTATAAATTACTCCACCTTGCTTTAAGTGGACTGACTCCAGTTACTATCCCAGTCTTTGGGCACTCTCAGGAAAGCACCAAGCCTGGGTTTTTTTGGTGACTATTTAATCAGGGCCTGTTTAGATTCATGTAATATTTATTTTAATTAAAATTCCAGTTATTCTGATTTGCTAACTGATTTTTCTCGTATTTTCCAGTCTTTGGATCCATTTGCTTTCCTGAAAACCTTTCCCCTCTTCATTTCATATAGTTTTTAGATCTGAAAAAAGTAAAATTTTCCTTCTTGCTATCATTGCTTCTCTTCATCTCCCTCAAGTCTCCCCATGTGGGGTTCACTGTTTTGCAGAGAACTGTGGACAAGAAGTCCCAGTACGTTCTGTGTTTTCTATTATTTTCACCTTAATTCCTCTCAATTTTTTTTTTTTTTGCCTCTTGAATTTCCTCTATTAATCACCAAAAAGCTAATCTAACACCTTTTCTCAGGTGCCTCTTCAGTGTCTTCAGCAAAGTAATGCACACTCCCAGCAGACACCATTTTTACATCATCCTGGGTGGGTACAAGGTTAGATTCTGAATTGAGCTGTTGACATGACTTGAATCACAGTTGCCTTCTCAGTGCCTGATACCAATCTTTATAAAATAAGAACAAAAATGGACCATCTTGAGAAGTTTTTTGTCTGTTTTTTCCCCACTGCACCATAGCACGTGTTTAAGCTTGCAGGTGCACCTGACCTCGTGCCTTGCTGTCTGTGTCATGCAGTGTCATGTGTAGCAAAGGAGTTCCAAAATGAAAGTGTAATAATCACGTGATTGATGAGAAGTACATGGTGAAGTTGACATTTAAAAGAAAATGGAAAAAATTTAACACAGGAACATTATTGTCTTTAGCTATGGAGGACAAACAAAAGACAAGAGAGACAGATACAATTATTCTAAAATGCCATACACTTTGTTGGGAGCAATGACAATATTGGATTCTTTCAATGGCATTTGTCACTGTCAGAGTCAGGTCAGTAGACTAGATGGAGCCAATTGTGATCCATTATGACAATGGCTAAGCCCCTGGGGACCAAAATATTCTCAGGGTTGCTTTGTATACAGTTGTTATAAGCCCAGCCTGTGCTGGGCACTGGCGAGGTGGTGGTTTATCTTTTACCTGCTGAAAACTTAAATGATCCATCTGCTGAAAACTGAAAAACTATTTTTGTATTCCTAACTCACTTTGACTCTATACAATCTCTGTGCCGCCTTAATTTTGTGGGTTTGGCACATTCAAGCTCCTGCATTTCAATTGCCTGAAAGGCTGTGCACCTCTTGATGTGAGATCATAAATAGCATTAAATTTTTACATGTAGGTCCTTTACTTCTTAAAAATATTTCTTAGAATTAATAATTAGTAGCTATTTATAATTATTAATTCTTCTTATTAGCATGAAAATGGGTTCTTTTTGTTTTGTGGGTTTATGTGAGCTTGCATGAATGAGAAGCATAGTCAACACTTCATTTTTGGTTCTGCTTCTGGCAGGCTTGGTTATATTGCTGGAACCTGAGTTCAGGTGGCATTTTCAAGGTACAACCTTATCCAAATGTGAGACAGGTAAAGAGTTGCTTCCATTTGCTGCCATGGGTTCTGAGTGATCAGAGCTGCTATAGGCAGCTGTAATTGAAGTGTTTAGTCTTTGCTAAATATGGTTATTACCTGAGGGTGCTTGAAATACTGTTTGCATTTTTTATGGTCATTGGATTCTCCTGATTACCAAATGTAATAGAGTTTTTATGCTACAATGCAACTGTTGAACATTTTAATTGGAATGCCATGTCAAATTTTTAAATTAAAAATCAAATACTCAAAGCACCAATGCTTTTTTGATTACTAAAATTAAAACCTAATTGAATTCTCCCACCAAAAAATATCCTGTGGAAATTTAATTAGAGAGGTGTAAAAGAGCTGATTTTTAAAACATATTATTTTTTAATTAGGTAAAATCTAAAAGGCAAATTAATAAGTTTTAAATTTTCCAAAATATGAATATGGAGATTCCATTTGGCACAATAAAGAGGAGACCCAGGGCCTATCTTCCCAAATGACTATATTTCATAGGGCTTGGGACTTATCTGAATAAAATAAAGAATACCCACTTCTGCTGTGGATTCTCATAAAAACTCTACATACAATAGCAGCACATTAAAAGACTACAATGAAAAGTTGAAGTAGCTTTAAAAGGACATTTGGAGTAGGGTGCAAAGAGAGAGGCTAGCTGGTTATTTACTAATAGTGTACAAGGTACCCCCTTGTCTTCAATGACACCTTGAATGGCAGCACAGCTCTGCAGCCAAGCTCTTGGCTGGATTGGATCCCATTCCCAGGTCCTTTGCTCTCCTGAAGTACTGTAGGATGCCAAACTCCAGGGCTCTGCCCTGCAGACCAGGCACATTGCATTGCTCTGTATTGTGTGATTGGCCTGCTTTTGTGTTATTGACCATGGTACATCCAGGAACACTCACACAGCATTAATAAGGGTGAAGAAATCATTGACAGCCTAGGTGGGCTCAATTTGGCCCTGTCAGGACATTTCCATTTCCCATTGATTTTAGTTGTTTGTGGTTGCACACAAAGTGTCAGAGTTAGTGAATTAGAACAGGTGACAAGGGCCCTTGGGAAAGCACGACACCATCATTAGGTGGATGGGAAATGATTGCAGCTCTACTTCTTCCTTAACCATTTTTCTTTCTTAAAAATGTGTATTGCACAAACTACCTCTCTATTTTGTGGTGCTGGGTAATTTCATGATACAGCAGTTAGGAGATAATTTGATTTAAAAAAAAAATACAAATACTAACTACAGCTCTCTGGAGACTCAGTGCTTAATGATATGCACTTAAAAGTAGAAGCAATAACAAAATGAAGAGGAATGGTGCCTGCAGGGTGCATTCAGATCTGGGTTATCTCACTCTCTCACAGCTGAAGGTAGGCAGTGTGTCACAGTCACTCAAAACTTGCACTCCTGAGCCTGAGGAGCTGGGGGAGACCTACCTGAGCAGACCCTGCAGGGCATGAGCTGACTTCAGAACTCTCCAGATCATCCTCCTGTGTTCATGACCTGGAGCATGGTGCCAGTCCCAATGATTACTCACTTTTATCTTGGAAAGCCTTTCCCGGCTTTGAGAACAAAGAAGGAATCTGCTCACAGCTGAGATGCTCAGCTGAGAAAGGGAAACTGAGACAAGAAAACTGTTTGTTTTTTTTAATTCACTTTTCCTAAACACAAAAGTACAAAATAAGCTTATTTCTGTCTCTATTGTTTGCTTAAAATGAAGAAATTATATTCTTTCCCATGACTACTCTGGTGCTAGTGGCATCTTTCTTGTCAAAAGATGAGATGGGAGAGTTTAAAATGTGAGTTTAAAGTGTTCATCTCCCTTTTCCTGGGTGAGTACCTTAACTCAGAGTCTCGTACACTAAAGGGATTATAGACTGTCTCTCAACATGCCTATATCAAGGTAAATTTAAGCAGAAGGTGCACCCCATCATTATGAAGACTGTATTATGCAGGTAACAGTGTGTGGTTTCTGACTGCTTAGAGGAGATTTTTTTCCCCTGAAATCTGAATTTGGTGTCAAAACACAAACTCTATTTCATGTTCTGGTAGCGAAGGGGCTGCAGGGGTGGCTTCTGTGAGAAGGTGGTGGAATTTTCCCCGTGTCCAACAGAGTCTGTGCCAGGCAGCCCCAGGAGCTGCTGCTGACTAAGGCTGAGGTGATCAGAGATGGTGAGGGACCTGGAGGGGCATCCCTAACCAAGGCAGGAATCTTCATGCATGCTCCAAGAAGGGATATATCAGAAGGCCTTAATTTGAAAGTGGGACTGTGAGACTGGACTTTTTTACCTGATTGACTGTCAGTCATGTATCTCCAGGTCAGCTGTGTCATCTGGGCATTTTCAGATAAGGATATTTTACCATATCTGCCACATCTTTACCTCACTATAAGGACGTTTTAAGTCTGGAGTTAATGAGTCAGACTAGTTTTGGCAGAATTCAACACCAAACGAGCCCGACACACCCTCTCTCAGCCCACCACTGAGAGCCTTGCAAACAGGACATGGTATGAGTTACATCCTAGGCAGAGCATCCTGCTGCACAGGGGAAGGGCTTCTCACCCTGAGGAGGAAACAGCACCAGAAAGAACATGTGATGAAGTGATCATAACACCCATTCCTTTCTCCCTGACTCCACTTGCTCGGGGCAGGGAGGGGCAGGAGGTAGAGAGCTAGAAATAAAGTTAAGACTGGGAAGGAGGGTAGTGGGAAGGTGTTTTTTAGGATTGCTTTTTCTTCCTGTAATCCTATTCTGAATTTGATTAGTAATAAAGTCAATTATTTTCTCCAAGTGGAGTCTGTTTTGCCCATGGTGGTAAATGGTGAGTTATCTCTCCCCATCCTTGTCTCAATTCATGACCTTTCCTTATGTTTTCTCTCTCCTGTCCCATTGAGCAGGGGAGTGATAGAGCAGATTTGGAGGGCACCTGGCACCCAGCCCAGGTCAAACCACCACATAACCTATGTCCCTAAGCCTTTTAACAGAAGTGAAAATCACACACTGGAATCCCATAAAATGCTAACTCCCAGGTTTAGGAGAAATGGTCAAAAATACTGTGAAATAACATGGTAATTCTGCAATCTATATCCTTCCCATGGTGATTTAATAGGCTGATAAGCACTTGAAAATGAAGGAATGAGGTGTGATTTGGTTATCATGTAGGTTGATGAAGATTCCTTTTCTTCAGCTGTCAGTTTTGAAGTCACTTGCAATCAAACAATCATGTTATCTTTCATTTAATTTCCTATTGCATACTTAGGCAAGCTGTTCCTTATAAGCGGTTATTACAGCAACCTATTTGTTTTCCACTTGTATCTAATAATAGTTTATTCATTCCTCAAAGGTCTATACTTATTTTCATTTTTTATAACAGAATGAGAAGCAGAAAGTCTATTCAGAAAAGTAGCTTTTAAACAAATGTGAAAATCAAGAAGGACTAAAGGCTGGGGGAAAGCCTTTGAGATATTAATAACAGGATGGAGAAATTGATGAATTTAAAGAGTTTGTGTGGTAGATGCTTGGTTTACCTTGGTGCAAGCACTTGCCCTCTAGATAGTCATTCAAGATATTACTGCTTTCTTTTTACTTGATATTGCCTTCACAGCTGAGCCTTGTTAACATGCAAAGGCAGCCAAATTATTTCAAAGAGCTTTCAGATCTTCAAGGATATGCCTGTTTGCCTATATTCTGTGTTTCATTTTGTTAAAGTCAAATTAAAGACAAAACAAAAAACAAATGAAACTAAAACTCAAACAAACAAAAAAAACCGCCACAGGAAAAAATATATGTTTGTATGAAACTGAAAACTGGCATTAGATAAAAATCAATGTGATCCACATGAATCAAGCTTGTCAGGCACTATCAGGAGGAGAGAAGGTTTGCAGCTCCCCTACTTTCCACCCTAAAGAATGAAACACACAGCCTTTCTTCTCTGAGATTATTGAGTTACTGCCCAGTGCACCTCATTCCTTCAGGAATCAGGATGCTGATAAGACTGGCAACTCATCTGATCCCACACTGCAAATCTTGTCTGGCCAGCCCTGAAAGCATGGAAATGTCAATACTGAGAAAAAACAAAACCCTGCACATGGAAGAAGTTTGGAAGTAGAAAAGCATCTGCAAGCCATGCACTGGAAAGATCATCCCCTAAGGAAGAGAAATAAACAGCAGCATGTGAAGGATGCAGGAAAGTGCATGAGTTTGAGCATAGGCTGAACATGAGAGTCCTTTTAGCAACCTTCGCCCCAGACATTTAGAGCCACACTGATAGTCTGGTGTGATTGTGCAATATTTCAGTCTCCCTCCTCTGGGTAGCCCTGTCAGTGGACATCTGCTAATGCAAGATTAACTCTCAGGTCATACTGGGACCCCTCTGTGTGATGTGAGCTAACTTGCAGATGAGTACTTCAAAATTAAATGGTCAGATGAGTCAAGTTCTCAGCAGATACTGGTTAGAGTGACTTGCAGTGTCTGAAAAGAGAATAGAGTTTGAAGCAAATGAGGTAGGCAGAAAGTTATTGATCATTTTCTTTCACATTATCTTAATGTGATGTTTGTGTAACAAAGGGTTATTTGTAATTGGCTAACAGGAAGACAGGATTGTGATATAAAAATTTCCAGCTGACATAAAGCAAGGCAATTACAGGTTGTCCACTGGGTTGATGTAATAATCTTTCATTTCAGAACAGCTGAGTTCTGCACCGCAAATGTAGCCCTCTAGCAGATGCCTCTGGCAGCAAGATGAGCCCTGTTTCCATCTATCTAGGGTAGAAATGATGGCAAAACATACGTTTTGGGTGGAAAAAAAATAATTTTTTGTGAAAGAGATATTTATTTCCTGAAACAAGGGAAACTAGGAATTGATTTATTCTTTCAGGTTATGGCAAAGGAACACAGAATTCCTTTCCATTCTCCATATGGATTTTAGAATTTATTTAGAAAAAAAGAAACCAGAGAAACAAACAAGGTGATACATAAGTATTTACATAGAAGTAAATCCAGATAATATAGTGTGGTGCTTTCAATGTTTGAAAAAATAACTATATGAATTCTAAGGTTTGGAACTTTTAGATCTCACTAAAATTTGCTCATGATATTATGACTGTTTTGGCCATATTTATTCACAAAAAAAGTTCAAAAATGTATCAGTTTAAGTGTATTAAAAAAAAAATCTAAGAAGTATCACACTAAAAACAGTTTCTGATAATCTATTATTTGTCTGTAAGGCAGAGATTACAGCATCTATGTGGGATATACAAAATCTCAGCTCACATCCCTTCTCTAGGAGACATGAAATTCTGTGCCTTATGTTTCTGGGAAATATTTAAAAAGTTACAGATCTGGTTTCTCTGCCAAAGGCTATTTTCTTCTTATTTTCTCCCACTGAAATCAAAGACAGTCTGGGTTTGATATCTGACTCTACCAGATGGGGTGCAAAATATAGCAGCAGAAACACACAACTCCTGCTTTTATTCAGGATGTCCCAAAGGAACAGACCTCTCTAGCCTTGTTCTTTAAAACTTTTTGTCTTAAAGCTAAAAAAAATCCCAGAGATTTCTGAATATGAAAAAATTAATAATTTATCCTTTTCATTTGGAAATATTTATTTCCCCCCAAATCTAAATGAGTTCCCTTCATCCAAGAAATTAAAAACCTCCCCCTACTGAACAAATCTCTAAAATTTCCCATCTACCAAAGCATAGGGTTCATGCTCAGTTTTATGCTGGAGGAAAAAGGAGTTATACTGAAGTTAATTCCCTACTTTTGACTACATAGAGTTAAATCTGTGACTAATTTCTTTGAGTGAAGCTAGCTTTGAGCATGGGGCTAACCCCATTGCAGTGGCTTAGCTGATGTTCTAAAAGCTTAGCATGGTCAGGAGTGTCAGACTACACTGGAGCCACTGGAAAATGGAAGGGGCAAAAGATAAGCAAACCCCAAGCTAATCCTGAAATCTTAAAAAATATATATACCAAAATGTGCATACTGAACACAGTAGAGAACAGTCTCAAAATTACATTTTATAATAGACACCTCACAATAAATAAATTGAGAGTCAAGGACTGAAGAAGAGTGAACTTGAAGGAGCTATAAGTACAGTCAGGAGCCTGTGGTTTACAATCTGATCTTCCTTCTGTTCTCAGCACTGGTGAGGCCACACCTCGAGTGCTGTGCCCAGTTCTGTGCTCCTCCATTCAGGAAGAACATTGAGGTGATGAAGTGTGTCCAGAGAAGGAACAGAGCTGCTGAAGGGTCTGGAGCACAGGTCTTATGAAAAGCAGCTGAGGGAGGAGGGGGTGAGAAAAGGACACTCAGAGGGGAATTTATTGCTCCCTACAACTCCCTGAAAGGAGGTGGCAGTCATCTGAGGGTCAGTATCTTTTTCCAAGTAACAAGCAATAGAACCAGAACAAATAGCCTCAAGTTGTGCTGGAGGAGGTTTAGATTTGATATTACAAAAAATATCTTCACCTAAAGGGTTGTCAAGCATTGGAACAAGCTGCCCAGGGAAGTGCTGGAGATAATTAAGTCACCATCCCTGGAGATAATTAAGAGATGTGTAGAGATGGCACTTAGAGACATAGTTTAGTGGTAGATATGGCAGTGCTGGGTTAATGGTTGGACCTGATGATTTTAAAGGTCTTGTCTAGTATAAAGGATGATTCTGTGATTCTGAGAGGCCCTGACACATATTTAATGTTTACTTATCTAAGTTACAAATCACTGTTAATTTATGCTCGGCCAAGCTCTACACAATGAGGTTACTGAGGCAGTAACAACTTTTAATTGCACAGGGCTAAGTTAGGGATGTGCTTTTTTGTGGTATCAAACCAGTATTTCATTATGCTCCCATCTGTTCCCATGCTGTCTAGATGCTTAATACTGAACAGAGAAGGGTGAGGGGATCATAACAAACAGGGAGTATGGACCTGGGACCAGATATGGACCCAGGAGAGGAGACAGATAAGAGGGGATGGTGAAGGAAAGTGATGCCTCACTGACAAGGCCCCAGTCTTGCACAGGAAGGCCAGTTTCTAACTTTTGTTGAACTAAGTGATAGTAAAATGCTGTTACAGGTGTACCTGTAATGCTTAGAAATAGCACAAAACAGAGAGGAGAGTAATAGGTTTGAAACTTCTCTTTTGGATTCAGGCATTTTGTTTTCCAAAGTGATTTGCCCCCCTGCCCTAAGTCTACTGTGGACTTTCATGAAACTGCTAATGTGCACCTTTAAGCAACTATGCATGCAAATATATGCATTAAATGATCTGTTTTATTTGCTACCCAGAGAGCTTTCAGACTTGTCCTGACCCCAAGCAGTTTCATGAGAATAAGGGACCTTCCTGTATTAATGATGCAGTGGGCTGCATCAGGCCTTCAATGTGTTGCCTTCATGGAGGATTTCCAGTTGAATTAGAAGTGCAAATGTCATTCTTTAAGCACTGTCTGCAGAGGTTATTGGACACAATTCCTCCCAGTTGCTGGGAGGAATGGGCTGGGCATGGTGGTACTTTGAAGGCTCATCTCTGTGACACCCAGCCCTTCTATTGCTCTGGCACTCCACAAATTTGCAGCAGCTTGCTTTCACCAGTTCACTCTCAGCTTGCTTCCTCCCCCTCCCTCCTATTTGCCAAAAATGTGCCAGTTACAGAACAAAGGGATTATCACAGGGGCGGTTTGGCTGGAGAGCTGCAGAGCCCAGCAATTACCGGCTGCTCTCACAGTGGCTGTGCTCTCTGTCATGTTCCATTTCACATTTGCATAGCTGTGTGTATTTGCTCTTTCATCACTGCTATACACAAGCCGTAATCAGTTCATTTTATGGCTGTCTTCAGCTAAATTCTTTGTTGATTTTAACATGACAGAAGTTGAAAAGATTACATATTATAAATAGATAATTAATATATCAGCACAGCTTGTTGCTTTCTGTCTCTCCATCTCTTTAGGAGAATCAGTTTTAATGTTTCCTCTGCCTTTCTGTCCTCCATGTAGTTTGCCTGAGAATTAGAATGAAGCTTGACAGCTTGATTAAAATTTCACCTGATATATTTCTCTTTCCATAGAGGATTCCTCTGTTTTGAATAAATGGGTCACGAGTGAAAAATGAAATCATAGTTAATTTCTAAGTTGAGTAGTTTTTTCCTAATTTTACTATTTTTTTTGTTTCGTTTTGGTCATAGCTCAGGGATATGTTTATATTCCAGGATTTTCATTAAACTATACATGAGCATTTCATAACATTGATGAAATTATCTTTTGAATGTCATTTGGGGAAGAGATGTACCATTTTCATTTTTTGAATGGTAAGCTGAGACACTAGGTTGATTCACTTGCAGATGAGTTTAGAATTAAACTCCTATTCCCTGAGACCTTAGTTGTCTCCTGAACATCCTTCTACTCCCAATCACAATATTAATAGCTCGCACACCAGAGAGCATTGGCTTTGCTTCAGCTTGTGAAAGTCTTAATAATTGTTCCATAGATAAAATAAACGTAACCTCTTAAGTCTGCTTTTCTTAGCTACCATCTATAAATCTTGTAAAAGTATTTGAGGGATCCTGAGGTCTTCTGGACATTGTATGGAAAACTAATGCAGCACAAGCCACTTTCTGGGGTTCACAAAGACTTTTTTACAGCTTTAAATAGGAAGAGGACATAAACATAATGCATAAATCTGTGAAGGGAAATAGAAAATAGGACAGAGATATCTTTATACCCTTTTTATAACTCAAAAGTCAGGTCACTGACTGTGACCTGTGCTTGTCAATGTGAAATTTTATTTCTTTTTCATACACTGGTTTGGGAACACTTATTTGTGTGTGGCAGGAGTAACTCTAGGGTGTTTGAGAGAACCAAGCACGGGCAGAGGGACCTTAAGTGCCCAGGGCATTGAGGATATATGCTGGGATAGATTTATCAGGACCTATGAATCCAAGCCACATACTAAAATCTTTCTATGACCAAGATCTGTAAAACAAATACCCCTTGGCTGAAAAATCAAAAGTGGATCAGTGGCTGGACGCTGACAGTACAATCTGTGGGGATGGGGAACCATAACTGTATTTCCTTGACCAGTGAAGGTGTTTGGAGAAGGGGTCCCAGCACCATTTGTGATGCTATCCTTCTCCTTACCCATCCCTGCTGGGCATCCTTGTCCATAGCACAGGGTTCAGGAGGTACCTTGCAGAGATCCAAAAGGCCATGCCTGATTTTATCCTTAGCCAGCGTTTCCTTGTAGTGGAATCTCATTGAATTCAGCTGAGACAGAAGTGAAATAACTTTTTCTCTCAGTTTATATTTCCTTGCAGAGCACAGCAGGTCAACACCCAAAGGTAGAACAAAAATGCATGTCAAGGACCTCAGCTGAAGAGCTCTATACAGAATAACAGGAAAGGGATTTCAATATGGGAAGTATTTAGTACCCAAGAAAAGTTAGCAGAGAAGCTGTCATATATTTTTCTTCCCAAATAAAGGGATCTCAAAGCCAAAACTTTCACCATCTTGAGCAGTTTTCAGCGATAAATGTCATGTGAATCGTCAGGATTTTGTTTCAATTGACTAATTTTCTCCTTCTGGGAGTCAAATTCTGTCCAGAATTACAATCTGGCTAAATCTCCTTTCAGTGATGCAGTAGCTAAATAACAGTGAGGATGCATTATCTTAAAAGGCTGTGCCCACAGGGTATTTTGAATACAATGTCAGTAGACTTAACACACAACCTGACTTCAGCATTTCTAAAAATCCATACATAACATTCACATTTATAACACTTGAACTGAGTGCAAATGTATTTTAACTTTGCTGGTATGTCCAATGTAAATTGTGATCAGTCTTGACAGATTTTAATTATAATCTGTGGCAGTTTTTCAAAGATTCTTCTTAATTTTTTAGAATGCAAATTCCCAACTTAGCTGTGTAAAAGCCCACTGGACGAATTCCTGGTTTAAGGAAAGAATCCCTAAATGCTGCTGCATAATATCACTCACCAGACACTTTGTAAATTTTCTTTTCTCTTTAATGAAAAAAGCATTTAAAAAATAATCTCCCTAAAGGAGCCTGCATTTGCTGCTAATGCTTTTGGCCTCTGTTAACTATTCTGCAAATCTCTGTTGCACTGTAATTCAATAAATAGGCAACCTTCTCTGTTTTGCATTTTGATTCTTTTGCCTTTAATGTAAAATAAAAGAGCTAGCTTAGTAGGAAGAGACTTTCTAAAGATTCCTGGAAAAACAGAGAAAAAGGCAATAAATAATTTTCAGTAGTCATAATAAAATACGATCAGGAAAGGCTTTAGATGGTTCTCAAGCACTTGTAAAATATGCTGAAAATACGTGGTTTAAAAAAAAAAAAAGCACAAAAGCTTTTCTGGATGTGTTTTAAAAGTTCAGAGCTGTCCTTGCTATACTATGAGGCACAGTGATGATGAGAGTAAAATTTTGCAAAGTTGTCTTTCAAAGTGCACTTCAAATTCTCAGTGCTCTTTACCTATTTGCATTTAAAATGGAATTGCAGGCTAACCAAGTTTATAGAACTGGTCAAATCTTGAAAGTGCTTTTACAGAAGAAACTAAAATATTTTGGTATTTCTTTTGTCCTAAATCAAGGATGAAAAGTACAAAATTTTGCACAAAAGAACTGCATTTATTATAAACATCCATTTGGAAATATCAAAAGACTTTATTGAAGTAGTTTGTTTAGAGAAGGTTCAAAAGCTTCATTTATAGTTCAGCATTTGGTTTGGGTAAAACATACTGATAAAGATGGCATGGAGAAAAACAATAATAATTAAAATAAAAGACCCTGCTCTGTTTACTTAGGAAGTGAACATCACTGATGAATTTCCATTGAGTAAGTTTTGTTGGAGCAGGACAGTGTGAGAGTGGGGCAAACCAGGTCTGCCTATCTGGAAATGCATTCTCTGAAAATCCTTTGAGCATTACAAGTTATTTGTACTTTATATTTGAGGAACATAAAACATTGAAACACAAAACATTGAAAATTGTAAATGAAACACTCATCTTAGGTGAAGTCTTCTCTCAAGCTGTAGCTGACGTCCCTACAAAAGGCGAAATGTTTCTTTCAGTATTAGTGGTTTTTAGAGGTAATAAAACAAGATTTGTATGAATTGAGTTTGGTTTTTGGTCTGCTGTTGTTTTCTGATGTTACCATGGCAAAAGATGTGCTCTTGCAATATTTCATTTGCCCTCTCAGAAAAGGAGGAAACTGTTTCTGTAGGTTCTCTCAGGTGAGAGGAGAGGTTCTCCTCTCACCTGAGGATCTGTGGTCTCTGGAGTGAGGTGTCTCATGCCAGCTCACACCTTGGCCCTGGATGAGGTTGGCCTGGAGCCTGACTGGCTGTAATGTCTCTGGCATTTTGGAGAGAGAACTTGCCAGTCCTACAGTCCTGCTGTGAAGTCCTGCAACTTGGGACTGTCAAGGGACATGTAGGTCATGGTGGCCTTAAAGAGCAGGATCTAGAGCTGAAGTCTGTCTTCCTGTTGAAAGAAGACACTGGTAACACCACCCAGAGTACTGGGAGAAGAACAGGTTTGTTCTTCGTCCATGAGTTAAAGTTCCTGTAATGTTCCTGTTCCTCCACTATATGAAAATACAAAACGGTAACAAGTAATTCCAAAAGCTGAAAGACCTCATGGCATAGTCTACATTATAGAAGTTAAACTATTATTTATTTCCCCATTATACAGTCAAATTTAATTTAAAAATGTGCGTGTTACCATAATAAGGTAGCTGGTTAAAGAAGTATTAAATCTATGTGAAGTTTAAGATTGTGACATATTGCATAGAATTCCAACAGCAGGAGCCCAGCACAGACAAGACTTGCTGCTCACTGCTGCTGTTTTGGTGAGGTAACGGGCAACCGTTGAGCTAACAGCATGGCATGTAAAAGATAATTAAGCCTTGTAATTAAGGAGATACTAAGTGCATAATCACATTTATTAAATTAATTAAGTTTGGCAAGTTTGTCCTGTGACGTTAGATATCAATTGCTAAAGATACACATTTACATTTAATAAGCGTAATTTCTGACTTGACTTATTTTGTTATTTGCCGAGTGAACACCTAGAGAGCCCTTTTAAACGGATTAAGCAGGAGTATAAGCTTAATGCATTACAAGAGCATAATGGTACTTTTATTGCTCATTAAATTTTGAATTAATTATGTAGCAACCAGGTTTATATTTTATTATATCAAACCTCCATCCGTGGGCTCTTAGAATTAGTATAAGGGAAGAAAAACAACTTCAAAAGGTACTGTATGAGATGTCTTTCAACTGTATTTACTTCAGGAAATGCACAGCTCTGCAGGTAAGAGAAGGCAGGCACCCAGAGCTGGGTTCCTCCGTCTAGAGCTGAACACAACACTTGGAATCTCCCATTAAAATATATCTTACTGTGGGACTTTCTCCTTTCTCAGGAAGAAGACTGTATTTTCTTTCTTTTCTACCCAAGATTTATTATATTTTGATTCTTCTTTTTCGCTCCTATTTTTTTTCTTTCCTCTGAGCAGCTAGAATAATCGGTTTCTTGCTGTAGGGACTAGTCTGACCTGGGTGAAATCTTCTTCTCAAAATAGCTGTTGGAAAGTTTGATGTCTAAAGACCTTTCCAGAAAAGGGACATATGCCGAGAAAAGAGTTTTTTGCCCTAATAATCTTTGGCACCTCTTTTGGAATAGGATGTCCTTCTCTCCGGTATAAAAGAAACCCTAAGTTGGGGTATGTGGTTTATGCTAAGACAGTAAAGTTAATGGAGAACAATCTTCTTTGCAGACTACTGGCAATGAGATACAGGCATGAAAGAGAGAAATTCTGATCAGGTCTGTCTCAGGGAAAACAGTGAGATTCTAACATCTACCCAGGGGCTCCCTAGTTAATTTTTTTCCCCATTGATTTCATTAGGTTTTAGATTAAGTCATTATATATTTCATTTGCTCTGAATTTCCTCAAACCATGTGAACTAGATGTGGAATACGGGATTTGAAATGAAGTTTCAGTGTCCTGCACTCCTGGTGACACTGGGCTTGGGAATGCTGTAGGATGTATGAGAGAATCAAGCAATGCTAGAAGTTTGCTGTAGTAAAAGCTGCAGTGAAATTTAAAGAATATCCTCAATGAAAAAGTAGATTTCCAATTTCCACACATAAACATTTATGGCTTCCTCTATATAGCTGGAAAAGAAAGCACTCATTTTTAGAAATAAACTTCCCATATGACTAATTAAATAAATTATTCAAGTGTGTGCAATTCTGCAATATTCCATGGGGATGTATTTTATGGGACAAGTAGCTGGAAGAATATATTTCCAGTTTAAAAGTCTCTAAATGTGCAAGACTAGACTAAATTCTTCTTTAGTGACATTGAACCTCTGATTTCTAATTGTGATTGACTGCCTGTTTGGAACATTTTCTCCTCATTTTAGACATGCATCTTTTTGGTGGTACATGTAGTAAACTCAGTGGCCTGAATTTCATTATTTAAAAAAAAACCTTAGCCAGATGCTATGCTTAGCTGACAATATTGAGGGAGATTTTTTCACAATGAAAAACAAAATTGTAAAGTCTCTTCCAACTATAAAATGTCCTGTGAATGCTGAAAAAATTTTAATGATGCCCAGCACATGGAGTCCCCCACACATAAGCTTTTGTTGGATTAACCTTCAATCCAGAATTTAATGTTATCTGATTAGGTGTGAACAGAATTTTCAATGAAGCAGAAAACAGGACACAGATGATAAAACAGTGAAGTTAAATAAAGATAAGGCAACTTTGTTGAAAGCCAAAAAAATTCCATTGTAGTAATTTTAATCCTGCTAAACCGAATCTCTTGGAAATGTAACCAAAATTAATTTTTCTGTCTCCAACTAACCTGGATTTTGTTTTGTAAACTATGTAAGATTTTTTTAATGGAAATAATCTCTTTGAATTTATTCAAACCACATATTTATTATTGTGCCTGGGATTCAAATACTGAAACATTTCAAAATGCTTTTATCAATGTAGAAACACAATTGTTTTGACCTCCTCTCTGTAAGAACTTTCACCAAAGCCAGTACTTGGCTTTGACTCAGATTCCAGAATCACGCCTGAGTACCAGTCCACAAAGGGCAGCTGTTTTTTATGGATTGATTTGGATAAGCCATGAATTCATTTGCAACAGCACAATAAAAGAATATAATTGTACAATTAAATGTACAGGAACCCTGGAGCAACATCATGTCTGACACAAATTCCTTTAAAAGCATCTCTTGATGTCAATTTAGATCAACTGAGAATGTGACCATACCTTCCTTAAGGAAGAAAAGGTTATGCTTGCCATTGGACAAGTGATTTCATCAGAAGGCTTTTTGGAAGGAACTCCATGGTGCAGCTCCCTCAGGTAGCACAGGAGTGAAAATGAAGTGGCAGAGGCTTGACCATTGCCTTGCTGCCTAAGGAGGTTCACAGAGTTTTCTGCAAGTCTGCAAATGTGCCAGCCTGCCTCCTCCTCTCTTGCCAGACACGGCTTCACTCAGTAACTTCCCACTTCTTTTGATGCCCTAAAAATTTTCTGGCAAGAGAACTATAAAATGAGTGACTTTTCCTGCATCATCCGTTGTGGAATCATCAGGAATAGTACAATGGTTATTTTTGCTATTAATGCCTTAATCACACTGAAAAGGAAGCCCTCCCTGAGCTGAGTCACTGCATTGTAACCCTTGCATTTCAGCCTGGCTCAATCATCACTCACTGAATTCTGCTCCTCATGCCAGATCTCGAGGGCTCATCTTTCCTTCCAGCTCCTGTGACTGCATTGATGGGCTCTGCCCCTACTGGCAATGCTCTCTTCTTCCACTTTCCTAGGGACAGAATAGCAGGAAAAGAGCCTTCCAGGTTAGGTATAATTTTTCAATGGTGTTTTTATTTCCTGAACCTTGCTGCTTTATTTTGATTATGTGAAGTTAAAGGGGGGGGAAAAAACAATGACAGGAGAAGTTATGGTCATTTGGCTCTTAATACCAGTATTGTAATAAGCAATATACAAATGGCAGAGGAGGAGCACACAAATGGAAATGAGAGGAAGTGTTTCAAATAACTTAGCCAATTGTTATGCTCAAGGACTGGATATGTTCTTGGTGATGGATTTCAAATCATTTCAGTGCTCATGTTTCCTCAAGACCTGGTTTTAAGTCTCCTGAAAATGTCTCTGTTTATAAGATTGGTAGACTACATGGGACATTGGAATGAATCTAGTTCACATTATTTGTATATCCTGCTCTCTGCAATTACCCCAAGGCAGGATTAGAATAATTACATTTTCACCTAAATCTCTCTGATTTTAGTGTAGTGCAAGATCTGTGGTTCTAGTTGTTCTTTAAAAGCTCTTCCCTGGACATAATTTCAGCTTAAGTCTTTACTGGTACACAATGATAAATAGAGGTCAGCTAGCAAACAGAATATTGTCAGCATTATTATCTCTTGGCAAAACAGTGACTTCTTTGGCCCGCTGAAGTTTGTGTGACATGATTGGGCCATCCTTAAATAAATAATCTGTGGCTGGAAATAAAATCGTCCTTATAACACAAATAATTGTGCGGTCACAGCTCAAGACACTTTGGGTTAGAGAAAGAAATGAATTTGTTGAAAAGTGAGAAGATTATATTTAAAATTCAACACATAAATATTCAGTTTAAATGGAAAGGGACAGTGATCTATCTGGCTGCTGCTGTTTCTAGATCAGGGACATTATCTGCATTCTTTATTTTGCTGATGCTGTTAAGCTCAGAAAGAATGTACTGTAATATTGAACTGATGAAATGCTTGGTATAAAATTGAGAAATTTTCACGGTGGCTGGACAGCTGCTGACAAAAAATTACTTGGAGCAGAATATCAAGTGTTTCGTGATAGCCTGCAGTAGGTGATGGGAGCTGTTCCTGCCTCAGCATTTGTACACAGAACTGACAAACTGTCACTCATTTTTACTGTTGTTCCCTCCATTTATCCCCATTTTTTTCCTGGTTACTGGGTGGTTTTTAGCTGTTATGACCACTGATAAGACAATATACCATTTCGGGTTCCCATTTTCTTCCTGAATCTTCAGCTGGTGACACGGAGAAATCTACTTGCTTTTCTCTAGGTTTTCTGTTAATATTGCCAATACTACCAAGGACCTGCTGTGTAGAGAAAGGAATCAAGTCATCAGTCTGAACTGTAAGAATATATTATGTTCAGATAGGATAGGATTCTTCTTATCAAAGAAAATAACTTAAAATCAAGGATGGTTTCTCAGCCCCTAACCTCCACAGCTATGCCTAAGAAACTTATATTTGTCCATATTTAGTCATTAGCTTGTTGCCTGGCATGGATTTGCTCTGTAATAGCAGTGGTGGCCAATGGATAGAACATAGCCCAGACATATATCCAGTTTCTGACTCTTGTCATCCTTTCTTGGGAGGTGTTTACTCCATGAGCTGTTTGGTGCCACTTGCCTTCAGGCTTTTGTGCTGTGCCTTGATTTTGGGAGGAGGCTTTGTGGGCAGAAGGACACCAAAAGACCAGGAATATTGGTGACAAGAAAGCTGAGGTAGAAGTGCCATTTGGCACAACCCTGGGGTGAGGGAGTCTGTTGTCAGTCTTGGTGTAGGTCAGAGCAAACACTGAGTCAGAGCACAGTGGAACATATCCAGTATTGATAAAAAGGTCTCCATTTTTCTACAACTACCTCTTAACAGCAAAATCCTGCACATTGTGTGTGATCTTAAATACAAGCAGGAGGAGTTGGATAGTCAAAATCTATTGCCTTTGTGCAGCAAACTGCTCCATTTTGAGTAAACCTGAGCATA
This sequence comes from Phainopepla nitens, assembly GCA_013400175.1. Classification (NCBI taxonomy): domain Eukaryota; kingdom Metazoa; phylum Chordata; class Aves; order Passeriformes; family Bombycillidae; genus Phainopepla; species Phainopepla nitens. The sequence goes on from VXBQ01010235.1 coordinate 390,203, forward strand.
TAAATTACAGGAAACTGAAATGATGATGAAGCCAAACTGAGTTCATCTGCCTTTCCTCATCTTACAATATGGTGCTTGAAGGCAAAAATAATACAGCAATCTGAACTGAAAATAAATAACTGAAAAATGCTCTGTAAAATAGAATAAGGCATTCTGTTTTATTGGACTTTAAATCAAGTTTTACATATGGTAGGGGATATCAGTATAGCAAGTGAGTTTTTGGTTGGTTTTTTAGGGGTTTGGTTTTTTATCTTGGTTTTGTTTTGTTTTGTTTTTGTTTTGCTAGCAGATTAGGATGGTTTACTTAACAAAACTTTTTTTTTTTTTTTAAATAATAAAAGGTCTCTGTACCAAACTGTCATGAAGAAAGAATGAGGCACCTGTATGTAAACAAAGAGTTTCACTGAGCCCTGTGCACACTGACAGAGGTAATAGGGATTCAGAAGACAGACCTTTGGCTGGTGCAGCTCTTCCAAGGAAAGTGTTAGGGCAGCAGACAGCTGCCTGAACTGAGATTCAGACAACTGAACAGAAAACTGCTGGACATGACATGAGAAATCACTGGATATGACAAAGAGCAATGTCAGAAGCTGACAAAAATTATGGACTGGTCTATAGAGGATGGCTGCATTGTACAGGCAGTAAAGGGGAAGCTGTGCAAGAAATAGTGGGACTTCACCAAGAAATGAAATAAATGAGATTTTGAGTGGGTCATATCTTATAAGTCCAGCAGTAAATAGATAACTGTATCAGGAATAACACATAGAAGGTACCAAATTTGGGTGTGGGTGTAGCAAAACTGAGTCCAATGCAGAATGATTATTTATGGGTTGTGGCTGGAGTGGAGAAAAGGAGATATGTTTCAGATATTCCAAGACTTGTCATTAGCTGCTGAAAGAAATATCCACATACAAAATCAAAACCTCTAAAGTTTTAATTTGAGATTGGACATTAATGCTGGGGTGATGTCACAGCACTTAATCAGACTTTACTCTCGGAAAGCAATTTCCGGTCTGCTTCAGGGGCTGAAGCACAAGTTGGGTAAGCACACTGAAACTTTTTTTTGAAATAAGGCTCCTGAAAGGAAAAGAAACAGTGAGGAAGAGAACAAAGGGAAGTGTGCACAAGCAAGATTGTAGAAATAAACTCTGTGGGAGGAAGTGAGGTTAAGCTAGAGATATTTTAATTTAGCCATGTCCCTAAATACCTTTTTTAATTGTACAGGACAAAGTCCAGGAAAATATTCAAATCTCTCGGTAACACAAATTCATTATTTCACTTATCTCATTTCAATCTTTAAGTTTTTTCCAGCATCTGTAAAGGGCTCAACAGAAATGTCACATCTGCCCTCTCAAGAGTTTTGATTCTCTAAACAGATCCTGAATTTGGAAGCTGCATGTGGTGAAATACGCCTCTTCAAAATGCAGATTACTAGAGTAAGAGTAATGTTAAAGGGCACAGGGTAAGGTGCTGAAATTATGACACATATTTCATGATGGATTTTCTTTCTAGGAAACTCATAGAGCTTAATTGTGGATTTAAAGTGTCATAACATGGCATAGTATTTGAGGAAAATGAAAAATCTCTGGGTTTGTATGTTCAGGCGGCTGATGAAGATATCTGTATGGAATATGTATGGCATTCTTTTTTTTTTATTAAAAGAGGAAATTAATAGAGATGAATGTTATAGATTAATGAGCAGATTCTATCTGATTATAACTTCACTTGAAGTTGTTATGTCATAACTAAAAGTTCAGGGTCTGTAAGATTTCTAAATTGCTAGAAGTGATATGGTTAATCTTTCCTCTAACATAAAATTGGGCATCCTCTAAGCCATGGAGTTAACAGGTTTGACTTTCTGGGATTGCCATCAGCAAAGATGTGAAACTCAAGTCTCTGTAACCAGCACTCACAAAGCATTAAACTGCACTTTCCATGAGAGTAAGGATAGGGATTCTCTTTGAATTGCATACTGAAAGATCACTGCCTATTTGACTGCCTCACACTTTCAGTTGGGTGGGCTGGTCTTCTTTTCTGGTCTGAAGCTCTCAGGCAGAGTTTCCCTGTGCTGTTAAGAAATAATACTTTCAGCAGTGCATGAAACAGCCCCTGCTCTTGCTCTATTAAGTGTATTCGGGAAGAGAAGGGTTACACACCGGGAGGGTTACACCGAGGAATGATTGTGAAGTGTCTTTGGTTTTGTGCTCCTCTTGCTTATCCTTTGAACTGGCTTGGTTCAAAGCCTGTGGTTGTATTAGCCAGGCAGTACAGGTGAGCAGTTTTGCTGCTGTTTCACTGCTGCCCAAGAAGAGAAGCATCTGAAACAAAAGCTCATGGTGAGTCCAATGTCACGTGTGCAGTGCCTCTTCACTGACATGCTGACACATCAAAAACTGCCTGTGCTTTATCACTGCATGCATTCTACAAGAGAAATATATGATTTGATCTAACAGGCAGTTGTATGAATCGACAGGTAAAACACATAAATCCTCTTGGGACACCCCTGTGCTTTGTTTTGAACTCTTTCAAGTCACTGTTTATTCAGGTAGTTTGATCTAAACCTTCTCCTTTTGTGTGTTGTCTGGAATCACTTACCTGTTTGGAATTCTTCCTTAAAACACTTGTCTGCTTGGATTGATCATGGCCTCTTCCACTTGTCTTTTATCTGTTTATATATCTGAACATACTGGTGTATTTGCAGTACAAAAAGCAATGCAGAGATTGGTAAATTATCAATCAATGTCTTCAATAAATGGCCTACAAATACCTGAGGCAAGTCCATTTCATCCTCCCACAAAGAGACCTTTTGTCTGCAGCATTTCATCAATCAGATCTAATTATGGTGAAATTTTTTCTTGGCCATTGTGTAGTTTGAGATCTGGGTTTACAAATATCACATCAGCTATTAGGTATAAGAAAAAAAGATTTCAGACTTTCTTATTCCTAACCCAATCTTCTCCAAAACCACCCTAGGTAGTTAGCTGCCTGAAAGACCACAACTGGACTGGGGAGAAAATATTTGCCCTAGGAGATAAGTGGGGAAAAAAATTGTTGTCTGGATAAGATTAAACATCCATGACAGGTGACATAACAGTGTCACATTTATGATGCTGTTCTTTTCTATATCTGTACATATTTGAAGTATTTAACATATTTAACAAGCTGCTTTTGCCATCCATTTTGCCTTATTCCTCTGATCATTGCCTTCATTATTTTAGCTGAGATGAGCAATTCTTCCCCTAGGTTCTCTTTCATTCAAAATGCAGTTTGGTCTTCTAGAGCAAATTCATTGCAAATAATTGTGTAGATTCAACTCTTTCTATGCAAGCCTGAATGATGTAGCATTAGCTGCAATAGTTGCTGCCTTACTCATTTCAGTATTTAATATATTCTGTATTTCACAATGAAGGGCACCTTGCCTTGGAAACTGCCTCTGTGCTTTCAGATGAAAACTAGAATACAAGCAAGCAAACATAAAGTTGAAGAGACAGTTTCAAAAATTGCAGCTCCAAGAGATTTTGAATAAAGACCAGACTGGCATACTCATATTACAGAAAACCATATAAAAACACACTAATTGCAGGCTACTCTTATTCCTTGGACTTCCACAAGCCCAGGAAGGGCTTTCTCAATCAAGCCTTGTCATATTTTGTCACTGTATATTTCTTCTCATCTTGCTGAAGGACCATTCATAGAAACAATAGATTTATCTGTGATTCAGTAGAGTTCAGCGAAACATTGGGCAATAATCAAAGTCCTCTTATATAATCAAATAATCAAAGCCAGACAAAAGTCTTAAAGCCCTTTACATCATTAACAGTTCAGCTGATGTCAGTGTTTACTTTTTTATCAGAAATATTACTAGTTTTCCTCATAAAATGACAGCAACTAATGCTTTAAAAATAGCTTGCTTATTCAAAGGAAGTTTACTTGGATTTCTACAAGGACATTTACGGACACTGCATACCCAAGCAATTTGTACAAAAACAGCTCAGAAAAAAAAGTGTTCACATGAGTATTCTTTCTGCAATAAAAAATTATTCCTGTGTCATTTCTGTCTTTTTTTATTTTTTCCTTTTTTATTTTTTATTTTTTCTTTTTTTCTTTCCTTCTTTTCTTCTTTTCATTTTTTCTTATTTCTTTTCTTTTTCTTTTTTTTTCCTTTTTTCTTTTTTCTTCTTTTTTCTCTTTTTTCCTTTTTTTTTACTTTTTTTCTTTTTTTCTTTTTTCTTTTTCTTTTTTTTTTCTTTTTTTTTTTTCCCTGCATAACTTGTAAAACCAGGAGGCAGTCAAAAATCACATTCTGCACACAACCTCTTTTGTCTTCAGAGGAGGATAAGGTGCCAGGCTGCCATCCTGGGAACCTTGTGAAAATGGATGAGAAGGCTTTAGAACCAAGGTGTAGAAATGAGACCCACTGTTGCCCAGCAGACCACCCCACAGAATTAGCAGATAAGTAGCATGGTTTCACTCATCCAGCATAGCACTTGCATGGGACGTCCTCACTATAAAAACCAGATGGGTGCACAATTGTGAATTTCTCCAGACTGAAATATCCGGCTGATCACCCCAGCTGAAGTGGGGGTGAAGTATCTGGCACAGATACACCAGCAGGAGGATGCAGACCAGCTCACTACACTCCTGCAGTGTGGGCTGTTCAACTCCTATGAATAAGCTGTTCAGGAGACTGAGGTAGGGTACGGCTGTGAATTTCACATCTTTTGTTTCAAAGAGGAAGGTTACTTTCTCTTGCACTCTGGAATCAATTAAGTAAAAAAACCCAAACAATCAAAAAGCAAAGCAAAACAAAATGAAACAAACCCTGATTAATATTCCAGGCCACCCATTTTATGGTTATAAAAAGCCTCTGTGCACATATTTACACTCACACCATTCCAGGAAGCATTGGCGTTCAGCTCGCTAGAGGCCTGCATATAGATCATATTTCTCTTCAAAAGCAAAGTATGATTTTATTTTTCTTAGGCAATGCTAAGGAGTATTTATTGTTCTCCTGGAGAGAGAAGGGAGTGTGCATGTGAAATGTAAAGAGAGGATTCTGGAAAAACCGTGGTATCATTAAACTAATGCTGCTGTGCATTACAATGAAATGCCGTACTTGCGAAAGTATGTGACATTCAATATCCAGCAAATTCATTGTTATTACTGTACACTGAATGTCGAATGAATTCATAGTGGTGGTGTATTGAAGGTAAAATATTATCTTGAGTTCAAACAATGCAGTTCCACTGAAAACTCACATGAGCCATTAGGGCAGTGGATGGCACTTTCAGAGCTCGGCTGACGGGATTTTTCAGTGCTCCTGTTAACTCACTTATAAAAACAAATGGCCCAGGAATGGGAGCGTAATCCAGAGCCACATGAGGTCAGTGTGGGTTTTTCCTTTTACATCAACAGGCTGAGGATCGAGTCCACAGGGTGGAGAGGGGAGGAAGGAAGGAAACAATGTTAGAAGAGAAATCAGTGGAGAAAAGCTCTCCATCACACTTCCCTTGGGTATTTTTTCATAACAGCTTTCTGGCTGGATTTAGCATTCTGTAAAGTGGAGGAAAAAACCCTACAACAGCAACTTGCTACTGTAGGAAAAGGACAGAATGATGTTAAAATCCATCGCTTAGCACAGTTAGAGAATTTAATAAAATCTTTGTTTCCTTTTGTTTGCTTATGCCCATCATGACTGAAACAGTCTTGCGAGTGCTCCAGAAAGGAGAAACTGCTCTGTGGTGTGCATAGGCAGAGCCCTGTTGGGACAATCACACCTGTGAGAAGGATTTACTCAGCACCTCCACCTGGGAGGAGTGCAGTATGTACAGAATACCCAGTGAGGACTGTAAGAGATATTGACTCTGAGAGTGAATTGGTTTAGAGCAAAGTTTATTCTTTTCTCCTGGAAAGCAAGACCGGTAGGTTATCCTAGATGATTTAGAGCAGTTTGCTCTTAGTGCATTATATCATCAAATGGAGTGGGAAATTATCTAGATTGCAGTGGAATGATTTTCTTCTTTGCTTAAGAATATGGATTGCCTCACATAGTCACTGTTGTAAAAAAAAAGTTCAACAGGCACAATAGGCCCAAATAGAATTTTTACAATTTCTGATTTTCTTTCATCAGTCTCTTCATTTGCTTTTAAGAGTTTTTTCTCCCCTTTATCTACTGTCTTTATTTTTCCAGTGCCATTTTCATTTTACACACTTTTCCAGGGCAATCACATGGGCAGGCTTCTTATTTCCCCCTCCCCTCAAAATTTTACACATCTCCTTCCTAGTTTGTTTTCTGCCTCATATTGATGTTCTCTGCAGCTGCTTATTGTGGTTTTGTCTCTCAGCACATTATAGCAATAAAAAGTAAGTCATAAGTGGGAGGGGCTTAGCTAGGCTGTTCAGTATGAACAGTTGACTCTATCAAGAACTGAGTCATTGGCTCACTTTATATAATTCTCATACAGCCTCCCTCTATTTGCTGCCTCAGGAGGAGGCCAAGCATTTAGAGACCAGAAAGTATTAGACTCCAATTTTCCCTTCCATGATGAAGATGTTGTCTGTGGCCTCATTCACCTCAACTATAAAAGCAGAGGGCCAGAATCTGCTCTCCATGGTGTCCTGGTAAATCTGGAATTGCTTCATTGTCTTCGCTGGAATTATCCTGATGAGAAACAAGACAGAACTTTGCCTGGAAGTGGACTGTGGAAGATGTAGCACTCATTCCTAGTATGGAAAAGGGGTCTGTACACTGCCAAGAAGTACCTTTATCATTGACCTAGTAAGTCCATGCTGGTGGTTAAGGATGTTTTTTCCTTTACAGTACAAGACGAACCTGAGTCTGATGACCTGAGGCTCAAATATTGAAAACAGGAAGCCCACTCAGCACTTCCAGAGACTTATGAACTATTTATAAAGCTTGCTAGAATAATCTATGGAAATGAAATTCTTTTTACCATTACCCCTGGTGTAATACTGTGCCTGCAACTCTGTTGAAATTTTCATTCCCATCAAAGGTGTATAGCCCATGTTCCCTGCAAGTAGACTCATGGAATCTTGGTCCTGCTGAAGTCAGAGGGTGTTTTGACACTGAAGGCAGAATTTCACCAGTTCTCACCAGAATGAAGAACCTCTGCCAACATATTATGTCTAAGCAAAGAAGATATGAATGGACATTAGTTTAGTTCTTAACCTTATTTGTATTTGTTTTTATTTATACTTCATTGTCGTCCCATGTCATACACAGGAATTGCTGTAGCATCCTAGAATCATAGAATCATAGAATCATAGAATCATAGAATCATAGAATCTTAGAATCACAGAATAATTTGGGCTGGAAGGCTTGCAAGTCATCTATTTTCCCTGCTGGGGAGGTTCCATGACTAGACAGGTCAGGGTTCCCCCAGATAAAACTGTCCTTGGCCCTGGCATTTATTTAATTACTTCAGAGAAAGATCAATCTTTCCTTGAATGTTCCTAGAAATATGTTTACAATAAGGGAGGGTCTAGAAAAGTGCTATACTTTAAACAAAAGACTGTGAATTTACAAAAAAAATGGCTACAGACAGCAAGAATGACGGGTGGAGTTACTTTCCAGAAAACGTAAATTAAAACAAATTGGTAGCCATATATTCATGGCAGTCTGTTAAAGAAAAAAACCTTATTTTGTGCACCTGCAAAACAGATATAGACCTTCTGGGCTTGCAAGATATTACATATTTACTAATGCAGCTAAGGGGGGTAACCTTTCACAAAGACCCAGGTGTGAGCTTGCACAAAATCCTTCCTCTGTTAATGAAAAATGCAACAGTTTTCAGGATTCTGGGTATTTGTGGAAGAAGGCATGCAGAATATGGCGGAGAACTCTTTCAGTTGCTATAATAAAAAAAATTAAGAGGCTTAGCAATCCACACTGCCTGAAACATTGAGTTTATAACAGCATTTCTCAAGACATGTCATAGAAACAAAACACCACAAGCAGTATTTTTGTCAGACAGGGAGTAAGGTCAGGATGTACTTGGATTCAAAACACCCCAGGGAAAGCCAGTTTCTGTAAGGAAGTCTTGACTCTCTCACTGTGGTGGAAGAACATGCACTATAAATCTCTGTTCTGACAAAGTGAGCAAACACAGGCACTGGGGTCAGTTCTTAGTAACACTGTAAGCCAGTGCTAAACAGCAGCCCAGTGTGTTGCTGGAAACTGCACTATGGGAGGATCAGAGCTACTGACTTCTGGCTTAGGCAATTTTTTTACTGTGGTCCACCTACTGCAGATTCCAAGTTAGGTTACTAAGGCACCTATAGAAAGGACATTTGTCTTACACTATAAAAGAACTGTAGTAACTTCCCAAAAGATAATCTGTAGTGCAGAGCAGATCTTTTGAGTCTGAATGACTCAAATGCTCTTGCTAGTGGATGAGACAGCTATCCCTCTTCTTCTTACTGCAATGAGGAAATGATCTTTCTGTACTGTTGCAAAATGTTCATAAAATATTGCTCCAGTGACCCAGCTTATGGTCTCACCCTAGGATCTTTCTGGGCAATTTAAGATGTGAAGGCAAATAAATGGGTGTCATCTTTTAACCAAGATACATTTCTGAGTAACAATAAACTGTAGGTTTTTTGTATTTCGTCATAGGAATTCAATTCAAACCCAAATAACTTCCTGTACTGACGCACGGATTTCAGGGATCATTCATCAAAACTATATAGCCAGGTCTAAATCCAAATTTTTGAATACACATGGAGCCAATTTGAAAATCTGAGTATGCCAAGGCTTTTAATTCCCCCATGTGGCGCATTTAGGTTAGACTGAAGGAGATTCTGAACCCAGTAGACTTTCCAGAGGGTTTGAGCTGATGTAATACTACCTCTCTGGCAAGTAAATTCATGTTAGAATGGCCAATCATTTACTTTTATATTCCCTCCCAGCCTTCAGAAATGTCAGTACACCAGCTAAAATTCCCTGTCAGCACTGTAAGCTCCTGGTGGATATTTCCAAGGCAATCACAGGGACCTGAGACAATCAATTTACTGCAACAGGAAGCCACACATAAGCCTATGTATATCTTTTACTACCGAGATGGACTTGCACCAGTTTTGACTTGTACCCTGAAGTTTCTGGTCTCTTGGGTACCTGGCTGGCCAGGTTTCAAAAAGAATGCTGTGGTCACTATTTATGTTTATTTTGTTTGCTGCCAAACTGGAGTGCTGTAGATGACACACCTATGGCAATGATGCGGAAATTGTTATTAGAAATTGGTGGTACCAAACTTCTTTAGCTTTGTAGTATTTTCTTTCATTTCAATATAAAAAATATTTTTCTGCATGCTCTTTATTTTTCCTTTCTATTGTTGTATTTTTACTTCTATTTTAGCCCTCTTACTCACTCACATCTATATTATCTTATTCTCTGGAGAACAGAGGGAGGAAAAGGTCAGAGCATTGAAGACCAGTTGCTGTAGCAAGTTCGTTAAGAATTTGAAGTTAATCCTAGACTTTCCTTTTGACCTGGTAGTATTATTTGGTATTAATGGTGCTGGTGGGAAATCAACCATTTCTAACATTTCAGTTTTTTGGATTTGTACATCCCTTTGGTTTTTAAAAAGAGTACAAGAAAGGCTATGGAAAGTCCAGCCAAAGCTTCACCAAGCCCAGAGTATGGTCAGTGTCCACCAGCTCCTTCCACATGAGCAGAGAGGGGAGAAATATTGGGGTCACTCAATATTTCTGTGTATCTAGTGGTGTTTCTAGTTACATTTTTCAGATCTGTGGCTCACACACATTTTCCTGTATGTATTTTTTTGTCTTCTGACATCATTTGGCTTTTTGTTTTCACCTCCTAGGTCTTTCTTTTCTGGGGAGTGTTGTTTCCTTAGGGCTGGGTGTCAGATTGGCAATACAGGCAATGGTGGTAAAAGACATTATTTAGAGAGAGTGTGAGGGGCTGTCTGCAGCACTCCTAGTTGTGTGCTAGCAGAGGGAAGGACTGGTCAGCTCTTTATTTGCATTGAATAGTCATCAATGGATCTTCCCACCAATTATTGATAGGTAGCACTTCCTATCCCGCCTCAGAGAAATGAACAAGTTCAGGCAGGTTGTTCAAGAAACTCATAATCCATCTGAAACATCAACAGTTTGATGTATTTACATATCTGAAAGCTGTAAGCATCCTCGCCTAACTCCTGATGGTGAAACATTCTTAGATGCAGCAGATGTCTCACCACAGCTTTCCCATACAGCTCCTTGTTTTGCAGCCATCTTGGACCTGGTACCTGGAGTTCAGTGCAGTGCTGAAGCTCCAGTTGATGAGCAAAATCCCAAATACTCCAATGTGGTCCCACTGGTCTTCATACAAATCCAGCTAATGCACAGGCCTCACCTCCCCTCATCCTGCACCATCCGAGATCCCAAGCTGTTTCTAGATCCTAATGCAAGTCACTGAAATCTTCCTCGAGTTGTGGGCTGAACACAGTGAGTGTTATACAAATGGTTGATTCCCTTCTAATACACACACCTGGGATAACTGAGACACTGAAAATTATTTTCTTCTGGTATTTGTATACCTATGTCATTTATGTGCTTTCCTGTACTGCTCCAAAAGCTAGCAGGGGTGGAGGAAATGCTGCAGTGAAGTGTGAGGGATGGTAAAGGAATGAAGTAGTCTGCTATATTACCCTTGCTACAGAGGTGCTACAGAGAATGTGGGATGAATGAGATTATAAATCAACAGAAGGAGTTTTGTCTGTACATGTGCACAGTGCATTGTCCAGTTAAAAGCTATCTCTAATCCCTGTTACATGTTGTATTTCAGCTTGATACATGACACTTTTAGCAGATAGCACTTCCTTATCAATGTAGTCCTGTTTGAAAGAGTCTAGGCTGGCCATAGAGATGGCAAGATTTCCAAATGGGATTGTTACAGCAGGCTAGGCTGTATTAGCAGCCAGTAACACAAACACAACACATCCTGATTAGATGAGTGCAGCATATTTACCAGGACAGAAATGTCATCTCTGTTCTGTGAGGTAGTGAGCTAAAGGACACTTAGGAATGAAACACTAATTTGAAAAGATGGCCTTGATGTATGCTTTTTTATTAACCCCTGCTGTGGAAGACATGATCCTAATAGCACCCACTCTTACCAGAATGGGATTTGCATGAGGGTTTGTAGTGTAACTGCATTCTTCCTTTCCAGATAGATCTGCCAAGGATAGGCATGGTGAGGGGTTTAGTAAGGATTTTGACACCTGGCTTGCAGCAACACTTGTCACAAGCATGTTTTCTATGTCAATGGAGATCACTGAGAAACTTGCTTTCTGTCATTCTTTCATGCCTGTGAAATAGAGGTGTCAGTGCTTACCTTTCTCACAGGGAGAACTGCAGAGTTAATGCTGCACAATTAGCTAGCAGTGGCAAGCTCAAGCTTTTGAAATTCAACTCAAAATTCTTCACTAAGGCAGTGTTCTTGTTGGACTGCTTTTGTGGGACTTTCTGCTGAGCAAGGAGCACAAATTCAGATCTCAAGTGTTTGCACCTCATGTGACACTTCGTGGCAGAGTCAAGGAGAAAAACAACGCAGTGTAAAGTCTTGCCATTCAGCTCTTACAGTGAAATAATTGCAGCCAATAGGATCTTTGTGTGGTATTGAAGAGAGACATTTACACTGCCCATCACATCTTTAACCTTCCTAAATATTTAGCATCTTCACTTATGAAGAAAATCCAGCCTTTTAACTTCCAGGTGGAAATGCTGATTGTTTCACAATCCTGACAAAGCAATTCCATGAGAAAATTATTTGGAGCTCAGCTACTTTGTCCTTTCCTGCATCTTGGCTGGAGCTTGGCACTACAACTATTACAATGCTCTTTCACAGACAGATATGGTAGACATGAGTTATCAGCTGCTAGCAGACAATAGGAAACATGCAATTTGTTAAACATGCATGGACTGTGTGTAAGAATAAGACCACTCTGCCTACTGCTGCTGTTGGGTGACCAACAACTCAGCACCAGCTGATTTTGTAGCTTGAAAACGATGGCACAAAGCTGATGTCCTTCTGCAACTACAGCTGACTGACTTGCTGTGTACACACAGAATTGCTCAGAATTAATCAGACTGGCTGGAATCAGTGCTGGGAGAATGACTGCCAGATAGTGCCTTGACCAGCAATTTAACTTCAGGAGGTGTCTGACATGCTCCCCTTGGTAGCCTGAGGGCAAAACTTGACCTGAATTATTCAGGGATGGAGGCAAAACTGAGTTTTCCTGCCTGAAGAGGTGCTTTGGTGGTGGGAAGGGCCTAAGAGAGAGATTACCTTTATGAGCAGGAGATGGACATGAAGTGATTTGGCATCCCTTTGCCTCCCAGAGTAGCCTCCACACCAGCACATCCAAGGTTCCCCCTCAGAAACCAGCCTGGCATAAACAAAAATTGCTGTCTTGAGGCACAGAGGAACTTGCATCTGCCCAGGAGCTGACTCTACCTCCCTGAGCAGCCAGTCCTTGGCAGTAGTTAGGCTCTGCACCAGCCTAGAAGCCTGTTAAGAGCCTAGAAAGGGTCTTGGGCAAGATTTAAACACAGGAACACAGAGGGAAACACAGGAAAAATAAAAACAACAAAGTTTTTGAGTTAGTGCTGTTTTGGTAGTTGCTCAGGGGACCTGCTCTGCCCTTGACTGGCTGCTGATGAAAATCCCAGCTAATACAAATACCCCATAATAAGAAAAAAAATGGCTCTAGCCCCCAAATATAAGACATCACACCCTTTGTATTCAACTGTGGTATATGGACAGGCTTGCCAGGGGCTGATTCTTTCTGAGTTGTCAGAAATTGAGAACATAAACCCATGGTATTTTGGGTGGGTAGTTCATGTGTAGCTTGCCTGTTGCCTGAGTCACAAAGAGCCCATGTACATACAATTGCTGAGGTGCACCTCTTCTGCATGCTAATTACAGGGCAAAACACTTTTTAATGAATTGTGTGTTAATGCTGCAAGAAACTGTGCTGTTTGTAAGTGGAGTCTGTGTAAAGCTCCTCAACTGGCTGCTTCCAACAGGGAAGCAGCAAGGGAAAAATTCACTCCAGGCTTTTTCACTAGGTCAGGCAGAAAATTAAAAAAACCCAAACCACAATGTATCTGCAATACTTCAGAGATTCATATTCTCTTCAGTCTTTCTCTCAAAGGTGAAATTTGGGAGGAGTAAATGCAAAGCAGCTTTGCACTCTCCCAGCAGAATCGTCCTTGACCTCAGGGGTGGAGCAAGCTGAATTTTCTAGACTTTTATCTTTCCAAACCTGGCAAATTATGGTCCCACATCAATCTTGATTTTTTTTTTTCAAGATATGTTTGTTCATAAAGGCCAGATTATGAATGCTGGACCAGAGTATTGAGGGTTTCAAGAGTATCTTGCTTTGGTCCTGACTTTTGGAGCATATTGAGGTTACATTATGATTTAAACTGAAAATTTTTCTAACACCTTGAAATTGTGTTTGTTTTGTTTTGTTTTTCTGAAAAAAAAAAAAAAGTAAATAAAAAAGGTGAGATAGCCATCCCCTTTCAGGGGAACTTGGAACACCAAACTGAAGGCATATGGCCAAGTTAAGAGGGTCACTGAAGGACATTTACAGCTAAAAGTTTTGAATGGATGAGAAGAGTATGAAGAGGATAATAAAACAAATGAGAGAAGGAGAAGTTTCAATAACCAAGATGAGAAAAAAAACTCCTTCTTAGGAGTGTTAGATATGACATTTAGCAAAAGCTAAATATTTTGTGAGATGAAACCTTAGGTGAGTGACTCCAGCAGAGTCTATGAGAGTTCATGTGCCATAGTTGTCAGTTCCTATAACCTGATGCCAGAGTTCTGGCTAGCTGTAAAATGAAAATAATGTTACTCTCTACCTTCCACAGGTATAAAGTTCTGAGTTTTTTGGAAGCAGCAGGGAGCACTTAGTGTCATACCAGGAATGCCCCTGTCCTGGGATGTTCTGATATGGAACTACCAAAGAAGGTGCTTTGCCTTCTCCTCCTGTGGAAGAGGCATCCCATCCTTCCTATCCACCAAAAATAAGGGATAAGCAATATCCTGAATGCCAGCTAAAGCACAGCTCTCTAGCTTCTTCCATTAATCAAACTGCATGCTGTATTTGGAAGGTTTAGCTGAACTCATTGAATGAGCGGATATTTTTGACAGTAAATCATTTTGGTTCCCACAAGCATTTCACATGCAATTTTATTTTAAGGTTGGTTGGCCAGCTCTAGCCAATGCTGAACAAACAAGCTGTCTGTCTCTGTAAACAGTACCAGGGATTTCTCTCCTCCACAATAACATAACACATGTACGGCAGGTGGAATTTTCCATATTCCACAAAAAGGATAATTTAATGGGATTTTCCACCAGAAAATGGAATCCAGGGTACAAAACAAGGATTTTCATACTATTTTCGAGCATCCGGGAACTTACCAGATGGCAGTGCTGAAACCGTATTATTTTTCCCTCTAACGTTGGACAGCATATTTTGCTAGACCAACCAATATCGATAATATGCTAGACCAAGTGCACATGGAGGTGAGAACTTCAGCACCTTTTTAGCTCAGATTGACCTTTGCACTGAGGCAGAAAAATAAATCTGAAGGAGAGCCTACCTCAAATTTGGAAAAGTGTGTACTGTGTGTAATATATCAGAACACTGTGCTAAGAGTATTGAATTGAGGGTCAGGGTGGCATACCTTTATTCATCTCCTTTGCCAAAAGGAGATAACTTTAGCACAGGCTAAAATGATTTCTTGTTGTCCTGCAGTAGGTACACCCATGTCCTGTTCCTTGCAATAACCATTAGAAGGGCTTTACCTTCCAGATTAGCCCCATCTCCTATCGCTCCTTTGCTGCAGAGGTGACCCTGGGCACTCCATTGCTGCTCTTTGGACAGATGAATCAGGAACACAAATGGTGCCAATCCTATGGCATCTAAACGAGGGAGAGGAAGTAGTAGAGTCTCTTTCTTTTTTCTGATAAAAAACATGCTTGTTGTGAATAAGATGCAAATTCCTTGTTTTGAATGGATCTTTAGCTGCTTTGGGGGAGGAGAGATGGAACTGTTATAACAGGAGGACTTTGATATATGCACTTAAGTCATTCAAGCCATATTGGGCAATACCAGCTGTAAATATAATCTCTAGACAGAATGGTTACATTTTTTAAACTGTATGCAAAAATAGTGATAAGCATTTATTTTACTTGGCACAGAGTGTTTCTAAGCACTTTCACAGACAGGCTGGATGTCATCTGTGTCTCATCTGGAACTACTGAATATACCATCTGAAAACCCTGCAGCATGAAGCACCAGTTACTCCTTTTCAGCCAGAAATGTTAGTGGGGCCACTGATGTAGCCACTGGGATATGTTCCAGTGCTTCCTAATAAAAGAGAGAAAACTAAGCTCTCAAGACATCTTGCTTCTGGGCTAACTTGCTGCAGCCACATGATTTTCACATTTTCTGCAGAATGAATTAAATGATCCACATCGAACATCAACAACAGGAGTAACTCAATCTACACTTTAAAGAGCTGGGTGAAGCCCACGCTTCTCTGGCTTCAGGCACTGATGAGAGATAGCAAGACTTGTAAACAAACCAGGAGAGATAGCACAGTCCTGTTCCTCTTCAGTCCCCTCCTGTCACTACTCCTCCTTTTTCCTGACCCGGATAATCTTCATTCTGACTCTGGTACCTCACCTCTGTTATAGCCAGAGAAAAGCATCCTCATGTATTTCAAATGAAACAAATTGCTTTAGGCAACTATGGATAAATTACAGATGACTCAGAGTCCAACCACTGGATTTGGCTCTAGGTGTGAATTGCAAATGCCTATAGAATTGTGGAACTCTTGTCTATATAAGAATATAATTCTTCAAGACGAATGACAGCATATGCTCATGTCCATTTTGATTCAGAACAGTGAATAAACACTATCGGATGTGTTGCCTTTGGCAGAGGCATGTTTTTTTGCATCAGGATCAGCGAGAAGTAGCTGCTACCTCAACCTCTTCACCAAAGTTCATGGCTAGGGTGAGTAGAAAACCAATGCTTTCTCCTTGCATTTTGAAGCAGATTGAAGTTAAAAAGCATCACATAAAAATCACTCATGAGCCTTGAAGCATCAAAATAAGATGGATAAAGGCAGGTTCAGAGAGATCATCCATGTCTCTGCTGGGACTGTGATCCATCAGCGGACAGCACGGAGCGGATGATGTGCAGCGTTTGATTTTCCATTCTGTAATGGTCACACAAGGATGGGCTGTCAGGACCTTAGGGCTGGACTTGACCAAAGGTCAAGCCCAGAAATCTTTGTAAATCTGCATTGTCTCAAGAAGCAAATGTTTCCCCACAAAGCTTGAATTTTTCCTCAAAACATCAAGATCAGACTTGTGGCTGTCTGTGCTATACTCTTGGTTCAGAAGCAGCTTCTGCAATGATTGATTTACTTCTTACCACAAAGACACATCTCTAAAGAAAGCTTGGAATAACAATGTGGTTTCCTGGTGCCAGCTTGGGCTACAGACTTTCCAAGCCTATGGCCATCTGCTGCTCCACAGCAGTGTGAGGCCACGTCAGAGTCATCCCACAGGCACTTCTGTAATATTCATGATTTTATTTATCTTCATAACTAATAGCAGATTTGTAGAGCTTTGAAGTTTTGCTTTCCTTGCTGGCTTGGGAGAACAATAGTGAGCAATGGAGGGCTGGGGGTTTCTTCAGTCTTTCTTTAGCAAAGAATTGCAAATCCAGAGCCAAAGTAGTGGAGTGACTGTCAGTAGTGGAGCAGTCAGAGAAGCCAGCCCACCTTCACTCAAATCCAGTGATCGTTATCCAGTCTTGTCTTGTACTTAAAAAACTTAAGCCAACTGACCTTTCCATAGTCTGAAATTGATTTTTTTTCCCTTGAAATCTAAGGGGAAAAATGCCTCTCTAGAATAGAAATTTAACTCTCGCATTGACATTTGGTTGGATGTTAGCACTTTGAACACATAAAATGCGATTCATTCTTAGCAAATTATTTACTACAGCTGACAAGCAAGTGAAGAATCCCCTGAATTTGTCACCTAGAAATCATGAAAGAATGGTACTTTCGATTTTTGAAAGCATCATAAATCCAAAATCTGTATAATTGCTGTACAAGCTTTATAAAACCACAATGGAACATCATTTTACTTCTTGTTGAAGGGTGCCTCTGATGAAAATGCAAACTGACTGAAGCTTCTTTTCACAGGCACATGCAAGATTTGATGAAATTTTCCTTCTGAAAGTTTTCCAGGAACACATGATCTTACTTGTCAAAAGAATCATAGAATTACTCAGGTTGGAAAAGAGCCTTAAGGTCATCAAAACCAACCATTAACCCAGCATGGCTAAGGTCACCACTAAACCATGTCCCTAAGTTCCACATCTACACATCTTTTAAATACCTGGGATGGTGACTCTATCACTTTCCTGGGCAGCCCATTCCAATGCTCAACCATCTTGTCCATGAAAAAACTGTTCCTCACATCCAATCCAAACCTACCCTGGCAAAATTTGATACCATTTCCAGCCGTGTTACTGCAGAGATGAGACTGCCCCGACCTTGGTACAACTTCCTTTCTAGAAGTGAGACACTAAATTGCATCTTAGATTAAAACCCAGAATGTGAATAAGAGCAAAGCATTGTGACAGGTCTATTTTCACTGTTTTGTTTTCCACAGAAATTTACAAATATCTCAGTTAACAAAGAGGAAAAATAACAAAAATCTTAAGAAGTTCTGATTTTCCTGCCTGACTCCACTTTAATAGAGAACAAGACAGACTACACAACAGGGGAGGACTGGAAGCAGAGAATGCCACAGGGAGAAATTTACCCTGCCACAAACATGCTGTTGCTCTTACTTGTCAAGGACACTGGAGTTAACTATTGCTCCTCCTGTGAATATCTTTGGATTTGCTGTGAATGTAAATGTCCATACAGGTCATCAAATCTGTTCAGTTATAAGTATAGCCTCCAAAATTGCTAGCAGCAGCAGAATACTGCTGCTTCTGTGCTCAGCCTGTGCATTGAGCCAGTGGCAAAAACTGCAGGAAGAATAAGATTCACGTTAATTTTTGTCTAGAATCAGGCATCCTGTGAGTTTATGTTGGCTACAATATAGTGGTTGTGCATGAAGAAGTGCTCAGCTATACAGAAAACCTGCCTGACAGCTGCTGAGAATATCCTCTGTAATGTATCAGCTGCTTTTTTTAACCATTTAGTCTGAAGAGACTGAGTGGTAAATTTTAATCATTACTTCTGGAAGAAGGTGAATCCTGCAAAGCAATGTCTGACAGTGTCAGAAGGAGTGGGACAGCTGGCTGTTTCCTTTTTTCTTTTTCTAAACAAAGAGTGTAACGTAGATGGTGCTCTGTGGCTCACTTTTCCATTTGTAAAAACTTTATCTGGCACTTCAGTCATGGAAAAGTTATTTGCAGATCTTTGTTTCCTCTCAAATTGAGGTGAAAACGTACTCATGTCTGGTGGGAAGGGCTGCAGAGTCCAAGCTATGGAACTGGAAGAGCCATTAAAATGCAGGTGAGGTAGAAATAGCCTGTGGTGTGTAGGATAGAACTGATACATTGCTGAACTGCAATGAAATCATAGGGTGATCTCACAGAATCTAACCAATGGTAAATCACTAAAGACTGGTTAAGTAAAGATGAAGCCAAGCATAATCATGTCAACAAGAATGATGATGTGATTGGCACCTGGGCTAACTTCTGAATGGAACTTCTTCTTTGAAGGAAAATACTTTAATGTGTATGCTAATATTAAGCCAAAGCAATTCACTTAAACAAAGCAAAAATTTCTGATTGCCATTCAGGATCTTTGCTACTTTTGTGGTGTAACTCCAATAATGTCCTTACTCTTTGAAGACAGTGCTGCTGAAGAGCAAACCCATAACGATTACAAAGGCTCTTCAGAAATCCTCCCCATTCCTGCTCTGTGCCTCCCTTCCCTGCCACAGGGCATGTCAGCACAGAGATCCTGGAAAGCACTGAAAGGAAAACCAGAACAAAGAAGTGTGAAGATGATGCAGATCATGAGGCCAAAAGGAATATGTTTGGGACTTCCCCAAACCCATAAGGTTTTGATTTTTTTTTTGGTGGTTGCAGTTATTTGCAAATGCTCCTATCCCATGAAAAGTTCTGGATTACTCTAACTTTTAGTGTCATGCCTCACTCAGTGTTTTACAAAGCAATGAGCAGTCTCAGAGAGACAAAAATAATTTAAGACCTTGGGTAATCCGTTTTGCAGCTGTTGGCAGTTTTATGTTGATCACTGTCTGGGAGGATGCACTGTCTAGGGAAGCACAGCACTGGGCAGACTTAGAGAAGTTACAGGCAGAAGATTTTCCATCATTTAACCCATTTCCATGCTGGCTCAAGAATTGCTCCGTATTTGTAGATTGAATAGAATATTGTCAAATTTTAAACATCTCACCCATGGAGGTTCTTGCCACTCCCTGGAGAGAGAACCTTACCACAACAGTCAGCAGAAAAGTTTTCTTGTAAAAATGTCAGTTGATTATCAGGGACAGGCTAAGGAGTAAAAAGACCAGATTGTTTGGAAATGCTGATGGGAGGAAGGGGATGATAACATCAGCAGCACTGGAAGGAGAGCCTGTGCAAATGGGATCCTCTCAAAGTCCTCTGGGGCTTGTAGGGTTGGTGTGCCAAGAGGGTCTTCTCCACTGTTTGAAGGTTTCAGTGGTGATTGAGCTATTTCAGCAGCTGAAAAGAGAGCTCAGCACAGTTATTTCCCCAGTGGTAGTTCAGATTTATAGGGGCAAAGGAGGAAGAGAGGGGAGGAATCCTGGCAGGAGTTCAAGTAGCACTGCTGTTGGGCTTGGGACAAGTTAAGGAGTGCAACCTCACCTCCTATTGTGGCTGACTAATGTAGCTATAGCATTGAGGGGTCCTGAGCAGAAAATCTTCGAAATGAAACTGGCAGTTGTCAATGATTATCGTGGGCAAGATGTCACAGTCACAGCTGCCATCATGAGTTTGAACGGAGAATGCTGTCTAGAACTGTCTAGACCAGATTTCTTGGCTCTTTTGCATTGAAACAAAAGTAGGAGTTGAGATCTTGGGAAACTGATCCTTAATGTATTTTTCTGATTCTGCTTTCCTCTTTTCAAGGGTGTTACAGTGTCATGTTGCCCCATCATCTCATATCAGCTCAGAAATGGGCATCCACATCCACAACCAGCCGAGCATGGGTTTATTTCCTGTTGAGTATCAGATTTGGTATCTAGTTTTTGCAGCAGGGCATTATGGTGTGAGACTGAACGGGTGGATGGAGAACAAAATGCCACTCCACAGGTCAAGGAAACCTGGCCTACTTTTAGCTTTTAGTTCAAGCAAATCATCCCTCTTCTAAGACAGCCTTTTGCCATTTGAGAATGCTTCTTTTATTATAATTTATTATTGTAAAGTATGAAGACTTGAGTCCTCTGTCCTTCAAGGCTTCTAAAATAAACCAGGAATTATGGCATTTGGCATCCTCTAAAATACCAAAAGAGTACAGACCCATGAGTAGAGAGTTTCATTGTGTCTGCTTTCACAGCATCATTGTTCCCATTCTCAGCTCATCATATTAGGATAGTTTCCAGTGGCTGCATGAACATCTCTGCTAACATCATTGTCAAGTGCAATAATTTAAAAATGTATCCATGGTACAAGTACATCCAGCAATTACCTTTTTAAGAAATGGCCAATCAGTTAGGAACCACACTGGCATAGAGAGATACTGACAGTGCTAATTGTCTTACGTTATTGTCACTGCTTATTCTGCTCTGTTTTGCTCATTCCTTCCATTTTCCCAAATTCACATGGGGGACTGCTGGGCACTTGTGTGAGTTGGATATCAGTGTCTGGAGAGCATTTCCTGGCCACCTCAGCTCTGACATGTGAGCAAAAGATTTCCTGCTGACAATCCACACTTTTAAGGGCTCAAATATGAGCCCACCTTGGCTGTCTGCTGTAGCTTTGGGGGCCAAGTATAAACCAGCATGGATTCAGCTTGAAAATGAGTCATGGAGCCACCCTGAGCAACACTGTCCTTCAGGGTGTTCTGCATTGGCAGTTCTCTGGCATTCCATAGGAGTTGCAGAAGCAAAATACCTTTTTTTTTTCCCTCTCAAAATAATATGCCCCAATGACATATCCTATTCTAAGGAAGCTAAGAAAGAAAGAGGACAGTTGTACTAATCTTTATAGGCTGATTACTTAAGTGTATCTGATGTCTCATTTAATCAAGTTCCTTCTCGTTTTCCTCACTCCTTCCTCTCTCTTTTTCCTTTTGAAAACAGAATCAGGGACATACAGTGTATTTAGTGAAATTAATTCTATATACACAGTAATCTGGCAAGAAATAGGAGGGGTGTTGGCAATGCAGGACTATGGATCATCAGAATGGAAACCAAAAAAAAAATAATGAACAAATTATGTTAACTGAATACAATAGTAAACCAGAATTACCAGGAGAAGTAGTTTGATTGACTGCATGAAGAAGAGGAAGGCAGATAATAAAGCTTTCTTGCATAGCCACCAAATTGAAAGGCAGTGATGGTAACGTGTGTGTAAAGAAAAAACTGAGATTTAAATGCACTCTGGGTTAGATATCATAAGGGTTTGGGAATAAAGGAGGAAGGAGGCTGGAAGAATTTGTAAATAGAAACTGAAGACTGCAAACAAGATTGAGAATATAATAACAGAGACTTCAGAAGAGAAACAGAGTGAAAGTCTAGAAGGAATATATACTCAAGAGAGGTTGAACAGTTTGCAAATATAATCTGTGTGGGAAATTACTAACCAAACACAAATTCTCAAAGTTCACACATCATCTCTCCACTTAGTGAATCTTCCTCTCACGACATTGGATTGCTGCTTCAGTACTGAAAATGAGGCTGGAAAATCCAGAGATATTGGATTCATACAAACTTATCTCACAGACAGATTCTCCAGGTGGAATAATGTTAAGTTATAAATTATATCCTTTCCTCTACTTTGACCCTGTTTGGGTTTCTACTGTTATTTATACAAGTCCCAACATTCAGGAAAAAAAAAAAAATTACAGCAAATCTTGGAGTTTGAGATACAGCCCTTGCTTGATCTTGGAACCATTTTCTGAGCCAAAAAACCCCAAAAGCATATTCCCATGTGATCTTTTTTTAAATATTGTAAACATGCTCTCTAAATAGTTTAACAGAGATATCTAAGGAAAGACAAAATGAAATCTAAAAATATACTAGTTCACCAGTTTGCAAACAGATTCTCTGCAGAAAATTATTTCCAAAAATGAAGTGACTCTGGGGAATGTCCTGACTAAGAACTGCACTTGATGATTCTTGTGGGTTCCTTCTAACTCAGGATATTCTATGATTCTATATTTTGTCTTTTCTTCTGATTTTCTCCAGCTACATGTTTGTATACAAGACACAAAACACATTCTGTCAAGGAGACGAGATCTACCCCCAAATCTGATTCACCCAACAGCAGAAATCCAGCTACCGACCTAATTATGTGACTCTCCTTGCTGAAGGCAAGGGATGACCTTTTCTTAGTAGGAGAAGATGGTATACCTCTGCATACCCCTTCCAGACTATTGTCCAAGGGTTTTCTGTCAGCCTCCCTCACTCATCATGGGGTAATCTTCTCTGACCTATACATTGCCCAGTAAATCAGGTCCAAGATTACTCAAAAAAGGACCCAATGATCCTTTTAGAACAGAAAACTAAGCACTTAGGCCAAAACTCTGCCTGAATTGTAGCCCTGAATCTCCAATAAAGGTGAGTGGCAGTACATGAGTAGGGAATATGGGTCTTCTATTTTAGATTGTGTTGTATCTGTCTCAACTCTGAAGCTGGCACTTTCTTCTCTGCCCAAAGCTCTTTCTCACATTAGACTCATATGTCACTGTCAGGATCTAGCTGGTGGTTCTTTCTCATCTCATTGTTTATACTATCATGACCTTTTGTTGTTCACTTGTCAAGAGCCCTCATTAACATTTTAGACATGAGGTCATGCTTCTAATCAACCCTGCCCCCTTATTCAATTAACATTTCCAATGTTTTTAAATTAAATGTTGGTCCACGGGCCAGGGAATTTCCTTCCAATTAGTACCAGTAGTGAAAGGCAGATATCAAAGTTTATTTGCTCATATCAGTACTCTCTTCTGATCTGTTGAAAGGATCTGATGAACATACAATTAAGAAGTTCCTCCTAGGTATCTTTCCCCAAAGGACCAACAATACCTGCCGGGGTCTATTAGCATTTCAATATATTTCCCACCTAAGGAAATGTCTCTGCTTCTTTGCCTGACTGGTTAATGTAGCTGCATATTTTGCATGCATGCTACTTAAAGTCACTGCCTGCCATTGCTGAGACTCATTGTGCTGCACCACGGCACAGTGAGAGACTAGACTTACATTTTCAACCTTTTCCACCTCTAAGGGGAAGAGCCATTTGGGAAGGGTTAAACAAATGTGCAGAGCCATTTGGGAAGGGTTAAACATCCATGCTGTCAAGGAGGGAGGAGCAGCATCTGCAGCAGACGGCAAGAGTGTGACAGTGCTCTGTGTGAAATTTGTGTAGTGTTCCTGATGTCTTCACATGCTTATCTCTGAGTGCCTGATTACAGGACTTGTCTGCATCACTGCTGGGCATGTGGACTGAGCAGCAGGGTGCTCAGGAGGCACAAAATGCTTCCTGGTCTCAGCCTCAGATTACATCTCTTGGAAGGAGAGCGGAATATCTTGTGGGAAGGATATTCCACGAGGTTATTAGTTTTAAAGTACCGAATACTTAGTGCAAACCAGAACATGTCTGAATTTTAATGAGACTCAGGAACAGATAAACTCCTCCAGAAGTTACATGGGAGTATAATTGCCTTAAACTTTGCCTGTGGGGACACACAGCACATGTCTGCATCATGGCCTGGTTTAAGTGAATGGAAAGCATTCTTCACCCAACTCTTGGTTCTCACAATTGCAAGTCAGATGCAAGTTCCCATTAGAAGCCAGGAAGATTGCCATCTGCATCTTGCCAAGGCCAACCTGTGCAAACACAGCCCAGAATTGGGAGCATGGATTATAAACAGAGATAGTCCTACAGCACTGAAATTCAAGGCCCAGTTCCAACTTTACAGCCAGGAGGTGTTGGGAAGTTTTTTTGCTTGAGATCCTATTGTGAATGCCTTGTGAGGATGTGTAGGAGCTCTGTACCCGTTCTTGCCCAACTGCCCTGTGATCAGTCATGCAGTCATGACTACACTGCCTCTGAAGTTGTCACCATCTCAGCACACACTGGTGGCTGGACTCAGTTGTGTTAAATAACCCTCTGTGGTCCCAATTCCTTCATCACTGCCCCACTAACGTACAGTGCCTTGTAAGCACAATATGTGTCTCGCTGTGTCCTCCGATGTTTATAACAATTCAGGCAGATTTTACTTTGTGGAAGTAAGTGGTTCGTTAATTATCCTGTGTTCATTTTTAAATGGAGAACCTTCTCTTGGTTTGGGATCTGTTTAGGGGGGATGTTCTGAGGCTAAGCATCCCTTACATCCCTTTATCGAGATTGTGAAGAATGAGACTCAATGACCCAGACTGTCCTCTCTAACTCCAGCATTTGACATAGCTCAGGAACAGACAGTTTTTCCAAGGTGCATTCAAGTGTGTCTCAGACTGAGAGATCAGTTAGGAACTCTTTAAGGAAAGGAGTTTCAGTTATCTTAATCATTACAGGAATTTTAAAGGTGGAGAGAAAGCACTTACTGATGTACACGGAGAAAGAAATACAGAAAGAATACCAGTGGCAATATTAATGGAGCCAGGAGGAATCTAATCTAAGC
This sequence comes from Phainopepla nitens, assembly GCA_013400175.1. NCBI lineage: Eukaryota > Metazoa > Chordata > Aves > Passeriformes > Bombycillidae > Phainopepla > Phainopepla nitens. The sequence goes on from VXBQ01010235.1 coordinate 415,112, forward strand.
CTTTTAGGTGGAGTGCTGAGTCCTTCCTTGCATTTATCAGTAAAAATCAAAAGTAACTCCCCCAAAGTCAGTAGATTTATGCCAGCATAGCCCAAGGAAGCAGACTGCCTGGAACCACTGCTAATTTGAACACTGACCAATATAAGTCTGTGGGAATAAATCTTACACAGGGAGTATAAAAGTGAAACATTTGTGTCAGCCAAACCTGTTCCAAATGTCAGTCTGAAGGATACAACAAACTGGAAGGATCTGTAACAGGAGAGGCAAAAAAAAAAAGGTAAAAATAAAATAACCCACCAAACATGCCTGAAAGTGGTCCTACTGAAATCAGCAGTGGTTTTGGCATTGGCTTCCAGGGGTGAAGGATTCAATGCATGTGAGACTGTGATAACAGGAATTTTAGTAAGGGGAAGCTAATAACCTGCAAGTGAAAGAAGGTAGAGCTGAGTCCTAACATGCCTCCTCCAGGATTATAAACACAACTGGACAAATAAGGAATGAGGATGAGGCCAAATTTCTTCCCAGATTACACTGAAGGCAGATGTCCAAACTGTGAGATTGGTGATACTTCTCCACACATCACCAGGCTTGTAGAACTGCCTGGTGCAGAGAGGAGAGCTGGGGCTGAAGGGTGTGGGGATGCACACACCCCTGTTCCCCAATGTCCAGCATAGGGTGGCAATGGTGAAATGCAGAGTTGTTCCCGTCTCAGGGCTGAAGTCACGTCTACAGAGCAACTTTGTGAACTTAGGATCTTGCCCAACATCCAGCAAAAATAGGGAGAAACTGTCTGTGACAGATGGATGAGACTCATGGAAATACAGTCTTGTAAACGTATGCACTGTACCTGAGCTCAGAACCCAGGTGTTGTGTCTCTCTGATTAAATTCAGGATCACCTGAATTTATGGTCTTCAGCACCAAAACCTAAATTCAATTTATTTGTGCACTCAGCAGGGTTAGTAACTTTGCAGCCCCAGAAGGACTGGGGAAAACTGATGAGATTTGATTCATTTATCACTGTAGCCTTGGATTTAAATGCCACATTCACCAGCTTTCTCCCAAGAGGCACTAAAAATCTTCAGTTACTGGTATCAACGTACTGTCCCCATGATCTCTCTATAAAGAAATCGTGTTGTCACACACTGATCAATAAGAGGCAGGTATGCCTCAAATTTCTAATCATTATGAATCCATTTAGAATTCAATGCAATAGCAGCAATCACATTGAATTAATTAGGGGATTTGCAAGGATGGCTTATGTAGTTCCACAGCAATTCCCTTGTAATTCAGCACTAATTAAGCATTATTTCATGCAGGAAATAATGAGCTGTAGAAACATTGTTAGTGCCAAATAATGGAATAAAAGTGTGTTTGCATATTATAAACACCCCATGAATGTTCAAAGAGGTTAGAGCAGGTCTTGACTTTTTTTACCCTGGAGAAGAGAAAGGATCCTAAAGGAGTCATCTTGTTTAACTCAGAGGAGTGTCACCTAAATAAATATTGAATTAAAGAGGGACACATTTGAAAATCACTCTGACTTCTCACATTTGAAATGTCACTGGTTTAATTATTAGATTGTTTCCAAGTCAGTGCCACTCCTGAGAAGAGTTTAGTGTTTAGTCAAGATTCAGTGTTCTGAAGTTGGTGTTAGCAGACCTTACTCTTATTTATAAAATGCAATAGGCTTTGAAACTTTTCATTTGAAGAGAAATTTTGACACCAGACTTTCAGAACCTGCAAGTTTCCAGCTTCATTTAGGACCAGAATTCTGGGTGTTCAACAATGACAAGTTTTGCAAAATCAAATACACCACGGTGTATTTGTATACACAACTTTTCTCCTCTATTCCCAGCTGGGGCTTGCATCTAACATGGTGGTAAAGAAGCTATTCCCTTTTTCATAGGAACATTGTTATAACCCTTTCATCTCAAACAGTGATTATTGTGCCTAAGAAGGATGGGACTCTGTTCAAAGCCACGTGGATCTGTTTTCTGAAGGGCAAATGCCAGAAGATCTCTGGAAATGGCTCTGCAGTCCATCACCGAGATTGTCTGGGAGGGGCTGGGTACGCAGCACAGCACACCCTGACACATCTTAACCCAGGGATGGGATTTAAGGAGAGTTGCAATGCTCACCCAGCAATTTTGGTTCAGCTCACAAATTAGACCCTAAAACCCCAATTTTAACTGGTCCACTCAATTAGAAATGTTTGTCAGACACACAAGGCTTTTGGTTGGCACTCTGGCATACAAGTACTTGCTATAAATATTCTTCCCTTAGCCATGAAAAGCTCAACCATTAACAAAAGTTGTTGAGAATGGGCATTTGTTTAATTTTGTTTTGTTTTACTTTGAAAGAGCAGCAAAATGCCCAAAACATCAACTATTTTGAGAAAAAAGGATATTGGCCTGGGGGATTCAAATGCTGTTTTCTCTCTGCTGCCCTTGTTGGTTATGGCCCTTGGTTGTCAGGCAGGTGTTTATAATTTCCAAGCAGCCACCACAAGATGAGGAAAACTTGTCAGAACACTGCTGAAGATGAGAAAACTTTCTTTCCCAGCAGAACATCTGAATTTTTTCTGTTGCTTGTATTTCTGGGACTGATGATTAAATGTTATATCTCCCAACATCGCCATGACAGGTGGGGAGTGTGATAAGGTCAGGGAAAGGAGGAGCTTGTTCCTGTTACTGTTTGCTTTATATCACTGGCTTTGAAAATCTCATCTTCACAATGATGGAGGCAGGTACTGTGTCAGTCCTTCCATCAGCTGGCATTTGCCCCAACCTCTGTTGACTTGTGAGACCTCTTCATTTCCTCTTCTGACTCCTCTCAGTCTCGCAACTCTGAAATTCAATATATTAGAAACAGGCATGCAAGAAGGCTTGGAAGCCTGAACTAATCAGGTGTTGTCAGTTGGGAACTTTGTGACACATCATCATGAGCTATGGGTTTATTTTTGTCATTCATCTGAAAATGCTGTTTGGGTTGAATTTAAAATGCAGGTCAAGTTAAAGTGGCAGGTCTTGCTATTGGAACCCTTTCTCTAGAATCATCCCCTTTGCTTTCAAGGGGAACCAGCTGTCGCCCAAATGCTTCTATGACCAAATTCAAGCTCCTGCTAGTCCAAGATGCTGATGGCTTTGTGCAAAGCTAATTGCTTGTTTGTCATGTTTTGTTTCTGCTGTGGCAATTTTGTGTAGATTTTTTTCCACCCCTTTCCCTTCAAAGCAGTAACTTTCCTCAACAGATCTGGCTTCAAACAAAAAGACACTGCAGCCTTAATGGAAATTTAAAAGTCAATGAGACAGACACAAAAAAGAGACATGATCCAGGATGAGCTCAGTCCAATGAATAAATTCAAACCATTTAGTGAATGTTTGGAAAGATCAGAAGGGCACCTTTGCTTGCAGCATTTTAACAAGCCTCCATGAATTAGCAAGAGGCCTGAAAAATGAGTGGCAGTGGTGAGTAATTCAGTTGTGATCACTTGAGGGTGATGAATGAGGAACTGACATAGTCTGTGCAAAGATAAGTCATCTTTTCTAAAACAATTGTACTTAGCCCTCATGTCTGGAGATTTATATTGCAGTGATGGCAATGCTGGCAATGAAACAATCCTGGGTTTTGGGGGGAATGCTAGAAACACAAGGCTGAAGAAGAAGCCATGTGAAGACCCAAAGAGATTTTCTCAAAAGGCCAAAATATTCCTGGACACTGGACATTCCTGTACAAGGCTGATAAATTTGTCTTTAGCCTGGGAGATTGAGCATGGTTTAAAAGGGCTAGGAAAAAAATTACTTTGAGGCACATTTTAAGGTAGATGGAGGATGAATTAAGATTAATGAGAGTCTTACAAGTGGGCTGAAGCTAGCAGTGCTGATATGAAAACTGTGATAAAAACCAGCAAGACCAGCCTCAGAATGTGAATTACTTGCTTTATTCAGTGCCCCTCATGGCTGTGTCTAAGCCATTGTGTGTGCACGTGTGTGAATACAGGCATGCACAACTCACATCCATTTTACATTAACCATGCACAAAATCTCAGTGACCATCAGGACAACACTCTCAAATCACGAGATGCAAGACATTTTTTTTTCTTTCTTTCTTCCCCAAACGGTACATCAAAATTCTGCTTGTGTCCTGTTAATAGTTAAATGTGCTGTGAGCTAAATAGACCTAACAAGGCAGTTTTCAAACAGGAAACCTGGCAGGAGTTTAATGACTTCTTACAGTACACCCATCCTGGCAATGGAATCATTAAAATTTGTCAAGTGTAAAAACTGATGACAAAATCTTACCCCAGAGCAACTTACCCTATAAATGCAACAGTGAAGCTGCTAACGGGTGTTTTCTGGATCTTTACTTCTAGAGCTGAAGTCATATTGATTTGGTTTCAAGCTTTGAAGGACATGGGTTCATAGTTTTATGGAGAATGCAAGATTAGAAACATTCACCTTATATGAGAGGTTTCCAAGTCTGCTCTGCAAAGTGGTGTAGAATGATTATAAAGAGAGCAGCCAGAAATGACTGAAATTGTCTTGGAAACACAAAGCTCTGTGTTTATTTTTTGAAAAAAATCTGTGTTTGTTTTTTGGTTTTGAGTAACCGCACTGCCATGCACTGTTCCTAAAAAATGCATGGATCCAGACAGGAAATTTGTTGCTCAAAGAAATTTCACAGAAGGAAAGATCTTATTGCAGAAAGATCCTTAATACAGAAACCATTAATCATGAAAATGAAAGTAAAAAAAACCAACCCATAAAAATATATGTAAATATACTCAGATATTTGTGACCACTAAATCCTTGACTCCAGTGCGATGACAAGAACACAGGACATTGCCCTTGTGGCCTGCCTGATCCTGTGGAAACAGGATCACCTCATGGAGTGCAGCACCCATCAGGTCCAGGTTACACCTGAAGAGGAAATGAAATACTGTTTGCTGAAGGTCTTGATAATGCAGCATCTGCACGTTCACCCTCTGATACCTTGCTAAGCCACCAACTCCTTAGAGCACGTGCATGCATCAAGCACTTGCACCCTCACTGAACCGGAGCTGTTTCACAGAGCACCTTTAAAAAAATTTGTGTGATATACCACTCCTAAAGTAACCAGAACTTGTGGCTGAGACAAATTCATAGCCCTTGCAAAAGGAGATGCTTCTGTGTCTTCAATTTGATATAACCACCTGACATAATTTCTGGGCAAGAGAACAGGCCTTTGAAGGCAAAGAAACTACTCACTTACTTTTGTACACAGTTAATAGCCCATGGCAGGACTGGAACTGGGACTGGCACAAGATAGAAATTATTTATTTGAATAATGGCACACTTCCTTTTATGCCTTTGATGAAGTGCAAAAAGGCATAACTGTAATGTGTATTAACTTTGATATAGGGTTAAACCCAACACTTGTTGAGTGGCAACTGAACCTAAAGAGATTTTCTGATTAATAGAAGAACTGTTCAGCTTCGGCTCTGATCATCTTGAGGCTGGCTGAGCATTGCCATAGTGTTCAGCATTTGAATGTGAAATCCTTAGAAAATAACTGTGTGACTTTGGATTTCATTATTTTTAGGCAAAATATTTCTTTAAGAAAAATAGTCTTTCTGAAATTTTTGCATGCTTCTTCAAAGCAGTGGGAAGGAAGCTCTTAGAGGGAGGATGCCTTTCATACAGAAATATAAGCAAATCCTGAATTAACAGATGGATAGTAGCCTTGGTGTTTTGGGTTGGGGTTTTTTTTGTTATTTTTGGTTATTTTTTTTCTTTTGGAGTTTTTTGTTTGTTTGTTTTCTTCTAAAAATAAGAATAACACCGTGCCACAATTCGTGGGTTTCCTAAAGAGTTTCCCATACACTTGCATGCTTCATAAACACAGTCTTCTCACATGGAAGCTTGGGAAATTTTTTAAGTTGCTATGAGCTGTTTCAGTAATTTTACAGTGTTAAAATGCAGCAATTCCTTATTGATGGAACTTTGCAATTTGCATAATAGTTTCCATTCAGTTTAGAATTTGTAAAAATGAATGGTTTAGGTCACTTAAAGAATCTCCAGCAAAGATATCAGCAGAAGCATGTTTAATATGGTGAAAGTGCAACAAATTTCATTGGCAAGGTTCACTCCACTGCTTACTAGATGGTTAAAGCAAATGCAGAAAAGCACATGGGACTAAAATCTAAAATCAATCTAAATCAAATATCAAACAAAAATGATCTACATGCAGGCTGGGGATGAAAAAAGGGTAAGGATAAGAAAAGGTAAGGATAAAAATTAATAAGGGAGACTCTCCTGTTGGGTTACAAGAACTCACAAGGAGTAGACTCCCTTGCTAAACTTAGCTGTAGACCTGACTAACAGCTCAGGCCTAAAGGTTTTAACAGCTCTTAAAGTAACAGACTTATTTGATAGCCTGACTTAAACAATTTAACAAAAGATTCTTATAATATTTACTACAACACAACTCTAACTCACAGTAAGAGTAACTCAAGGGCTTAGGAATCTAAGGGAGCAAAACTCACAGAACATTTGCTATAGCATATTCACACACACACAGACCTGAGGTATGATGTTAAAGGTATATACCTGGTTCCCCAGTATATTCCCCCCTGAGTTCAGTGAAATACTCACACTGGATGCCTTTGCACATCTCAACACATAAAGGGTCAAGCCTTGAGAAGTGGGATTATAAGCCCCACCGTGAGCAATTTTAAAGAAATGGGTGTTTGTAAAATACCATTAATGAGTTTTAGTGCTATTTAAAAAATAAAAGGCTGAGAAACTCTACTGTGCTGCAGTGTGTCCCTCCTTAAAAGTTCAGGACAGAGAAGAAAATAAAGATAAACTCTCCAGCCATGTAAGGCAGCATTTTAGCCATGAGGTAGTTTGAAAAGAGCCCTCACATGCTCATATTTTAGAGTAATAATACTAATATAAATCTAATTTTTAAACCAGCTAGCCTTTAAAAAGGAAGCTGGCATCTGAGACATGCTTTTGCTCATTTCGAAATAGATTTTTCTCTAATTTACGAAATTAAGGTAAAACCCTTTGTATGTTGAGCCCAACTCAATTAGCTTTCTCAAATGGCAATTTTCCATTTGATCTAAGCTACACTCTGAGGTTAGAGCTGCAGAGCTCTCTAGCACCATAATAATACAACTATTTTGGCTTCATTCCTTTTAGATTTGATTACTTTTTCTTTCAGCCATTAGCACACACTTTTTCTTAGCTAAATCCTCCTTCATCCTTCAGTTTCTTCAAGCCTTTAATTTTGGTCCTCTTTGGTATTTCTGACACCTACTAGAGAGGGTCCAATTGCAAGTTTTAATTAACACAGTCTCTACCTTCTTATTTGAGTAATGAAAATACTGAATGAACTCTGAACCAGCATCAGTATTTTCGTACCCCAGGGCCTTCCACTGACCAGGTTTGACTTCATAGACTATTGTACCTTTGGTGCTTTGTTTGAATACCTTAAACAGTCTTTTGACCTTGTAACAAAATATGTATTCATGTTATTTTTTTTTTACCCCCACGTTAAACCACCATAGTCTTTGACTTTGATTTTTAGCCCAGATCAGCCACTTGAGTATGTGGACTGGAACGAACTGCATCCACAAGCACGGAGCAGAGGATCCCTTTGGGAAGAGGAAATGCCCAACAAACACAAAACTGGCAGGAGCAGACACCACCTCAGTCACCCCTACTCCATGTGGGTCCAAGGAGAGAGAGTGGAGGGGAACATATGGCACTTAGTGGATCTCTCTGCTCTGCGTCCTCAACTGGCACAAAGTAAGGATAAATTCATCAACCACAGGTGCACATAGCTCTTTTTGGATAAAATGGAGACTCTTTTCTCATTCCTTAAAATTCCTCTTGAAAATATAATTTCCTTATTGACTCTGATAAATTGGTTTAAATCTTCTGCACTAGTGTGCCAAAATACATTAAGTGGCCAAATACTTTAATGCATAACGATTACCTATTTACTCAGATATCTACTTGACCATACAACTATTGCTAGCCAGCTATGCTTGGTTTAATAGCCAAGGGTTTAATCATTTTGCAGGTAATGTCTGTTTTTGGAACTTGTTCAGTTATTTTGTAACCTGAACTGACAGATGGAAGTTAATAGCAGTGGAGGCTGACAGAGCAATGAATCTCCTTTACACTCTGGTAAGTATACGTACCTGTGAAATGCAGTGCCAGAGGACTGCCTTTGGAGCCTTGGAGGGACTTGCCTCACCTAGGCTGATCTGCCTTGAGAGGATGGATATATCCAGCCTGCCTCAACAAACCGAGATGGGAGCAAATGCCTCCTACGGCGCTGATCTCCTTCCACTGACCAGAAGTCTCATTTTGAGCCATCTGATGCTGAGAGAGAAGAATTTCCCAGTTGTGGTGCAGTTTCCAGTTCTTTCTAGATGAGTAATTGCACAAGGAAGTACTAGATGACTAATTTCCCAGCTTGTAAATGCTTAATCTTGGCTCTTTCCTAAAGCTGCAGCTCCTCTTTATTTATTAAAGAAAGTTTAAGACAGCTCTCACAACAGACTGGAGCTTTAAAGGTTCAGAGATTTCCCCTACAAGTATCAATGCCTCAAAAAGAAGCAATAGAAAGGTCTGGGCATTGCCTTGCAGAAGCCCCTCAAAGTGACTATAAATAAATTATTTTGCCAGATTCTCTCACAAACAAACATACGCACAGCAGTGGCTAAAACAAAAATCCCCAGAAATCACATGAATTTCATCTTCTCACTGAAAAAGGAATATTACAATCCTGCTATACTGCTCTTTCTTCCCAGGATCCTCAGCACACAAAGCTCTGTGCCTCAGAAGCTGGGCTAGGAGGGGATGAAGCCTGGAATGCAGTGTGGTATTCATTTTGCACACTCCTGTACAGCTCCTGTGTTTCTCTGATTTGCATTCCCCTGTGAAGCAGCCAAATGAATAAACATTAAAGATGGAGCCTGAGCACACAGAAAGGACAATATTCTTGCTAAAAGCTTTCTCTTTTGTAAATCAATGTGATCATATCTTTTTAAAGCTATTTCCAACTGTCGTCTCTTCTGATTTGGCTCTCTGGGAGTGGGAAGTATTGGGGAGATTAATGACAGATTTAACAGCAGAAAGGTCCCCCTTATTTCGATCTGGTACAGATAATGTCCTCTAATGCTTTGTCCATGCTGTGAAACCAGACAAGAAGGCATCTCAGTGCTTTTATTTGCTCAGGTGAATCGCTGGGTAACTGTGAATTTCTGGATTATTGTGGGGAGTGGGGGGAGAGGCAATGTTATAGTTGACAGAAAGTCAATGGCATCACAGAAAAGCAGATCAGCTCCAGCAGTCTCCCCACCACTTTGTCCCCAGCAGGGAGCAGCCTGGGCTCACCTCTCCAGTGCAGACTCGAGAACCAGAGCCTTCCTCCCCCTTAGTCCTTGTGGAAGAGCTGTCCAGGACATGCTCATATCATCTCGGCTGCACAGAGGCACCTTGCTGCTTTCTTAGGGCTCCAGCTTCACAAACCATTATAGCAATAAGAGTCCTTACAGGATCATTTCTAAATGAGTTGTGAAAATAGATTATGTATATTGAGTTCAGGCAAAAAGCATTTTTGATAGGCTTTGGGCAAACAATCTGTTCCTTTGATACATCTTACTGCTGAGTTTCAAAGAAACCAAATTGATGAAGATATGAGGAAAGTGATTTGTTAAAAATTAAGTCTTTTTCTTTGGAGGTTCAAGTTGAAAGAACATCTCTGTACTGTGCCTAATCAGCACCTTTGAACACTATCAAGCATGCCCCATTAGGGTTGCCAGGCTTCCAAAACAAATTACTTACAGCAATCCCTTGCCTGCAGTATGCTGTAAAAGACAATAGTGCAGCTTGACAGCACCGTCATTGCATGAGATTCATAGCATGCAGCTGAGAAAACTTCAATTTGTACTTTATATCACAAAGTGGCCATAAACTTCACTTTAAGATGAGGAATATTAAAACCATCAGACTTGCTTAACATAACTGGCCAGGTTTTCAGCTGGTGCAGCCTCTGTCGACTTTAGCAGAGCAGTGCTGATTTACACCTGATGAGAATCTGACATTCCTCTTCTCCCTAGTTTGGAACCTCCTAAAACAAACCTTACCATAAGAGGCTGTGAAAGGACTAAGCAGCAGTGAAAGCAATAAGCTGTTGCTGCCTTTATTCTTATGCAATGCCATTGATTACATTTATTAAGTTGTTCCGGTGAAATTCCTCAACAAATATAAACCAGAATAATCCTACTGAAAATAACATGGTAACTCCATCCATTTACTTCAATTTTCAGTGTTCATCACTGCGTGTAGTAACTCGTTCCTTAAACAATTATTTTCTTTACACACTTGGGCAAGGTCTTGCTTAATCCATTCTGTGACCAGCTATTTGGATTTTCACAAAGACTTCATAATATCATTAAAACATTCAACTGGATCATAAAATCATTCTGAAGCAAATGAAGCACATTAACTGAAATTATTCAGTAACTTGCAACTGTGGAAATCTAGTAAGGGGACTGTGTATTTTATGGTAATTGGAATATAGTAAGCAATCCTCTAACAAAAAAACCTGCTGTTTCAGAATCACACTTCATAATGACTTGTCAGCAGTGTCATATGCCTTACAGAATGGAAAAGGAACGATGCCTGGTGTATGAATTATGATAGTCACAAATCTAGCCAGGTAACCAGGACTTGTACCAATCTCAGCCTGAATGTCTGGAGAGACCAACAGAATATTCACAGGAACCAAGAATTAGCCCCAAAGAAGTGCTGCTGAGACCTTGAAGAAGTGGCTTGGCAGCTCTGGTGATGCCAAGGAGAGTGGAAGTCTCAGGATGCTGCTCAGTCTCTTGGACTTGAATATTAAAGCTTTCCTTCCCCAGGTACTTTGGAAGAGACCTAAGTTTAAGCAAGAGAGTTATTCCAAGTATTTGGGTGAGATTCTTCCCATATTTCAAGCTTGGCTTCTGCTTACAGATCAGACTTTTATAGAGCTTGGATCTTGACTCTGGACTGAATGTATCTCATTTCTGATACAACCTTTATTCAGACATGAAACATCTTTTCCTGCTCTTTGAAGAGGGAATTTAAGTGTACTTGGATCACACACTCCTCAATATCTGTAGCCTTCAACAGCCCATCTACTGAACTCACCGTGACCTGATCAGCTCTTGTATCTTGTATGTAGGTACCTCTACTGCAAACTGCCCAGCATACCTGGCAAATGAGAGTTTCTTCTGCTTTGAAGTGAGCTGCCTTCAGAAACGTTTCCATACTTCTGAAAATCAGCAAACAAAACAGTCCTTCAGGTGACATTTTGCAGAACCCTTGTCTCTGGCCTAATTTGAGTGTTGTCAAAATCAAAGAAGTCTTGCCACCAATGTCACTCAGATAAAAGTCACAATCCAACCCTTTTTAAAATGATAGTCCCTGAAACTCATCCTTTGCACAATATCTTTGCAAGTATTCTTCTATTTTTTTAGGGGAGAAAAATCTTATTTTTCTCTCTCCCCTTTGAAGGAATAACAGGGTATTTATAATAAAGTTTGCTGTCATAAGTTAATTGAAGCAATAAGTCTTTACAATCTTTTTTTCTTTGTACTTGCCTCTAAAGCATTGTCTTTTTTCTATTTTCTTAAAAACTGAAAATATAGATCTAGGCTGGATATTGAAATGACAATTCTGTTCTCTGCATGTGCACATTTATATTATTCCTTTATGATGCTTGCACTAGGGAGAAGAGGAGTGGATAGACTGCAAATATTACAGACACGGCTATCATTTTTCCCATCGAATTTCTGTTACAGGAAAGTAACTTCACTCCTTTGAGAGAGGGCTTTTGAAATTCAGAGAAAGAGCTGTTGTAATTAGGCTGATGGGGATGATAAGATAATTTAGGGCAAAGTCCAAGTGAAAGGGTGGTACCCTGTGCTCTTTCTGATCTGAGGTGGGAGCCAAGTTTATCGAGTGTATAAGGAGGAATTCAGGACTTTTTAGGTTTGAGCACATATGCTAAAGGTAATCATGGTATGTTCCCTACCTTCTGACCCTTTTCATTACTCTTGATCTCTGCTGTAAATGCCTTCATTACTTTCAGAGCTACTGCCTAAATTAAAGCAGACACTGATGTCTCAGTTCCCACTGCGCTTGAGGACTAAGCCTAAATTTAAAGGGTTGCATACAAAATATTAAGGGTAATATGAAAATATTGATAAAAACAGCATTAAGGTACAGAACACATTATACAAATTTAGGTTACGTTGTCTTTCAAACCTCTTTGGTGTTCAGGTGACTGACTATAGGAATAAATCTTAGGATTTGATTCCTGACTGCAGCAGGAGAAATGGGAGCAGGAAGCTTTTCAACACAAAGGACTACAGGTAAAACTCTGATGCCCTTAACAGATAAATATATTTGACAAACTGTACTCACTTCTTTAATTCATGAGATAATAAATCTCAGTGATATATGCTTCCTCCAAACAACTGAACAATGGGATGGCTATCAATGTTTATCCACACCCCAGAAACACACAAAACTCTTGCATATTGGAAAAGCCTGTTATGCCTCAATTGGCGGTTGCCTATTCAAGGCATCTCATTTATTACAGCAGACGTGATGCAGGCAAATAAAAGAATGACCAAAGGAGGCTGCTGGGTGGAGAATATGTGGATAATGAGGTCAGATAAAATGTCTGGGTCTCATTAATCCCAAAGAACTGAGAGAGCTTTCAGTGTCAGTTAAGCAGCGATGGTGAAGCGCCATGAACAGTGAATCCATACTGACAACCAAGTTTCTTGGTAACCAGACCCTACAGAAATCTGTGCCCCACCTTTGTGAGTGGCTGAGCAAAGCACAGGGGTACTTGGTAGCCCACCTGCAGTCAGAGGTGGTCAGTTTACTGAACAAACTTGGGCCAACCTATCACTCTGTGCTCCACCAATGTGAAACAACACAAACCCTTGAAATGCGTGGAGATGCTGCTCTTAAATTGGCAGGGCAAAAACCAACAGAGGAACCCAAATAACAGCATTTATATTAGTATGGAATAGACAGAAGCAAAACCAGCTACAGGTAACTCCCCTGCCAGTGCAAATAACTTCCTTTGCTTTAGCAATTATCACTTTTAAGGATATCTTCTACTCACAGTTCTACCCTTATCTTGCAGAGATCCTTAGCTACCTTTTAGAAATTGCTTGCCTGATATCTCACATAAGTCTCAATTCTTGCAAATGTAGCACCTTTTTCTTTGTCCAGTCCCTTGTCAATATAGAAAACAACTGATTTCTACCCCTTTCAAAATAATGTTTTCTGTTATGATAAGCTGTTACATACCTTTTATTTCCACTATCCCCCTATAGGCCTCATATTTTTCTTTTCTTAGTTAAAAAAAAACAAACCAAGATGTGATTGTTTTCCATAGGGATTATGCTTTTTTATCTGCTTGTCATTGTTGGTATTGGTCCATGGTGTTGTTTACATGCAGGACCCAGACTGCGCTGATGAGATACTACGAGTCCCCAGTAAAAATGTACATCTATTACTCTTCTAGGATCTCCAGTTTGCTAGTAATTTTCAATTTTGTGATGACCTGAAACCTTTAGATTCCTTACTGCTATAATATCCTCTAAGAGATAGTCTCCTAATTTTCCTTCCTAAGTACAGCATGTGTATTGAATTTAATCCTATTGATTTCAGGTCATTTATCCAATTTATTGTGATTATTTTGAAGTCTAATCCTGTATTCTCATGAAATTTCCAGTAAGGTGTCATCCCCAATTTTTTTATGTGTACGCTCCATTCCATGATCCCAGTAATTAATAAAAATATTGAATAACATTGGACAGAGGACAACTTCTATGGTGTGACCTTCCAATTTGACAGCAGACTATTGGTAACTACTCCTTGTGTAAGGCTTTTCAAATATTTGTGTATCAGCTTTGTGGTGATTTTTGTCTAGATCATAATATCTTATACACCTGACACCCCTCCTCCCTCCCCAAAAACCCACTGTGCAGTGTCCACTTCACAGTGATAATTCTGAATTTAATCACTTGTGCTATTGAGGCTGCCCTCTGTTGTCAGTGCCTCCTCCTAAGCTTTTCTTTGTAACAGTTTTTTTGGCCTCTGGTGTTTTTAGGCTCGATCACTGTTGCTCTTAATATTTCTTCTCCTTTAAGGTCAGTAGATGGAAAAGATCTTGGCTTTCTGCCCTGATGCTGATTGTTGAATAGGAGATCTGCACATTATTTTTTTTTTCAACAATAATATTCCCTTTGGTTCCTTTCTTCTTTTCCCAATAATAGATATTCAGCTCTCATAAAGTGATGTAGTCCTCAGGTGTAATTATTTAATTGGCAGAACTCCAAAGCCTTTTCCCTGGTGATAAGCCACTGTATGGCAGAACTGAAAAAAAAGACCCAACCCAAAACATCTGTCAAGAAGATTAAAAAAAATAATGGTGCCACTGATTTTCTTAATCACCATGTTATCACTGATCACCTGTATATGTTCAGTCAGCCCTTGGTCTCATCCAGAGGAGTTTGGAGCATGACTTACAGCAGAAGATTTTTTGGAATCACATCATGAATGCTGTATATTTCTGCTTTCATCCCACAGCCTCAGGGGAGGTTTCCCAGCTTTCATGTCACATGCTCAGGAGAAATTTCCAAAAAATCTCCCAGATAGCAGGAGATTTACTGATTTTCTCTGTCGAAGGGCCCACCAGACCCTGAACTCTTTTCCACACTGCTCAGAAGACTACTGGAGCTGGAGTGAGTTTGTGGCTGCCCATTCACATGCTTTCACTTAAAGTTGCATTAGAAGTACTTGCCAAAAGCATGATTCATGGATTTTATGAAATCCCAGGTGGTATCAGCTGGGCATGGCTGCTGAGTGCTCCACAGAGTGGAGCAGAACTTGGCAAGACCCCATCACCCAGCAGGGGATTGCTGAGGTGGAGGGCGCCGAGCTGTATGAAACAGGAGAGCCACATTGATTTGCAGCAGCTGGAGATCCAGCCTTGAATCCTAAACCAACTCTTTAGTGTTCAGCCGAGGTCTGGCTCACATTCAGGTGCAGCAATGGCCAACATATGAGGAAGACACAGGGACACACTCAGCCATGGAGCTATTGCTCCATCCGCTCCGGCCGGTCACGAGCGAGCAGCTGCGCGTTCCCTGCACAGCTCTCTCCACTGCCCTCCCATTGCTGGTGGCAGGGACAGGCAGAACGGACAGAGGTGCTATAGCTGAAACAGGTTCCTCAACATATTCATGCTCACAAAACATAAACACTTGTAAAACGCAGGCACCATCAGCGTGTGTGCCTCTGCTGCCGAGTGCCTCGGGAGAGGCTGGGAATGGTAATTGGTTCTGGTCTGAATCGGCCTCCTGGTTCAGGGCACTCTTATGAAAGGGTTTTCAGCTACACATTCAGTGCCAAAAGTAGCAGATGGTGGTAGGATAGTAAATTACAATAAGGAATACTTACACAGTTTCTTTACCACTTTTATAGTTGAAAAACAAACAATTGAGTTGCTTAGGGTAAAGGCAGATGCGGCGTCATGTATGTCTACCACCCTAATAGTTTTATGGAATTATCTCAGAGAATAAAGAAGTAGGTTTAATAACGATGGAAATGAGCTGAATAATCCCGGAGTGATCATCATTCCTAGTTTAGAAGTTTATGTTCCTCTGTTGATAAGATTTGTGTTTCCAGTTTAGATTATTTATATAATCACATACTGGGTTTTTTCCAAAATTTTCCCTTTTATTTACAAGAATGTTTGTGCAAACAACCTCCTAGCCTACTGTAAGCAGTAAGTGGCACCACTGGGTATTAGTGCCACCTGGTTGTCATGATGAATTGAATCCCTTCTTATTTAAAATAGCATTTAAAGTCTTCTACACAGCTTGTTTTCCAGTTCTGCCTCCTTTGTTATCCAGCCTCTGCACCTTCTTTGATACACTTTTCAGATATCTCATGTCATGGGATTGTAGAATAATCCAGATTGGAAAAGACTCCAATCTTACATCATGCTTAAATCAGAGTCAGTTCTGAGATCAGACCAAGTTGCTCAGTCCAAACGGGTCTTTAAAGCCTGAACAGACTGAGGTGTCACAGCCTCTTTGGGCAAAAAGCTCCACCATTTCACTCTTGCAATTCTGGTTATAATATCCAGTGGAAAAAACTTCTGGTTTGAATTCAACTCTATATGCAACATGATTGTATACTCTGCTTATCATACTGCAAATAAAAATGCTGCAATACATTCCAACTACAATTTAACAGTAAAAAAAACTACTCCAGTAATAGATTTTTTCCCAGTTATTCGTATTGTGCATAATAAAGCATGTGAGTGAACAGATGTGCATATGTATGAATGTTCCTCAAGTGGTTCTTAATTTGTGATAGAGGAAGAGACTCAGAAGAATTTCTACAGGTTTGGGATTTATTTTCTGTTCTGCCAGGGCAAGATCCAAACCAGTCTGCATTTTTGAGGGCCCAGATATCTCATCCATTAACCAGTACACTGAAGGTTCTGCAGTTGGCTTGAGAAAAGTAACTTGTCAGAGAAAAAGGGCCTTTAATATGAAAATGATAGTTATCAACATCATGGTAAAATACAAGAACAGATTTGTACAATGAAGTGCATGAGATAACCATATAAATAAAAAGCCAGAAGTGTGAAACCAAATTATTCCTATTCTATTCTGGTGAAATAAGGTTAATTTTTCTCTTTTGCTTTCCTCTTATAATTAACAGAAAGCATTTCAATTCCACCTCCTAAAGTGATGTTACAAAAAAGCAAGATGGTATATGACAGAAGCACCACTTTTGTTTGTATTCCCTAAAATTTTGAGTGTAAGGGTTAGGTATCTAACTTTTGACCTGGGGCACATTATTCAGTTACAGGGAGAAAAGCTGGTCCTTCCTGGAACCATAAATCACAGATGTCTGGCAGAATGATCATGTGCATGATCTGGATGTGAATGTCGGTGTCCCTGCCACAAATGGACCAGCTCAGAGTTGGCAGTAATTTATATCAAATGGTTTCAGGTTTACAATAAATGCTTACATGAAAGCTCCAAGTTCAGGAAGAGATCACCTCCACTGGGAAGTCCTGCCCTGATTCAGGACGCTGATTTTAGAAAAAAAAGGCAAGCAGATTTTTAAAGAGTAAATATTTGCATTTCAAGAAACTTCTGATGAGTTTCAAATGGCATAACATAGATAGAAATATCTTCCTTTCAGGAAAGGGAATGAAATCTTGAAATCAGAGGACAGAGTTGAACAAACGTGCTGGAAAGGAGATAGGACAAAAAAAAATGTGATTGAAAAAAGCCGAGAATTTGAAATGGAGTGACTACGACCAAATGTACTGAGATGAAATGAGGTGCAGTGAAAGGGATCAAAACTTGCCAAAATTATTTCCACTGAAATCCTAAAAATCTTGGAAGAAAGAGGTGCATAAAAACAGAGAAGGAACTGAAGACATTAAATTAAAAATAAAAAAGTCAACGTGACAGGACACGAAAACAAGAAAAGCGAATGGGATGAGGTGAAGTGAGGGAATATGGACCGAAGCTTGCCCAATTGATCCTCATTGAAATCACAAGATTTCATTCCTTTTCCTGAAAGGAAATTTGAATTTTTGGGGTTTTTTTCAGTTTCTCTTCTGTCTCCATTTTTCCTTGATTTTAAGGATTTAAATTGGAATAATTTTGTCATGTTTTGGCATTTGGCCAAACGCCCTGGTTTGGAAAGGTGGAACAGCTGGCTGGAGGGTGTAAGTAGGGAGGGTGATGCTTTGCTACTACTGCACTGAATTTTGTGATCCCTTTCTTGTGGTCTCCCGGACAAGCCTGGGATGCTACCATGGAACAAAACACTTCTGAGTAGAAAACTAAAATGCTTTCATTTTTTGTTCTCTTATGGGAAATTCTAATCATTCATCCTACTCCCCAAGAGAGCGTGCCTTTTCCTGGGGTCGGTTTGGTGGCATAACACATAAAGGCTTGAAACAAACGTGACAAACAAGGCTTTGAGGGAGTCAGTCACGTGTATGAGAGAAGACTCAGGGGCACTGTAAATTATGCCAGGCTCAGCTGGATCCCAGGGATCGTGTTGCCAGCCCAGATTTGATGCTTCTACATCCCCTCATTCCCTCATCCCAGAGGGGGACGGGTATACTATGGGGACGGAGGGTCAGGTTTCATCCTTTTGCTTCCAGAGGAATCCTGATGTAAGAGAAATTTCCTGGTGACTCCTGCTGGGTTTGCCAAAGCAATGGGCATAGGACAATGCCAGAGACTGGCTTATTGGGTCGCACACTCTTTCTAAAAGCAATCCTCTTCCATAAAGGAGTCACTTTTGTAGCATATTTTTCATGTTTTGTATGATAAGCTCTATCATTCCTATAACTTCCTTTCCTTTAAATGAATGTTATGTATTTATCTCTGAACAGGAAGATTCATATTTATTACCATGAATAATGAACTTTCCTAATTAGATTTAATTCTTCATATTCTTTTCCCTTCTCAGTATCCTCACCTGCTTCAAAAGCAGAGCAGAGCTACTCCCTTCCAAGAATTCTATTTTTGTTTTCAGAATTTGTGCTCCCCCCAGCAAGTAAGAAACCCAAAGCACCTAACCATGTAAATGTTTTATTTTTGTTTGCTTGGGTTTGTTATGTTCTAAAGATTTTTAAAATTTATTTTTAGATCTTCTATATTGGCCGAAGTTTGCAATAAATAGAGTGCATGGCCAGTGCTCAATCTGCAAAGGGGAATTGTTGATTCTGACCTTACAGTAGATCTCGGAATATTAAGACACTGTTTTCTGGTAAAATAGAAAACTGGCTCATTTAGTTACTCAGGAAAACATTGGTGAACAACTGTCCCTGCACTTAAGGCATATAGGGAAAACACATCTGGACTTCACTGTACCTGAATAACTATTAAAGTTTTCAGTTACTTAAATATACAAAGAAAAGGTGTTGATGAAGCACAGGAAAGGCGTGTTTGATTCAGAACTGAATCAGTGCTTTGACTTGATTGAGTTTCCTTTGAAAAAACAAAACAAAACAAAACAAAAACCCAAAACAATCACAGACAAAAAAAAAAAAACCCAACAAACCAACAAACCAACAAATCCGCGCAGCACAATTTCCTTCCTTCAGATGAAAAGGTAACTATGGTGACTGAGGAGAAAGATCAGATGTTACCGTCTTGTGGCAGAGCAGCACACATATCCTGCCAGTCTGTTAGCAGTGGGGGCGAGGGGGTGTCAGCAGAGCTTTCACAGCAGCTCCCCTGCCTGCAGAACATCAGCGGCCAAAGCTGCCGCTCCAGGAGAGCCCTGGAGCAGTGCCCGAGGGCTGGCAGCTCCTGGCAGACACCATCTGAGAGCTCCAGCCCCGCTCACCCGCAGCTCCAACTCACCCTTTGATTTGGCATCCCCCGGCCTGAGACAGCATCGGTGCCGCATTTGGGGCAGTCTGTAGGTTTTGTGTTTGCTCAAGGCTGAGGCTTGCTCCCTCTCCGTGCCACGAGTTAACACGTTGTCTGGTTCTTCTAATACATATTTTATGACCTGGCTACTGTGTTTTAATCGGCTGAGCAGCAGCTCAAGCACTTGAGCAGGTGGCCTGGTAGCTTTATAAATACAATTATGATGACTAAAAGCCACATTGCACTTGGCACTGTTCTTCAAATTTTCCCCAGAGGTCTGGGACTGGCTTGCCCTGGTGGCAGAGCCAACCTTTGCAATCTCCCTGTCCACCTTCCAAGTTTGGCAGCCAGAATTTACCCCTGCATATCTGGTATTCCTATAGGGGGCAAAACTGGTGGCTGATTTTACATTATATCCAACAAAATCTACACAAACCATGGCCAAAATGTTTTCCAGCTTGGGCTGACAAGAACCTCATAATAAGAACACAGATATGAACTGGAAAAAGACTGGAAGTTAAGCTCACTATAGAAAATTCTGTGCTAAATACCATTCTTGGTCAATAGAGTGTTCATTAAGCTACGAGACCCTCAAGTTATTACTGTTATTGACAAGGAAAAATAAAACATACTGTGGCTGGCACTACTGTTCCCGTGATAACTCACAGGTTTCAGTGGGTCTCAGTGATGCCTTTACACTTTACAGTATGTTGTTACTTTATTTAGAGCTTGCAGATATCCATCAACTTACTCAGTTTGCCTAGTCAGCAAAGCTCTTAGATAGCAAGCTTAAAGTTAGAAACATTTACATCCCACTGAGGTAACATAATTGGCTTGATGATGATTTCAGTGTTTGTGATCTCTATATAGATCTGTTTCTCTTTCACATCATGATAAACAAATAAGGTCTTTGGTATGTACTGAGCAAGAATTCTGTCAGGGGCCAGCTGTAATTTTGGTATTTGTTTCACTTGGTATTTGCTTCACAAGTGCTTTAGGGTCTCTTATTCTAGGAAAAAAAATATAGACCAAGATATATTTTCAAAGAAAAATAGAAAACACTTTGAAATTGAAATAAATTTTATTACAAAGACCTCAAATGTTCTAAAATATGCCTATGTTGAAAAATTAAAATTAAACCAAATAGGTTTTTCTTGTTTTCCTAGAATCAATTGGTGAAGTATTTCTACAGGAAAACTCCATTACAGTGACATGACTCTCAAATACCCGTGACCAGCTCCAGACACTGTCATGTGGGAGGTTGTTTTGCTGCCTAGTCTGTAAGCACAGAGGATCAGATTCAGATCTTTTAAAATTTGGCATTGTATGGATTTCCAGAAAGTTGAGAGGGTTTATACAGCCAAAGAGCCCAAATCTTCCTTCAGTTCTTCAGGGCAATCATAGTGGTAACTGAACAAGCCCCATCCCGAACTCATCACTGTCATAACAAGTTATGTCATTGTAGACTGAAATATTCAGCTCAGGTGTGTTTAGCCAGAACTCTGCAGGAAGTATTCTGCAAGGAATATGTAAAGTAAAACCGGAAGGTTTCAAACAAACAGGTATAGGAAGAATTAAAAAAAAAAAAAAAAGCCCTAAAAGGAAAAATCCAAACCCCTGAGGAATCCCAGTGGATCATATCAGGATGGAACAGGCACAAGCCGTCAGTGTTTGCAAGACACAGCGCAACACTTTGCAGCCAGAGCCTGAGCAGGGCATTTGCATCAGAATGCAAACCGCAGTCTGCCGCCTCCCGGCCCGGTGCATACTGATGCACAGACACGATTGAGTTATCGGCCACATGCTGATATGGCAGAGAAAATTCATTGCAAAGACCCTCTGGCCACCCACCTCATTTCCATGCCCTGTTTCGAGAGGCTCATGTCTGAGCCCAGCAGCCTGGACTGCTGGCAGGGACAGGATGCCCATGGCACAGCAGAGGTTCTCCCGGGCAGGGTAAATACAGAATGTGCCCAGACATACAGCTCAATCAAACCTAGCACAAGAGGACCACACTTGGGAGAGCTTTCAGGCTTGAAGTATTAAGAAAAAGTTTACATAGCCACCGGCTGTTTCTTTATCCAAAGACGACTTTCTGTGTGAAAAGATGATGTTCCCGGCTGCCTCATCCGTGGTTTAACTGCTGGAGCTCCACTGACATACACAGCCTTCAAAACCAAGCCAGTCCAAGGAGCAAAACGACGGCAAGCAAAATTGCTCAGCAAAGTATGTGGGTTTGCCACTTGTGAGAACTGAGAGAAGAGCAGCAATAATTACTCCACAAAGAAGTGATGATAATGCACAGACTTGCTGCCCAAGCCCCTTCTCTAGCCGACTGTTTCACCTCAAGCTTTCATGTAGGAATTTGCTTAATCTTTTGTTGATAACACAACAGCAAACAAATCCATCATTAGCATAATAACACCATGATTACACACCTAATCAGTCTTTAGACTTATCATCCTTTAAGTAACCTTTCCTACTAGGCAAGTGAGAATTTGGAAATGTTAACTTATACTAAGCTTGCTTGCACTGTGCTAATACTTCATTCCAAATTAGCAGCATAGCATTTTCTCCTGCAGAAACCTGTTTAATAAAACATTGAATTTTTAATGTTTTTGACTGGGGGAGATACTGCCATGTGTTCTTCTAAAGATTAAAACTCCTTTGACTCCTCTTTATTTTGCCATTGCTGAAGCACATTATTGGCATTGTGATCACCCTTTCCACCTGGATCATGCAGGACCCAGGGAAACACTGCTGCTGCTTTCTAAGACCTTGATTTTACACACAGCACTGCTACTTTAGAGCCAAGATGTATAAGCTTAATAAAGATTTTATCCTCAGTGATTCATTTAGGATAGCAAAGGTGCCAACATCTGTAATCTGCCTGAGAACTTTTGGAACAATGACTGAATTGCAGAGATTTTCTACACGGGCATAAATGAAGTTAAAAAGTTCCTTTTTTGTACTCTGAAAAAATTTGAAGCTTAATGAGTGTGATTTGTGGGCTGAGCTCATAGATTGGAAGGTCTGTTTGTGACTTGGCTAGTGATGTGGCAATACAAATTATACAACATTGACAAGTTAAGGCCAAAGTAATTTTAATGTGGGAGAGGGGTTGCTTCACTACTCTTGACCTTCATTGCTTATTCCTGAGTTCAAGTCTTGGCCAGACTGGTAGCAACAGAAGATGAGAATAAGACAGTTGTACCCCAAAGGCTCCTGCATTCCTTCTGTCTGCAAATCCTTGCACTTGCATGTGCAGACAAAGCTGAATTCGCATGCCAGTAGGCACATACACACACAGACCTGCTCTCTGCATCTCTTGTGGGTTTTTATATATCAGACATTTTTGCCTTCTTAGAAATGCCAGCCTACATGGTCATTTATCAGCAGCCTGCACAAGTCGAAGCCTTCAAGTCAGCTGCAGAGGGAGCAAGTATAAGCACCTAGATCAAACAGAAAATCTGGTTTTCCACACATGGAGATTTCATAGGGAAAAAAAAATAAAAACCAATATCAAAGTAGGGAAAATATTGGGCAGAAAACAGTTGTGTCCTTAGGAAGAACACTCTCTGAACAAATGGCTCCTCCAGGACACATGGATTAGAGAGAACGTTGTAATAAAGCACATGGACTTGTAAGGCACTGCTGGAGGTTAACCCTTTCAACCCCTTTCTCTTCAAGACAGCCAAGGCATGGAAATCCAAAGCAGATGGGACTGTAAGCCACACCCTCCAGACCCAGAGACTGCATTGCTATCAGCATTTGATAACACATTTAAGATAAATGCTGAGGAACAGTCCATGCCAGTGAAGGTTAATTTGTTATTGCTGTATTTTTTTTTACATCCTAAAAATCAGATACTTTTTCTATAGCAATGATCTTGGAAGCTTTCAGGATACTGTTTCTGAGGCCATGTTAAAACTTGGTAGTTACATTCATCTTCATTATAGATGTTGTGAGTTGGCCCTGGCAGGACAGCAGGTGCCCACCAAAGCTACTCTGTCACTCCTCTCCTCAGCTGGGCAGGGGAGAGAAAATACAATAAAAGGCTCATGGGTCAGGACAAGGCCAAAGGCAAAAGAGACAAAACTTGTGGAGAAATAAATTTAGAACCAATCAAATCAGACTAGGATAGTGAGAAATAAAAAGTAATTCCTAAAACACTTCCCCCCACCCATCCCTTCTGCCCAGACTTAACTTTACTCTTTATTTCTCTACCTCCTCTCCCCCAGCAGATGGGGAAGGGAGGATGTGGTCAGCTCATCACGTGTCTGCTGCTACTTCCTTGACAGGGGAGGTCTTCTCACACTGCTTCCCTGCTCCAATAGGAGTCCCTCCCACTAGACAGTCTTCCATTAACTTCTCCCATGTGAGTTCTTCCCAAGAAGAGGGAATTCTTTGCAAAGGTTCCTTTGCACAGGGAGCAGTCCTTCAGGAACAGGCTGCTCCAGTGGGGATCCCTGCAGGGTCACAAGCCCTGACAGCAAATCTGCTCCAGAGTGGGATCCTCTCTCCACAGGGCCACATGTCCTGTTAGGAGCCTGCTCCAGTACAGGCTTCTCACAAGGTCACAGACTCCTATGGGCCCTCACCTGCTCCAGAAATGAGTCCTTCAGGGCCTGCAGGTGGATATCTGCTGCACCCTGGACCTCTATGTGCTGCCTCAGCATGGTCTGCACCAGGGGCTGCAGGGGAATCTCTCTGCCTGGAGCACACTCTCCCCCTCCTTCTTCACTGCCCTTGGGGTCTGCAGGGCTGTTTTTTACTCACTCCTCTCTCCAACCTCAGTTGCTTTTGTCATCTTTTTCCCCCTTTCTTAAATGCATTATCTGAGCAACCCTACCATATTACTGATGGGCTCAGCCTGGGCCAGCAATGGGTTCATCTTGCAGCTGGCAGGCATTGGCTCAACTGGGTTGGGAGAAGCTTCCAGCAGCTGCTCATAGAAGCCATCCTTGTAGCCTCTTCACAACTGAAACCTCACTGTGGAAACTCAGTGCAAAGTGGAATAGCACAAAAAAAAAAAAAAATCACTATTGGAGCTAATAAAAGAATAAGATGCTCAATTACAAAGTATCATTACAGTAATAGGCCAAAGCAAGTATGTCCAGCTGGCACCTTTTTGGCAGGATTTATTTAATATCATGAACCCAGATGGTCTCTAGCTCTCAAATGATTTGAAGGACTCCTAATAACCTTAACGACACCCACTAGGTTTCTGAGACTGTGCCTCATACGTGATTCATCCAACTCACAGTCTTGGCACACTGGTCAAGATCTAGATTGGAAACACACCAAGGCTTAGGGGTTAAGAGGATCTGTGGTTCTGCTTTGAGCTATTTGAGACGTGAGAGATTAATTGTATAATGCAGAGCTGAGCTGGATTCCAAGTCACACAAACATGCTGGATCCAGGGCTTTGTGTCAGACTTTGTAGTGCCGGGAAGTGTGAGAGGCAGGAGAGAAAGTATCATGTTAAGCTGTCTTATTGTATAGTGTGATGCAAAGCACCAACAGACTACAGTGATTAAATACCCAGTTGAACTTAGGGTATAAAGAGATATTGGTCTTCCCAGAGACCAGGCAATTCACTAAATCATGGTGCATCTCTCTGAGCCGACATATAAGCTTCCATAGAGAAAGCAACCACATGTAGCTGTGGTTTTCCAGGCTAACAGGCTTTTTGGTGCATAAATTTCTTCTGTTGATGATTTGGGATTTGCACAGTAGTTTTCTAAAAGTAAATGCTCTTTCTCATGTGGACACATAGGGGTGAAGGCATCATATCCTGGTATTTTGTTGCCAGGTGTCATTAAGAATAATGGCTGGATCTTAATTGGCACAGCCCAGCATGTGCCAGAATTCCCGGTAAAATAAAGTAAAGCCCTGATGAATCTTACTAATCCACACTTGCAAGTGCAACTTGATTTTCTCCTCTGCTTTCAGTGATGAAGAAAAAGTGAAGAGCAATAAAGGTGAGTGGGTCTGGGAGCTTTATATCAGGCAAAGGAGAGAAAGGTAGGGAAATCAGGGACTTTCATGATCTGTTTTATTCCATATAGAACTGTGAAATTCCTGGACTTTGAACCTTCTTGACTTTTCTTTCTGACACTCTTGTCCTCCATGGAAATCAATGGTAAGGCATTTATTGATTCAAGATGAGATTTCAAACTCTCTGTTTGCCCACTTCTTTTCCCTGTCCCCATCCCTCTCTAGTGCTCTGGCTCCTAAGAAAACACAGCAAGTCTGTTTGGATTATTCAGCCAACAAAATAAGCAACATAGCAGAGACCTGCAGAGTAGAGGCCAAAGAACAGCCTTGATTTTTTTCTCCCTGAGGAAACAGTTTGAATCTTTTCTATATTAAAGAGTGGGGAGAGCTTTTCCTCTTTTGAAAATGACTTGGAGGTGAATCTGCATATAACATTGCTGAGGGATGTTTTGGGGACTCAGCCAGCTTACCTGCCAAAGACCATTTAAAAAATACTCTCAATAATTTTACAGAAGGATTCTTTTATTACGTAGTCTAGTGCAGTAAAACTCCTCTGCAGTATCTGAAGAGATAATTTTCTATTATCTGCCAGAAGCCTTTTAATAAAGGTGAAAAAGAGTGCTGCACTGTTTTATTGGCTGAGCTTCATCCTGCAAACACAGAGAAGTACCACCTAGGGCTCTGACAAACAAGCATCTTTGAAGTACTGTGGTATTGAAGCAGCCCCTGTGGTAGCTCAATACCCTCTCCTGATAATTTTTATTTTACATCATGCTTCAGAAGGAGGAACAACAGGTTTATCCCCTTCTTTTTTCTCTATTTCTTGTTGGGAATAAGAATGGAATCAGATCACTTGAGTGTGCTGCTGCAATGAAATATTAGAAATGTTAATTGCATTAAATCCTGTTTGCCTTCTTCCTTTCTTTCTAGAAAGGAATCAAGTAATTACTGTGCAGTGGGTGCCTCCCAGTATCGCAGCTCAGACTTCCAGATGTAAATCAGCAAAGTGGGGAAGTGTAAAGGTCACAGGAAGGAAGAAAGGGAAGATAGCTCTCTGACAGCAGAGGTTTTAAGTGCAATAAACACTTGAAAATTCACTCTGTTTGAAAATCTAGAGTGCATTTCAGAACAAAGCTTGAGGGATATGTTCTTGCTGGACCTCCCACTAACTTCAGGAGGACTGAGTTTACCTCCATAGTATTTGGATGTATCTGGCCCTATCGGTGGGCTGGTAAAACCTTTACAGTCCATCCCATACGGCCCTTGGACAAAGGCAAGCTGCCTTAGAAGCTTTCTTATTTCTCTAATAAAGACTTTTTTACCTTTGAATGCTCAGTTTCTGGATCTCTGCAGTAAAGAGAGACAATATTCAGAATATTTTCAAGTCTGCTACCAACAGCCTCACTTTTCTGAATTGTCTTTCTCACACCCTTAGGAACAGCCCATGGACCACATTGAAACCATGGGAATATGGTAATAGAGAGCAATAGTTTCTGTATCTGTATCCCAACCTTTCCTGTGCACTGCCTGCACTTCTCTGGGGATGCCAGATGGCTCCTGATGGAAACTTAACAGACAGAAAGAAAATTTGATGGTTTCTGGTGCTTCCTTCAATCCCTGTTATAAGACACTTTGTAGTACTAATGCTTGGGCTGGGTTTTGGCCAGAACTCTCAGTGCCCAGGAGGTTTCACCACCATGAGTGCAGCAGTCAGGCTAGGAGCAGGTTCCTGCCCTCATTGCAGCCTGGAGCTGCTCTTCGTGATGGCAGGAAGGTAGCAGAAAGCTTCACCTTGCTGTCTCTCTGCTTGCAAATCCCAAACTGTCTCAAATCTTTGCTTTCAAGTTCTCTCCCCACTCTTTGGAGGAGAGATGCAAAGTTGACTTCATGGCTAAGCTTTGCTCAATGAAGTTCCTTTTTATACTTTTTTCCCTCTCTTTCTCTTCATCTTTACATGATTTTTGTGTTTGGGAAGCAACTACAGATTTCCCTTGTGGTTTTTTGCAACATTACTGTAATAATTGCCTACACTGCTAACTATACCAAAAGCGATCTTATGGAGGTCATTTATTATTTTTTTATGCATGTTAACTGTATAAATAACGATTTGTAAAATTAGGCAGAAGTTACATTAAATTGAGCAGCGGTTAAATCTTGACACTGTTTATATTTCTCGTCTACAATAATTAAACTTCCCTTTCATTTAGAAGGCCATGTACAGACAGTTGTAATATGTTTAATATTTTTATAGCAAGTAATTTAACTCAGAATTTCACTAAATTAATTGCAAAGTGTAAACTTTATTTAAGATTCTCCAAGTGAATGTACAGTTATGTGGTAGTAAAGAATTAATATTGTATATCTTTGGAAGGGCATTAGCTTGAAATTGTCAGCCAATTTCTCATAATATTCAATGGTGAATCATTATTTAAATGTTAGGTATTACTCCAAGACATTAGTCCACATGCCAGCAGCTGAGAGACTGCGAATTGCCTTCATGTCAAACAAGCTGTGATGGATGGGTGTCTTTGGCTTCCAGAGGCAGCAAAGCTCAGGATGAGAATGAAAGGGACTAAAGGAGGGAGAAAGGTGTGAATGTGAATATTGAAGAGGAAGATTTTCAGACATACGGAGAATCTGTACCAAAATTCACCCTGAAGGACATAAATATAAAACAAGGCATTTAAGTGTTTCTAGTGAAATATAGAAGGTGTGTATTAATCTGTGAATCACAGGGGGCTGTAGGATTGGTTTGGTTTAATGACGTTGGTGCACTGGAAAAGACAACCCTATCTTGGTCTGAGCCAGATGTGAGTCCTGAGCAGAGCCGAGGCTGGGAAACTGTCCAACCAAGCTGCACCAAGTAATTTGCCAATGTGGGTTCTGGATCATGGAAAAATACCTGTGTGAAGAGCTGTTCCTTTAGATCAAACACACTGTTAAGTTTCCCTAAATATAAGCCTGGGGCTCTGATATTGAAGGGGACAGAGAAAATGCGGAAGAGTAGGAAATAGGCTCAGTATCCAGAATTCACACTAGGTCTTTGTGATATCTGGCATGGGCAATGTTTGGCTCACAGAAATTTGTCTGGGCAAGGCAAGGTGTTGAATGCAGCAGTGCTGGTGACAGCTGAGGTGATTTTCTTCCTCATGACCTTTAGCCTAGGTTGGCAGTTCCTGGTGTCACACTTTAGGTGCCAGATCAAGCACCTGTGAACAATTACATCCAATTCAGCCTAAACTCCAATCACAACTCCAGTCTGACATCCTGCCTTCCTACAGTGACTCAGATACTGCATCCTCCCTGATTTTCCCCTTCATATTCTTTCGGAGTGTTATTTGACACTGGTCTAAGAAATATTTCTGCCTCACAAATGTCTACATTTGTTGGTGACTTAAAATCATCTTTACTTGCAAGTGTCAGAGCCCAAAAGTTATCTGGATAGAGAAGTGCTCTCTGAAAGCAGATATTATTCCATAGAAGATCTTTGCATCTTTTGAGTTTCCTTTTTCACCCTTGCATTTCCTTGGTCTCTCATATTCAGCTGAGAGACTCTGCTGCTTTTCTATGGAAGCCTGGACATGCTCCAAACAGGGAGAGTTTTTCTGCCTATATGTCTTTAAAGACTGAGAGCAGTAAAAATTTCAAGTTACCAAAGAAAGCCAAGTCCATTTATCAACATATTTCCCACAGCAAAAGGGTTATGACTCTGAACAGCCTGGAGTTAAAGCTCTAGAGCTCCATGCATGGAAGTGTATCCGCTCATTAAAAGCCTATATGAAAATTTAATGAGAACACACCCAAAAACTTTGATGACCAATAATGTCTGTTGTCTCATTTAATGCTCAAGGTGATATTAAACATTTTTAAATTCATTAGACACTCCCTGTCAAAGCAGATTTTATTTGAAAGATAAATGACTGCCTAGCATACAGAAGATATATTTATTTGTGAGGAGACATAATTTTAACCTGAAAATCACTTCATCACAGGGTTTGGCATTTTTTTTATTCACTTTCAATTCTGTAACTAAATGCTTGTGGCTATACAGAGAGATCTACTGAACAGAATACTCAGTATTTAAAATGTACTGGAATTCCCTCTTCCCAGAGATCAGCTGCTACAGTTGGTTAATGAGAAACTGCAAATGGGGAATGAACACATCTCCTTCCCTATGTTCTGGCAGTGCACACAAGACTCTTTCCTTCTTTCCCCTGAGGTTAGTGTGGAGGAAACAACATCATAATTCAAAACAGGTGCAAGCAGTGGTTTAGCAAATTCCTTCCATTTTCAGCTCTTGACAATTGGCCGAGTTTCATATGTGCTTAAACTCTCAAATTGTAGGTTTATCAGATGCTGACACTGGTTGTATTTATATACCTGAATACTCAAGAACATCTGCTGTACTGAAATTCATCATTCAAAAGACTTAATTAAAATAATGCTGAATTGGAGACTCAGCATGCATTACCAAAGTGCGTATTTGTTTTGCTACAATCAATTAAGAATGTATTCATGAAAACAACTCCTGCAACAAAATCTGTATGTTTAATCCTTATGCTAATCTCCTCAGAATTTGTTGTACTGTTTCAGAGGCAGTCAATTGAAGACTTTATTTTCTTTAATAAAACTGCATAACATGTTTTCATTAACTCAACAAGAGGTAAATCAGAATTGATGTCTAGTATAAACAGAGAGGAAATCTAGACTGAGGCATTTTGGTAATAGACAGTAACCTATACTTGGAGCTGGCTAAGCATCTTTCCAGTTAGGATATTACTGAGCATTAAAAATGCTCATTAAAACCTAAGTGTTAAAAGATGCTTTGCTGTCCAAGCACACATTGTCTCTGTTATTTACTATTCTTTCATTGATTTAGGAGATTAAGAAATCTAAGCACAATCAATAACCTACTCACACATAATCTGATTTATCTCCGTCACCAATGGGGTGTCATTTATAATGTTATAGCCTACCACAGCCACTTGTATTACATGCTGTGCTTGAATTGGAGTGGCAACTGTGTGTGGCATTTAGGAGTCAATCGTTACCTTTTTAGTTCTCTAATGAGAAAATGTATGCACGTTTGCTTTCTTGAAGTAACCCAACTTTTGGAAACCAGCATTTGGAGCTGCCATTTGTAAATGAAAATGTTCCACTTTCTCAGAAACAAACACTGAGAGGTAGGTTATGATGCAGCTGAGAGGTTTAGGAGTAAATGAGGAAGATCAGCAGTGGATGTAGAACGGGATTTTATATAAGGAAAGGCTTAAATGAGAAATTTCCAACACACAGGCAAAGCCTGTAGTTTGGGGTCTCTGCCTCCTTGTCTGTGCTATGATTGTTTTGCAGATTAAAGCCTCACTCAGGACAGAGATCAAAGCTTGTGTCTAATAGGGGTCAGTGATGCTGGCATTTTCTTTCTGCCTGAGATGCCACTGAATGAGAATCAAAAGGAGCAAGCTGCCTAAAATCGAGCCGCAAACAACGTAAAACTTCTACCTTCCTTTATAGGATCTCTGTGGGTTTTGGCAGGGCCATTTCTGCCAGCAGCATAAGCTAAACCTGGCCTTACTGACACAGCTCTCTGGGAAGGCACCTGGAGCCATGTGTGCACACATCCAGATGAGAGGATCAGCAGGAGGAAGAGGTGCAAGAGCTTTGGTTGAACTGAGAAATACATGGGACAACCTCTGGGACCAAGAAGGAGCAGCAGGAGGATTTGCAGCTTGCCAGTATTGAAAGTATCTCTCATTTTAGCAGCTGTTTTCCCCAGGTTTGCCTTGGACAGGGGTCACGCGCAAGGTTTGCACTCACAGCAGCAGAGATCTGCCTCACATAACAGAATCATCTGCTGTGGAAAGTGTCTGAGAACCACTGGGAAGATGCAAATAGGAATGGCAAAGTTTAATTGCTAACATTGCAGGAAAGGAGAGCTAATGGCTGGCTCTCAGCAGGGGAAATTAATGAACAACTCATAAAAAACTGCACTGGCTAGTAGTTGTCCGAGGAACCATTGCCTGTGTGGCTTCCATGGGATGCTTTAGTCTACCAGCAAAACCATCTAATGAAAAAATTGGAGGGCCAGAAAGTGGCCCACGCCTTCAAGACCCTGGGGGCTAACAGGATGTGGTTCAAGGACTATATCTCTTCATTCCCGCCCTCCATAAATCTTCAGTTCAGGGCCAGTGACTTGAAGGCAAAATTTTGCCCTTTGACAAATAAAATTTGATTTATTTTCCTTCCTTTCCACAACTTTGCACCCAAACTGAAGAAATCCTTGCCTGCTGTGACTGTTGGAAGGCTGACTTTGTGAGGATTTACTGTGAGCAAGGTGAGTACTGGCATCCCTGCATGCAGAAGATGGCTTTCTCAGAAAGGGAAGGAGGAAAGAACATGAGCAGGCAGATTAAGGAAGAAGAAAGTGCTAAATGAAAAGAAGCCTGAGCTGTGAGTTTCTGGCTGTACCCCATGTTTTGGGGACTAAGTCAAGAGATTTATCAGCAAACACAAATTTTATACTTTACTGAAATTGAGAAGAATTTGTGCAATTCTGAGCATCACATAAAAATACAAAAGGTTACTTTTCTATGGGGAAGGTCTAAATAGCAGCTTCTATTTCTGAGCCAGACACTGCTGCCTGGAATGTTACAGAGCAAGCTGCTTAATCCCTCTCCACTCATTAAAAGTCTCCAAGTACTGCCAAACTTGTGATTCCCTGAGGGAAAGAGCCAGCAGGGCCACCTCTGAGGAAAATTTTCTCAGACAGTTCTGTCCAGGCAAAACACATTGGAGGGTATTCAAGTTTTCCCAGAAGGTCTGGCAGGTCTCTGGGACTTATTGTCGAAATGTACTTTGTTGTGGTAAAGCCACTCTTTGCTGTCCTGATGGGATGACAGAGCTGACAGACAAGGTTGAGCAGTAGGTCCTGGGTTCAATCTAAATTGTAGGGAAGAAACACTGCTCAGGATGCAAGGAACTTTGTCATGTTAAATGAACAGTTCTATTTAGGAAGAGCTTTCCTAGTTGATTAGAATAACATTTGCACACTCCAATACATGGGAAATCAGTAGGCATTGAAAAATGAAGCCATCTTTTTCACCTTTGGCAAGGTTGTAAAAATGGTCGTACAAAGAAAGTTTCTCCATAACTTCTCAGTGGTTATGGAGGGACTTTGTAGTTGGACCTTGGTATTTTCTAAGGTCTTAACAGCATATAATTTATGTCAATTCTAACAAAGAAAGCATATTCTTCAAGTTCTCTGATTTCTTTCACTATATTATTTTAATTCCAGGCTAATGAGTGTAGGTATGTGGTATTTGCCAACCTGCATCAGACCAGGAATTTATTAACTATTTCCAGTAGCCAGCCCTAAGGAGCAGAAGATCCTAAATGCTGAGAAAAGGAGAACATGACAATTATTTCTGGATCTGTATCACATACACCGTCCTGTTCGGAAGCAACTCATCAAGTTACTGGTATTATCATGCATTTACTAGTTATTTACAGTCTAGGTAGTCAATTTTTCACCTGAAGTTCTTTCACATTGAATTTCACAGGCCAAGCTGTCCACATGAAATGCTATTTGTGTATGCTGCAGATTTATGTACCTTTCACTTCCTTGCTCTTTTATTAACCAGAAGGTACAAAGACTTAAAAAAAAGTAGTTGAAAATAAAATCGATGGAAAGAGATCTCATTTCAAACTGGCCATTTATAATTTCTCTGGCAAGAAAATGGCTGGATAAATGAGAACATGTTCCAAGCTACTAAAGTGACAAGGCATATTATTCCTGGGGACAAATGTTTATTCTAGTTTATCTGTTACTTTCAACTCCAGTGCTTGATTGGGGCCCCTGATAACTCATATTGGGATAAAACAAGTAGCCTCAAGTTAATAATTTTTCTTTCTGCTAATCTTTTTATTTCAAAAAATACCAGACACTTGGCATTTTCCATCACAACTTGCAGTATCAGATTGGAAAAGGATTAAGTCCGTACAGTGATACTATGAAAACAGAGTAAAGACAACCTGGAACAGAAATTAAATAAAAATGTCTTGGGAAATATAAAAATAGATTTCAGCAAGATAAACAATAATAGTATTTTGGAGGATGAGTGGTTTCCTGAGTAAAGCATTAACCTTTCACCTTCAGGATATCAATAAACAGTGGGATCCTATGACAAGGATTGATTTAAACAACTTGGCTTCCTCCCTTTCTAGCCCGTATGGTTGCTATGTTGCAGATCCCTGAAATGAGAGACCTCCTCAGAAGTAGTGCCCTGGAGATACAAAACTCCTTCTGGCAAAAAAACCCACTAGGCGTTTCAGAGCAGGGTTGAAGGTGAATCATGTTATTACTGGCTTTAATTAGCACTTCCACAAGCTGCAGAATTCTTTACCTGCAGCTGGATTGCACTTAGAAAGGTGTGAAAGCCCTATTGCCTTTGTAAACATCAAAGACATTAATTTATAATCTGATCTTTTAACCAATCCCTCCTGCTGATCAGAGAAAGTGAGGGCAAACAGTTCCGAAGGAAAAAAAAAAATGAAGTGACTGTGGAATATGGGATTTATTATTTATTATTCTAGATTGATATGTATTTATTATTTAGTTTGTTAGTTCTCTGGGACTTATGCCTATCCTCTTGCACCTAGCTCTCAGTTGGTGCTACATAAATAAGTCATTATTGTTAATATTTGATAAGGGTAGCTGAAAGATCACTGTGAGCAATAATCAATGAGACTTCTTGATTCTCAATTCTGCTTTGGCTTCCACCACTTTTATACCACTGGAATTTCACCACCTTCTTTGGGAATGCTCCTGTCTTGCAGCAGAGAACCAAGGTGAAAATCAAGACATTTCTGTCTAAATGGTCTGGGGAGCAATTAATAAATATAGGCTTTGTAAACTCTATGCATGTTGTATAATATGAGAATATAACTGACTAAGGGATCAATCCACAGCAAATCAAAATGGAAGATATTGCTTTTTTGTCATCAGGGCAAAGGCTGGTTTATACCAGGCTAAAATCTTTCTAGAGGTTGTTGACTGATTCACTTCTATAAAAATTACCTCCTGGGATGCTCCTTTACTAAGATGCTTTGTGCATTCTGTTGCGTAACCAGAACAGAACACACTGGCTGGCCAGTGAAATGAGCACCAGAAGTCTTTGCTGTCCAAGAGCTGGGTAGAATTAGCAGTCTTAGGGTCTGTGTCACCTATGAGTTTCCCATGTGTTAGCAGAGTCCTGGTGCTGCTGGCTGGCTGACATGTGCACTCATTTGAGAAAGCAAGGGGGGAATTTTAAAAGGGGTTCTCAACTCAAACAAGCCTCTTTGACTTACAGCAGCATGGCAGAGCCATTTACAGATGAAACTTAGCCAGACCCAACACAATTTTACCTGTTTTCCCTGTCACATTCTGCCATCTATCCTTAACCCTCCAGTATCCTATCCAAGTAGTGGATCCTTTTGCCTGGGCAGAAGATGCACTGTGGCCCAATTTATCCTTTCTCTGGTGACAGTCAGCCTGTACAAGGGGATTAATTATCTGGAACAAAAAGCCACTATGTCTCCAATCATGGCTCTCTGTCAACATCATTTTATGTATGAATTGGAGGGAGTCTGTGGATTTTCCTTTAAGACGAAGAGCAGGAGGCATCGAAGGTGTTGTTTGGGTCCCAGCTGAGCTGCACATGACAAATGAAAGGCTGTACTGTGTCCTAATCCTTTTGTGCCTTAGTGCCTTTGAGCCTCATCTGCTTTTTATTCTGAACAAAGCTCATATTTCTCATTTGTCTCCTCTATTTCAGGAGACATGCTCAGGGACTTTCCGATTTGTAGCTTAGCCAGAGAAACTGGAGAGTTTCCCTGAAGACAAAATCCTCTCTGCTTTCTTTCACTGCCCTCAGTTTGGCATGTATTTAATTAGAGATAGTGAAATTGTAAAAGCATCTAACACAATATGGGCAAAGGCCAAAACCACAGATAAAAGCAGAAGCTTTTCTGAATTATTCGACTCAAGATGAATTCTAAAAAGCAAATGTTTCTGGCCTTTGTGGTCCAATGGGACCCTTCTTGGACAATTTTTGGAGGCTTTTCACCAAGACTGTTTTGAACACTGAGTGTAAGGTGACCAGCAAAGTGGGAGCAAAGAGAAGGACAGAAGATCGGGCTCCTGGTAGGTCTGCTCCCTCTTGCTGAAAATGTTTTGATCAGACTTTCTGATTATGTCTCTCACCTTAATGAGTATTTGTTATCAAACAAAGAAGCATTTTCCATGTAATTTCACTGTCTCATTCAGGAAGTTGTCTATCTTTTGCCGATCCTTGTTCTTCTGGGCTTTTTGGAGCACCATGCAGACAAGAGGGACATGAAGTTGCCAGTTGCTTGGTAAAGCCCTTTGCTCTCAGAGGAGAAAATATGCTTTTGGGAGCTTAATTCTCTGAGCTGTTCACCCAGTTTGGCTGCAGCAATTCCCCAGAGCTCGCAAAAAAATTGTTTTCCTACCCATTTTGTCACTTTCATAGATACACCAAGCCTGGGAATCCCCTGGGATTTTTCTGCACACACAAAATGCACCAGTCACTGAATATCACTCTCAGCAAGAGTAAGACAAGAGTCTTTATGTATGTAGAAAATACTTTTTTTTCTTTCCTCTTTTGTTTATTAGTTTGGTTTTGTTTCTTGTTGTTTGTTTGTTTGTGTTTTTTTTTACTTTCCCCCTCTCGAGTTTTCAATGATCCTTGCAGTTGATTGAAATCTGCAGGACTGAAACCAAGACTTGAATGAATTAACCAGGAGGAATTTCCACCTCATTCTTTGATGCAGAACATTTCATACATACAAGTAGTTGGTCAAAGAAAGAACGCAGCATACATGTTTTAGAGCCTAGTTGTGCTCAGGACATACCCTGTCCTCATTCCTTTGAGTAGAATTTCACTGAGAGCAGGAAGAGTTTTGCACAGATGTGAGTCTCTGTTGAAATGGTAAAACCAACTATTTATTCATAAGCTATTGGATGTAAGAGAGGAAAGACTCATTTTAGGGGAAAAAACAGTGACACGTCCTGCTTTTACTAGCCGGGCCATCACATGCATTTTACATGATGGGGAGAGACCCCTGAAATCAGTAGGCCAAGGAGAGATGCCCTCCATTTCCTCAATTTATAATAACACCATTCAAAAGTGAACAATCAGTGATGGGTGTTTTTGCATTTAAAACTCACTTTCAGAGGGATCCATTATGCTGTTCCAACCACGTGGTGTTAAACGGCGCACACGAGCATTAAGCAGGTGTTTGCAGAACGCCTCTGCAAGTGATGTGCTCCACAAGTCTTCATCCCCTTTGTCAGGGCTGACAGCTATGGCTGAAGGATGGGTAATGTCGTGCTGCCCAGAGCTCTGCTCCTTCGAGCTGCAGAAGCAGGCAGCGTTAGAATGTGGAGTTGCAGAAGCAGTAGGATGCAGTGACTGATAACTCCGAAGAGGGCCCATATGGCAGGATGGCTGTACTTATAAATATTTCAAATGTCAATTCACAAGGCTGCAATCACACCAAGCTGTTTGTGTTATTCTGAATAATTGCTAGCAAACTATAACAAAATATTTGTCATACTAGAATAACACATATAAATTTAACTGCTATATGCACCAAGCTTTTCTCCAGATAATATATTTTATTAGGTCAATAAAAACAACAGAGGCAGCATGGTTGCAGGGAATTTGTAAATAATTACCTGTGAAAACTCCTTCATGCTTACCTTTCCTGCTGAAAAGTTTATAGAATTTCATGTCTTTTCCCCAGTGAGGATAGACTAGTGTGACAGCAAGCCAAAATCAAGGTAATCAGGGCCTGCTAAGGCGTTACTTAGTTTTATTTTTCTCCATTACCATTTGCACATGTACTTATATGATTATGTTGGCTGTCATCAGTTATTACTAATGCACAGCCATGCAGATGCAGTGACAGAATGCTGGGAATATGGTGCTTTCCTCACTACTATCTTTGAAGCACTTTGGATGTTTTGTGCAGCTCTAGCCCTGAGATGAGAAGAGCTGAACTGAGTGAGGCACAGTTTACAAACAGCAATTTCCACAGCAGCACTGGAGGGGGTAAGCAGAATCAACTGTAGCTCCCCAAAAGGGCTTGCTGCTCTGTTGCTGATAATGGGCTTATTTTGCCCTCCCCAGTTACAGTGCACTCATGGAAAGGTTAAGCAATTTGTGATTGATTTACATAATATTATACCCCCTCCCCTTGGCTGGGAAGTGAAAACAGAAGAGGATTTTTGGAGTCATATAACATCCATGGCATTTTGAAACAGGCTTTAAATGATTTTTACCTTTCAGTTGCTTATTATGACCTCTAAACTGCTGACACTTCTGTAAGAATTTCAGTACTATTCCAGGAACAGAAATGACAGAATTGCACATGGAGCCAGCAAAATTAAGACCCATTCATGTGATAATCCTTCCTGAGCAACCCTGCATATAATCCTAGTAATTCTGGACAAAGAGGAAGGTATTTATGTCTTGTCAAGCTTCCAAGGCTATTTTCCTGTCTTCTGACAACTGAAGGGTCAAACAGTCATTGACTTACAAATGTGGAACAACGTCTTACAGCAAGAAAAACTGATGTTCCTCACCGTGCTGAGGATAAAGACACTAAAGTGTTCACAACTGCAGATACAATTTAATGTTTGTGCATGGCTTGCAGTGTTTTGCATACTGAGCAAGTAACCTGCTCTTAGCATGTCATCCTCTCAGCTCCCCTTAGCTGTGCCCACATGTCCCAGCATGGCTTACACCTCTATTTTGCATGAGCCTGAACCTTAGCTCAGGAAAGAATTGGAGGCACCATGCAACACCACAACTTTCCTCCAGCCAAAACCCTGAAACACAGTCAGCAGACCTGTTAGGTAGCTTCACGTAGGAGAACTGCAGAACTATGTGAGGTCAAAGACAAGACATACTCCTGGCAGAAAGGGTTTGTGCCGAGCGGGAAGAAAACAGGAGAGCAACTGCAGCCTCTTGGCAAGGTGGAATTGCCATCCTGAGGAAAAGGGATCTGGTGCTGGACATAGAGGAGGGCAGAGGAGAATGGTTTGTCATGCTTAGCAAGGGACAGTGTACAGGTAATCCCACCCTGCTAATTTTTCTATCTATTCAAGGCTCCTTTGTGCAACACTTGGAAGAGACCAGAGGCTCTGCTAACAGAGTGTACTGTTGCTCTTCCTGTGATGTAGGTGAGAATTCACAGAATGAACAGCGTATGTTCAGCTTCACCAAGGTGCAGCAGAATGGCATGCAAAGTACACAGAATATTTAGGAACAAACATTTTGGGATGAACTTCTCAACCCTGACCCATGTCCTGAACAAAAGATAAAGACTGGAAGAAACCATCCCCTGTGAAATGTCTAGTAGATAATATAATGTTTTCAGTGGCAAGGACTGTGAGGCACACAACAGATTGTCTGACAAGATTATGTAGTCTCCAGCACTAGCTGTCTTTAAGGGTAGATGAGACAAACAGCTATCAGCAATGACTGAGATGTAATTATCCCTGCCTTGTGGCAGAGGGATTCATTGGATGAGTTTTACCAGCCCCGTTCTCTGCATCTGTGACAAGAGTTTGCAGAACTGGGGTCCAAGCCCAGAGCTATTTTTCCCTCTGTCAGTGGGAGCATCAACCAGGATTTAAAAAAAAACAGGTTACAAAATGCTGCCAGACTGTTCTCATCAGCCAATACCCTGGGTGAGCATGTGACTGCTCACCTCACCACACTCCCACACCCTGAGTGACGTGTGACAAGAGGAGAGAATATTCAACAGAAAATGCGTATGGGGTATAGTCACTATATAAATGTCACAAACACATTGAAGGTGGCAGTAACGTGAAAAGGTTACACTGATTTAGCAACGAAAGATGGCTTCACAGGGTTGATTCAGCTCTAGTAATGAAAGCTGAATGATTGCCCACACAAGCACTATTAACAGTCATGAATCTTCTCACTCTACTTCCTTTCTCTTTTACTGGGATTAGGATTTCCATCTCTTAGGTAGTTAAAATCTCACATAGCCACTTGGGAAGAATACCATTTAATCATTTAGGATTGTGATGGTGATCTTTTTCTCTCTGAATGTGAGAAGAGTTTTCAGATGTGTTCAGCATACTGCACCATAGTGCCTACCCTTTTCTTGTTCAGAGATGGTGAAGGAAAAGAATTATAGTGCTGAATAATCCACTTCAAAGCAAACACAACTTCTTCCTGAGGGATCTCTCTCTGGTCAAAAGTATTTGAGAACATTCCCAGCTGTAAGGTAATTCTTTACCAGTCTACCAGCCACCATAAATATCTATATTGTAAGGCTGGGACTGAGAGGCCAGCAAGATCCAGGCAGAGTTGGAAGCACAAGGTACAGGTAAATGCAGAGATCCCCTAAAAGCCATGCTAGAACAGTGAGACAGGATTGCAGTCACTGCTGCTTGTGTTTGCTGAAGTGCTGCTGAACTCAAATCACTCAGAGAGGAAATCTAAAGCCATTCCACTGCCTCATTCTTGCAGGAGACTCTGGAACATCTATTGTTGCACTTGGAGGGACTGATGTTCCCAACCCACCAGGTAGTCTGTCCCTCACATTGAGGTCTGATCTTGAAGGCCTTCATTGTTATTTTTCATTGACTTCACTGGATTCTTTGACTGGGTGACAACTTAAACTTTTGAGGAGGAAAGTATTATTTCTGAAGGGGTGTTTACTTGAATCTGAGATTGTGGGGACTGTAGAATGTTTTGACTACATTAGAGGAAATAATGGGTATACTATAGCAGTTTGAGGGTAGGAACAAGCTTTTCTCAGTGGTGGACTTTTTGATTGACATTGTGTGTGCAGATGCTAGATAATAAGTCAGACATCAGTTTCTCCATAAATAGGGTGAGCTATTCAAAGCAGCTCCTCTAGCATACAATTTAAGGGGTTGAAAAATTCCTCCCAACAACAACCCACAGAGATATGCTTTACTGTAATAAACCATATGTTGTTTCTTCCAGGAGTCAATCATCCCTGCTTTCAAATCGAGAAACTTAAAATCTGCAGCCACTTACCTAGTAAAGCGCAGTAAATGTTCATTCTCAGAATCTAATGTATTATTAATACCGTGAGAAAGGTATTGTAGTATATTTATATACTGTACATTTTTGCTAAAACATATGGGAAAGAACACAGATGCTGTCCAGCTCCCTAATCAATACCAATGATCATTACAGCCTTATACAACAGAGCAGCACTTACTGCCAATGAATTCCAGCTTTTAATCTGTGTTCCTGAAGTATTCATAAATCTGTTTCACCCCTAAATGCAGTGAAAAACTGAAGTCACAACCTGCAAGACATCTGTGATTTATCCTTTTGGGCTTCCAACAATGAGATCAGAGTCATTACAATCTAAGGCAAGGTGGGTGGCTAATAAATCTGTTGCTGATTTATACGTAGACCATGGTGTTGCATTGCTAATTTGCAAAGAAAACAACCTGTAATTGTGTGCTTAATGGCATATTGTGGTTGTGGGTGGAATATTATCCTTGACGGGATTTAAAGCACCATAGTATGTGTGTTGTTAAGGCTAAACCCTGATCCACACTGCCAGAAGCCAGGTAGACACAGAAGAGCCAGCTAGGATGACCAGACCACTTCTGGAAAGGAATATATGGGAGGCAGTAAACAAGAGATGGACTTATATATGGGGATGTAGGCCCCAGCTTGTCTAGGAAAACAAGGTATGCCAATAAAGATAAGATGTTTTTATCAGTGAGAAAGACTGGCAGGCAGCTCCCAGTTCAGAGCGCGTGAAGTGAAGAGCAAAAGAGACCCTATATCTGATAAGGAAGGGACCTGGCAGGTAATCTCATGAGGTAATAGTTATTTTAAGGAACTAAACAACAAGGAATGGCAAGTTCTCAGGAGTCACAGGCATCATTGCACTCCGTGAAAACAACAGGCTAAGTGAGTTCCTGTCCTTATCAGCCTCTGTCTTGAGTTAGCCAAGATGGGTTCTTAAACCTCCTTAGGGCTGGAGGAACTGTAGACAGCTGATCCACGCTTGCAGTTTTAAAGATGAATGTATGTCTAACTTGCATAGGAAGGCTTATTGTTGGGAATGGTTCTATGGAATTCACCTGAAATAACTTTACCTTCCCTTACAACCACCAGACAACCCCATTCATCCACCTGCATCACAGCTGTGTCAGTCTGGGCTGACAGAAGTACTGGGGCCCCTGCCTTTCAGATGGAATAACTCCTCAGAGAGGAGCACCTAAGACAACAACAATGTGATGAAGACAGACTCCTAAGTGTTAAAAAGCCCAGAATGATGGAAGCTCACAGAGATCTTTCAGGCTCATCAGAATATGGTCTTTAGAAAAGTGGAATCATTTGGAAAAAACCAAAAAACAAAAAACAAACAAAACCAAAACAACCAAAACCAAACAAACAAAAAGACATTTACTGGCAAAATAATCAAAAATTATGTTACTGCCAGATTGTCAGCTTTATCAGCTATGGTGCCATTTTTGTCTTTTTGCAATGCCTTGCTTCATGCATACCAGTTTTGTGCCAGCAGAGAGGAGAGAAAAAGACTGCCTACATGTACCAGTGTATAGGAACATGAGTTTTGTGACTTCTAGAGCCACTGGTGACCACCTCTGGGCTATCCCAGTGCATCCATTCCAAGACAGTCATAAAAAAGCCTTTTAGAAGAGATGTACACACAATGGACCTACATATGTCAAAGATGTATTTCCTCATCTGTTTGTTCTTGTGACAGATGTTCTTGAATCCTTTTTTAGAACCAGTCTGCATCCCAGACATCCTGAAACCGCAGCCAAAGTATTTTTAGCTGTGCATTTCTATGGGGTCACTGATGTAAGGAGAGAGATTTAATTTCTAATATTTCTGGCCTTGAATATACCCAGGGAGCATTGTCACACTGAAGAGTTTTGGGGGGGGGTTGGCAGAATGGTGGGGGGGGTGTCTCCATGCCTTCCCCTGAGGCTGTGCGTGATGCAATATTTTTGTTCTACTTGAGTCACAAGAACCACAACAACCAAAGCATCACGTTTGTGAAAGATGAAAAGGTTATGCTTTAAAATAAGAATAGCTGAACCCAAAGCTGCACTGAAGCTATCTATAAGGTTA
Organism: Phainopepla nitens; assembly: GCA_013400175.1. Classification (NCBI taxonomy): domain Eukaryota; kingdom Metazoa; phylum Chordata; class Aves; order Passeriformes; family Bombycillidae; genus Phainopepla; species Phainopepla nitens. The sequence continues at coordinate 457,799 of VXBQ01010235.1, forward strand.
TGCAACTCAAAATGAAAACAGGACTTTCAGACCTGCTCCCTGCTGCATGACCATCTGCAGCATATACCCCACAGCTATGGCTGGCACTGTTTGGTAGTGTCACTTCAGCAGAGCTTTGAGCCTGGAATTCAGTCACGATTTGAGTGTGAGACATTCACAGCCTCCTCAGGCACAAGCATCAGAAAGGCACAAACTCTTGACCCACAACATGCAGCTCTGCTCAGGAGAGGGGTCATCTGCTGCTGAAGGTCTCATAAGAACAGCTTCCTGACAGTGCTCATGGAGCTGCTCTGCGGGCACAGGAGTTCCTCAGGCAGCTGTGCCCCACACTCCATGTGCTCTGGAGATCCAGCTTCTCCTCAGGCAAGATCAGGGCATCCATTGGACTCCTGCATATCAGAGCTGGGGCAGCTTGCAACCTGGATGTACCGCTGTGGAAAAGCGGTGAAGGGAGGATGACTTTGAAATTAATTTCCTAAACAAACAAAAGGTCTTAGTGTTGCCAGCCTCAAGAATTTACTTGCCATTATTCATTCTCCTGCTTTTCTTCAGGTATGAAAGGGCCTTAAACATGACATTGAAATATACACAGTGGTGGAGTCTCTTTCATTTGCTCATTTCCACTTTTTTATTTGGGTGGCTACTGAGCTTTTATGGTTTGTACACTTAAGCCTTGCCTTGTTCAAACCTCTTCCTCTGGCCACACACAAGTAAAACCACAGTGGCTTTGGGCTTCAACTTAAAGGGAGGGAGAATTTCCAGTACTGCTTGAGAGGCAAGGATGTGGTTTGTCACTGAAGTTTGCCAGGTTCACATTTCCCCTCCTTCCATCTCTGAAAGCTCTCCAGAGCCTACCATCTCACCCAGAAATGTCCTTTTGCCTCGCTCATCCTTTGCAGGAAAGGGTCCTTGCCATGCAGAAAGTCCTTTAAATCCCCTACCAGAAGCTGTAGGAACTAAGGGAGGATGGGTGGTTTATTGCCAGGCATGTTATGGAGGTTACAATTTTCAAGGAAGCTTTTCAAATACATAGAAGAAATCCATGGCAGAACTGAGTGCGAAGTGTAATGTGTCTCCTCAGCCCTACTTCTTCCCCACTCAGTCACACTGCCATTGCAGGGCCTGCAAATGCCCAGTTACTGTAAGTAACTAGAAATGAAGGCTTATTTTGACTTCAGCACAGCCTGAGTAGATCTCAGCGATATGGGACTTCCTACAGTGTGCTTATCGCACTCAAATGAATTCAGCAGACATAACATCATATTTTGCCCAGTATTTAAAGTTCATGAGGCAATTTTCCTGAACTGTTCCCTGTATTACATAGTGAGGAGAAAGCTGCTCAGCTAAGCATTCAATCAACAAGCAGTTTCTAATCATCTCTTCTGGAAGATAAAACAAATAAAGGGAAATAGACAAATCCTATCTCCAGCAAACAGCCTGAACAGCTGATTTATATGCTGGGACATTTCTAAGGAGCATGGAAATACTGAGAAGTATTCTTCTTTTAAGGTAGAGAAACACTAAAATTGTACAGGCATAGAAACAGCCAAAACATCTAAAATCACAAAAACACAGAACAAGCTGAATTGGAAGAGACCTTCAAGGATCATTGAGTCCAACCCCTGGCCCTGCACAGCACCATCCCCAAGATTCACACCATGTGCTCAAGAGTATTTTCCAAACAACTTTTGAATTCTGTCAGGTTGTGACCTCTTCCCTGGCCATGATACCCAGAAATGTTCTCAGTTCCAGTTTTGCCATAAATTTGGAGACCAGAGTATACCATTCCAGGCTGTGCTGCGTCACCTTCCAACTGACTGAGGATGTATTTGATTCCTTCAAATCATTCCTCCAAGATCATTGATGAAGTTATTAATGACTGGCCCCAGTACCAAGCACTGGGGAAATATCTCTGATGTCGCCATTAAAGACCGAGGCAAAGAAGGCATTAATAATGCCTCAGCCTCTTCCTCATCCTTTTTTATGTTTTTACTATGTTTTCCCCCACATCTGTAAAGGATGGAGATTCTCCTTAGTCTTTCTTTTGCTGTGAATGTATTTGTAGAAATATTTTTTGTTATCTTTTATGACAGTAACCAGGTTAAATTCAAGCTGGATTTAAAGGATTCAACCCTTCTAACTTTCTTCCTGCACAGCCTCACAACATCTTTGTGCTTCTCCTATGCTATTTGCACCTTCCCCCAAAGGTCTTAAACCCTCAGCTTTTTTCCTACATTGAAGCCATTGCTCTCATCTCAGGCAAGCTGTTTCTGCTGACCACCACCCTTACTTCTCCAAGAAGCAAAAGCTATCACTTCATGATCTTTGGAAGCCAGAGCTAGCTTCCAAGCATCACATCACCGACAATTCCCTCTGTGCTCACAAACAGGTCTGAGAGGGCACCTTCCTGTCGGAGTTGCCCACAACCACAAGTTATATCTGTCACAGTCGAGATGGACACGATATACTTCAGAGAACTAAACTTTCCTCATGATGAATCACACAGCTTTCTGTTTCCTTCCACAGGCAGCACCACGCAGCCTTCAGAGGACTAAACTTTGTTTTTGCTGTTATTCCCCAGGCCCAGGAGTACAAAACACAGATTAAGTTCAGACCCTACCCTCGGGCCAAAACACACAGACTTCTTATTCCTTCTTTCTTCTGCATGACTGGCTAACTCCTCTGTGTTCCTCACCCAGCCACCAGACCCAGTTTGTCCCTCATATAACAGCTTAACTTCTCTGTCTCTGTCTCTGTCTCTGTCCCTCTCCCCACCACCTGATCCTTCCTCCTCTCAGCACATCAAGCAGACTCTGACTAACTCAGGACCAGCTCTCTTTTGTAGGACTTGTCCTTACTGGTTTCAGCTGTGGTTTGTCAAGGGCAAGACTTCTTCCACTCCTCTGTAATCAGCACAGCCACCCACACCTTCCCTTGTTCACTCCTCTCCAACTGTGTAAGGAAATTTTCTTCCACACACTCAGGAATCTTTCAGACTGGTTCCTCTCCGCTGCATTGCATTTTTAGCATGTGGTAAGTAGAAATCCCCCATGAGAACGAGTGCTAGAGACCTAAAAGACCACACTTTTGGGTGCACAAGGGCTTTTCTTCCTGAGGAGAGCTGAACCAGAGCAGGCTGCCAGAACACAGTGGGTCTCACCCTATGTTGGTGTCTCACCAAGTATTGGTGCTTGTGGACTGTTTTTTCCTCTCAGAGTCAGAGGCATGAGCTGTACTGAGTATTTCCCACATAAAACCATGCCAACATACCAAGTGCATTTCCAATAATTCAAAACAAGCCCCAACCCCTAGAAATCACAACAAAAATCCCTTATGCAAATGTCTATACAGATTAGGGGCAGCCCTCGGGCTCCTGGCAAATTGCCCTTAGCAAACTCAAGCTTTTGTCCTCCAGTTCAAAAGCAATGCAAAACACTCAATCCTTCCCTCAGGCAGCCCTTCCAGGGGGCAGAGGCTTCCTCTCAGTCCTGAATCTCATCCCAGTGTGGCAGTTCAGAGCATCTCCTGTCTATCCTCTGGACCAAGCCTAGCTGGAGCTAAAGTCCCCTCCTCCATGAATGAGTACCCAAGCTTTTTACAATTCTTCTGTATATTTCTTCATCAGTTTTTCTTTTTCCATTTAGAAATTCATCATCCTGCCCAAGTAGCAAGGGCTGACAGTGGAGGGAAGAGCAATTTAACGAAGGCGGCTTGCAGCCGAAGGTGCAGTTCCCAGCTGGACTGCTGGGTCTGAGTCTGTGCCAGCTCCTTTCCAATGAACCTTAGCCAAGTCAGAAAAGCACTTAAAGGTAGGTCTAGCAAAAGCTAACAACACCCATGGGACCAGTCATGTGCCTGTTTTGTCTAAATGGGCTGCACCCTCTGCAGGTACTCAGCTGCCTGTGGCAGAAAGGGCTCCTGGAGCAGAGAGCATCAGATCTTGAAGTTACAGACTTTGATCTTACCTGTAGGATTGATATTAGAAAAAAGACACATAATTAGAACGCCATTTAAACGTGATATATTCTCACTTCCATTTTGCTAGCAGGCTGTCTTGCTTGAAAAATTGAGGGGTCTTCTATTATTGCCTTTTATTTCTTCTCTTTGCAGTAAATACATCTATAAACAATTAATAATTCCAGTTAGCAGGGGTTTTTGGTAACTGTCAGCTGCCTTTTCACAGGTTTTCCTAAGCTGCTGCAGGGGCCAATCAGATTATATAAATGTGCATATTAACAAAGGTTCATTAAGAGACTCTGTCTTTCTAAGCCTCTGGGAAATAGGAAAAGCAGAGATGAGCCTTAGAAGTAAATGCACTGTGTTTTTCACTAAATTTGACATAGTGCTAAAATCATCAGCTTTTTAATAATCTATATTTAAGATGTAAATACATCTATTGGATAGGAAAATCTAATGCATGAATAAAGATTCCAAATTGGTTTATTACTTCTTGATTGCTGTTGGCAAGGGAGGAATTACCTTGCTAACAGCCTCATTGAGGGAAAACCATACACCTGGAATGGAGACTACACTGAAGTTACAAAGTTTAGAGGGATAAAGTTACATGGAAAGAGGCTCATTTAAAGTAGTGACTAATTAATGACCTCAGAGGTAACCCTACCAGCTACCACACTGGTTAGAGAGGTGAATCCTATTAAGAACCTTCTAAGAGCAGTTTCCAATTACTAATCTTTTCAGCAGCTTTATGGTGTAAGAGAAATGACTTCAGGCCCCAGTTTCCATCACAGGGTTATCTCGTTTCACTTTCACTCTGTATTAGAGAATGATAGTCCTATGGGTAGCCTCTGACAGCCAGAAGGCTATTTTAATATTGCCAGAGCTCAGCAAGACATTTACATTTGAAACGCAGTGCATGTGGAGTGGCAGTTTGGCTCTTTTCCTCCTGTCATATCACTTCCTAAAATTGTAGAATAATTGCTTTTACCCCATGGATTAAGCAAAGAGTGAATGGTCTCAGACTGTCCTGTCTCTGATGTTAAGGCTATGGAGATAGACCAAATCTTTTATTAAAGTAACAGGCATGGCTGGGAAAAAGGACAAGATGTTAGGCAAGCCTTTGGGAAAGATTAAAGAGCCTGAAGTTGGCTCAATTTTTTCAGCTATATAAAGATATATAAAGACACTACCTCTCCCTATGAAATTTGACCCTTTAGACCACCGTGGCTGCTGTTGCACTATTGCATGACTCTGCTGAAGCACTGTGTAGCTGAAGGGGGCAGATAGGAGAAGGAAATGGGCTGCAGCTCAGTGGCCGCTTGGTTGCTTGGTAAAGGGAGGCTGTGCCTCGTCTCACTAATTAGTGTGTAATAGCTGTGTACTCTGGCTCACTTTGGGATGCCAAGGAAGAGAAAGAACTGGGTTTAATTTAGCTATTCAGAGGGACTGCATCTGTTTTCTCAGCTACTGCAGGATTATAATTGTTTCTAGATGACAGCATATCACATGTGTGTAGGCTTTTTAATTATAACTAAAATTTCTTTTCAATCTGGGGAAATAGTTTACTTTCAACATTACTATTTTTTTTCCTTCATTCTAACTTCCCCAACTCTTTGCTGTCTTACTTGCAGCATAAATCTTTCCCCTTTCCACATGATTGGCAGATTTTCTTTGTTCATACCTGTCACTTTTTTTTCTTTTGATTCATGCAACAATTACATAGGTCAAGTTTAAAGGTTATGAAAACTGTGTTTTGGCATTCAACCAGTCTCATCTCTGGAAACATTAGTCAAATGCTCTTGTTTAAAATTCCCTCTATAGAAGGAAACATTGCCACCTAGGTCTCTGCCTGTCTTTCGCTTTTTCTGTCTTTGTTTATCCGACCAATCTTGTTTTGTGCAATTCAAAATGCTAGAATCTCATGTTTGTGCAGGACTTACAGTGTTAAGCCATGACTTGAAGTGTTCTGATCTCTTTTGGATGTCAGCCATAACTAATCTGCTCAGTACAAGCTTATTTTCATGTTTTTGCATAGCAAAAGATGCCAAAATATAAGTGACCCATTAGAAAGAGGGTGACATTAAGGAGTGTAAGATAGAGGGCCAGAACAGCACAAAACAGAAACCTCAGAAAAATGAATGTTCTCTATGACTGGGCACCAGAATAGCCAGACAGAAGACTCATACTACTTCTGATATCTCACTTATCCTATGGGAAGTCTTCTCCACCACCAGCAAGAATAAGGGGCTGGCTGGCCACAACAAAATCCAATAAATTTTTGAAACAAAGAAATTAAAGGCAATAATCCTGTAAAATATGTGTATGTATATATATTCTGTGTGTGTATATATATATATATATATATATATAATGTATATATAAGCAAAATCCCTTAAACCCTAAAGATCTGTTAAACCCTTTTAGGAAGGTGAAAAAACATTTTTATACTTTTTCTGGGCAAGTTAAACTTGAAAGAAAGACCCATGGAGATACGTAATTTGAGACAAAATTGGCCAAGAAAGTTATTGAAAATATGCAAGAGAAAAGGCTTCTGCAATCTTCCTGACTGGATTCTCTGTGTTCAAGACTGGTAATTCTATAGCTTGTAAAAGCAGGATTCCAGAGAGCACTCAGGAAAGCTGTCCCACCCTGATTCCCTGCCCACAGGCCCTGAACAAATGAGAGATGCTGGCAAGCAGAGATCACTCATGACTGGGAGAGAGTCTTGTGCCTATCCCTATGGTCATTCCCTGTCAGATGGGCTAAGGCTTGCTTGGCATATCAGGGTAAAGACATTGCCAGTGTGTCTTCTGCTTTTCTCACTTGTGCAGCTGGAGACTGAACAGGACAGTTCATGTGGCAGGAATAATGTCACACCTCTGGCATTTGAAGACTCTACACCTTTTGGGTCAATCCTGAGCTAAAACCAGCAACAACCTCAGGCTGCAGGGTCAGGTTGCACACTCAGTGGTCTGGAAATGCAAGCCAAGGAGCAATGTGGATTTCACATCAAGAAGTTTTTAACACACTTAACAACTGTGAAAAATGAAAACTAGGCACAAAAGACTAAACATGCCTGAGATGAGCCAGAGAATTAGTTTAGGCATGTGGATGAATCAGTAGATGGGACTTTGAAACCAGACCTTACTTTTGAGCTAAGATCTTGGCTGGAGGGTTCAGATGAGCCATGAAACCTGCAAATACAGAATTCATTCCCTGCACTAGGGGTCACATATATTTTAGACCACCCTCATCTCTTTGAATGACAGCAACTGAAACGCAGCTGTGGAAAAATCTATCATCCACGTATGCAACAGATTTTTGTCCTTTTGAAGAAGGATCCCAGGCCTGGGATTGATAGTACCTGGCATCTTTTTGGAGGTGATGCACCACAGAGGCTTGCTCACCTCAGAGAGAGAATGATCCATCACACTCCTGGATTCCCTCCCCAGAGCAAGGCATGGCATAATGTGACTGGAAGGGAGGTAAGGAAAATGAAAGGCGGTGCCATTACTGATAGCTCATCTCAGTTCTCATGGTGCTCCAGCCAGAAAATGACAAATATGCTCTCAAAAAGCAGAAATTTCTTACTCTCAAATATGGATAATCTGAGCAATCAGAAGAAAACCAGATTTCGCCAGTGAGTGAGAATCAAGGGTACTGGTGGGTACTTCACATCTGCTCAGCAGCAGTGACCTGATCAACAAACACCAAGGAATACCTGAGGTACAATTTTCATGTTGCTGAAGATCCAAGTAATTGCACATATCCTTTCAAGTTGTTCTTGGGTTGAGTCAAGAGAATAAAAATATAAACTACAGACATTAAACACTCAAGAGACTGACTCCCACAGCCCTGTGATCCTCCCAAAATTACAGTGTACATCATGGGGGAGGACAGAGGCAGCAGTAAATGATGTACCTTGAAATCTGCTTCAGAAATTAGAGCAATGAGCCATTTTCTTAAAAATGGTTGATATGACAAGCTGTTGTAAGTGCAAATGATCTGCATTTCTTGTTGTGACCTTAAGGGAAGATAAACCCAAGCACCCACGCAAATCAAAGACCTAACATCCATTAGCCATCATATATTTTAATTTTCCTGTTAAGGTAAGAATAGATTGTTATGTGGCACACAGTCCTACTGATGCTTGGTTGCCTGGGAATCACAGCGAGTGATCAGTCTCCAGGGTCTAACCTACAAAGGCTAAGGTGGAAAGGTGACCATCAGGATTCTGGTCTATCTTTATAGGAGAATAAGTAGTGATCAATTGGAGGATTAATCCATTGTTGTTCCTGCTCAGCATCACTAGTGTTTTCTGTCCTTCGTGATGCATACAAACTGACAGAAGCATAAGAGATGATGGTATACCAAGCTAGATTTCAGATAGTTTTCTTTAATTTAGAATGGATGAGCATAATATGATTGAGAAGTAGCAAAAAGCAACAAGGATGCTGAGGGGAGGATTTACAGTGATAGCAGCTGACAACACTTCCTGGGTCTGTAGCTGGTTGGCTGCATAAAGCAGTTTCAGGGAAGGCTTTGAAATTTAAAGCAGTGCCCTTTGGATGTACATCTAGCCTGGGGCAGCTGGCTACAACACAGCCATATAACACGGGGAACTGCCTAGCTGGATTTTGCCAGAAAATTTTGTGGAGATTTCACACAGTTGTGTATATATGTCTGCAGTAGATGGTTAAAATGGGTGTTTGGAAGTAGAGACATGAATCTTAAAACTCTGGGCAAAACAACAAGAGAAAAAATCTTGTTATTCCACTAGGTGTTGTGCTCTGTGGAACGTGCTCATGGAGCTTTTGAATATGAGGATGGGACAAACCGGGATGTGCCCTCCTCTGAGAGTACGTAGCATAAGCTGCTGTTTTAAACATATGAAAAATAACAAGAAGGGACTGAAATGTAGTTAATAAAATGCTTCCTCGAGGGTCATCCACATTGTTGCTATCAGTAAAAGAAAAAAAATAGATTTGGAAACCGAGACAGGTAGCGTGGAGCAAGAAATGTAAACAGTGTGTGTGAGCACACAAAGTGCTGGCTGACATACCCATGTCATGTGGAGAAGTGTGTGCCCAAAATAACAAAAATCTGCCATCTATTTTATCTTAGCAGCTCTGGGTGGGAGGGCCTATTAATCAGATGGCAGTCTGTGTGGTTCAGCTCCAATATGGTGTTACCACAAAACAACAGACACGCATTTCCATCATCAGCCTGCTTTACCCTCCAACACAAATGAGCTGCATCTGATCATGTAAAATCACCTTTTACAATGTATTTCATACTGACTGTTTAATCAAAAGTTTTTTTGTGAATATGGAACTGGTAGGGGAAAATGTCAACGTCCATAATGAAGTTTACTCCACATCTGCAGAGCAGGTCAAATAATAGGAAAAAAAAAATGTCATCCTCCTGCAAGACAAAACAGAGTGCTTTCAGTGAGCATTGTTTTCAAGGACAGATGTTATGGTGGTTTGAGAAAGAGAAAATGCAGTTGACATCATCTCTTTAGGAGAAGGGCAGACTGGAAGTCTAGGATTTTAAACAAAGCAAAAGAGAAGGAAAGTGGCCAAGTTCTGGGGACAGAAAAGTCCTCCAGCACTAGTTACATCCCCATGGACTAATAACAAAACTGCTGAAGAGGTTCAGGTAACTCTAGATTTTCCTTTGTAGTTTATTGATCTCCACTGAATCAAAATTTGCAGTTCTGTCCCCTGGTTCTTACCACTTTGGGATGCAGCTGATTTTGCACTAGAGGCACTGAGATTTTATGAATTATTGTTGTTTAAGACAGCTGTTTTAAATTGGTAAGTGCCTGTTGTGCAACTGAAAAACTCTTACCATGGAGCTACTGAGCATCTCAGAAGAGCCATCTATTAAGTGGTCCAGCAAGGGCAAACAACGAGTTAGCTAAGAGAAAAGTTAAATTATGGAATTTACATTTCTGCTGGAAATAACACCCCAGAGAGTTCTGTAAATAGTTGCTCATGAGAATCTCTTTCTATTCAGTACTCAGAACTAAACATGTAAGAAGATTTTCTTAGACATCGTCAGCATCTGAATTTTTGTTTGAAGATTATTTATTTTTGTGTTGAAGAAGGATAAAACCAAGCAATTTACTGAACAAGTGTAAACATTGCAATCAAGTATTTGGATAGAACATGCCTTTGGGATCCTCCTCTGTCTTGCACATAACACAAGAACACATCAGGAAAAACCATATCAGTTTTACTCAGGAGCAGATTCCTGTCCTAGCCACATATCAGCTTTTCTTTTCCCTCACTTTTTTTCTTTCTCATAAATTTCCTGCACAATGTCCCTACTTCCCCATTTGTGCTTGAATTTTCCTTCTTCTGTACAGCATGGGCATCACCTGCAGTAAAGAACACAGATCTCTTTTCTCAGAATAGCTACGCTTTCTCCCTCAGTAGTATCCAGCTGTGAGCTGAAAAAAATTGCAGTGAAATTCTGCTCAGCCATCACAGCCAAGATAACAGCACTCAGTTACTCTGTGAAACTGCATGTGCATTTATCTGGCAGATTAAAGAGTGGGCTCAGCGCAGGGCAGCTGAGCTCTACAAATACTTGAGCTTCCAAATTCTAACAGGTCTTTTATGAGCACATATTGACTGAATTTAAAAAATAGTCACCAGGTAAATAAAAGTTGTGCTTTTGACAGTGGAGGAACTAGCCTAATTTTCAAGTCTCTATTCTGACTTGTGGTGGTATTGCAGTTTGCCAGATGTAATTTTTTTTTTTTTTACTCAGAGGCAAAATTAAAGTATGTTTATTCTTTGTCCACAGAAAGGTAACAACTATTTTTACCTAAAGCGTTCTCAAAAGAAAAAAAAAAGAGAAATCAGCCTGAGGGCACTTCTGGCGAGAGAAATTGCATCCTGAAATTGTTTCTTCTAAAAGCTGAAAAAAAGATCTTTTAATGGAATTCGTCAGGCAGCCTTAACTACAGGCAGTGACCCAAGTGCACAGCAAGCACCTGAAGTTCATTTTCTTGGTTATGATCTAATATGCACTTAATATGCACTGTTCTGGTGTTCTGTGCTACAACAAAGTAATTGCTTAAGTGTTCAAGAATAATTGATAAGGGAATTAAGGTACAAAGTTAGATCTGTTCAATTTGTCTTACAAAAGTAACTTCCTCCTGCCCTTCCTGTGCCCCTTTATTCATTTGGTAAAGTCACTTAATGCAAAGATCAGTGTTCCCTTAGGAATCCGTGGAAAATAATTTCTTTATTCCTTTTACCTTTTTGGAGTATAAAGCCTCTGAGAAAACAATTGCTGCATGCTGTTTCCTTATAATACAAGGAATAGTGAAGTCAATAGCTGTTGAAGAAATGTAGACAAATAGAACCACCTTAACTGGGTTAAAAAATCAAAAGTTCACAAACTTTCTGAGCAGTAGCATTTACCCAGGTTGGGTCCTAACTTTGGATTGGAACTAGATTTTGATAGTTACCTTCAAATGTTATTTCCACCCTGGTATAACAAAACACAAAAATTAGATATATTGCACCACTATTTCTTTTTGATTGGAAAACAGTCACGTATTTTTTGACTGCAGGAGCACTGTTGCTAGTTTAGATGAGGCAGATGTACACAGGAGTGGCACTCTCTACCCACAGACCCAGAACTGTCCCAGGAGAACTGTGCAAACATGCAGCTCTGCAAGGTTTTATTGAGCTGCCGTTGGCTGAAACACTGGTCTCTCTTACCTGGATGAGCTGGGATGTAATTGAAAGCACTGGCAATACCTCCACCAAGCTGCCAAGTCATCCCAGTGGCTGAGAGAACAGGGGACTTTCTTTCTCACCTGCTGATTATTTCTAAGATGTCTTTTGGGCCAGAGACAGGAGGTAGAGAACCATCACAGTTATAAGTTGACAGTCACTTAGAAAGGTGGGTGGAAAGGGCAACTTGTGTGACTGGAGTCCACGCATTTAGAAGCAATTCTAGAGACGAGAGAAGTTTAAAACTTTGAGAAAGATGTAAACTTGAAACTCTACTCCAGAAAGAATTTTATTTAATATATAATCTTGCTCTGGGTTCACTTAAATTCATTTAAAAATTACATCCTCAGAGGCAAATTTAAATGATAAGACAATAGTCAAAGAAGGATAAACCCCTTCTTTCCTAATGTTGTAAGTCAAGGCTGTTGTAAATCAAGGATGTTATAAATCAAGGTTTTACTATGGAGTGGGAAATACTTTCACTCCAATATTTGTTCGTGCCTTGATCAAAACAAAACATAAACCAAAACAAAAAATCTACAAAGCTGGAATGCAGGATTCCTGCACTTCACCTATTTTATTATCTTCCAGCTTTCTCTTTGCATGATGTCATCATTCGTCCTACATAACACAATTTGAACTGAAACAAAGAGCTTTGTGGTGATAAATTGAATGTTTCAGTCTATCAAAATGACTTCCCTACTTGAGGGAAAAATGTTGTTTGATTCTTCCACAGGAAGCTTTATTTTCTAAAGCCTCATGCGTTCTGCTGCTGAATTAGGCATATAGAATATTTTTTACTGACCCTTATATTTTCCTTTTTTTTTTAGCCAAGTATATCTTTTTACCTAAAGATACACATGGGTAACTAATCTAAGGAAATACTTCTAAGTCAGATAGCTATGGATTGTCTGAACATTAAACCCATATCTTTTTGCAAAACAGAGTGATCCTAGTTTGGTTGCCCTGAGGACTGAATGCTGTTGATTACTTCTGTATGGCTTTTGCACATTTTTCCTAGACTTCTTTCTTCATTGTAGTTATTTTCTTCATGATCGTGTTTTAGCTAGAGAAGGCAATCCTGTCTAAAAAGTCAGTGTTTATTTATTTGGAAAAGAAAGTGATGTGTAACTGAACCCTGCAGGAGGAATTCTTTGTGTTACAGGTTTGTTGTAGATGACATGCCAAGCTGAAATGGAAAACCACTGGTGTCATTGCCTCTTAGGGCTGAACTCCCCTCTGTCTGGAGAGGAATTGTTGTGGGGTTCCCAGGAGAAACCCACTCTGGAGGCTGAGGGTGGTATATTGAGGCTCACCTCCTCTGCCTCCCACAATGCATGCATCATAGAAGATTCTGCAGAGGTTTTTATTTTTCTTCTAAATGAGCAATAGATGCTTATATGCTGTAAAACCTCAGCTTTCCTGTATTTCTTTCCTGTTTCACTTGTCCTGTGAAAGGGGGAAAGTGCTTCCTCACCTCCCAGTACTTGCTTACCTCCCAGGGATGTTGTGAGGGGAACTACACTAAAGATTGCAAGCTAGAGTATGAATGGAGCTGTATTAGTACATTAAGAGACAGGCAGAAGGATGAATATCATCCCCAAGGAGGAAAAATACCTGCCATTCCTGTAACAGCTACAAAAACCAGTGCAATATATTCAGTAGCTTCCACAATAGCAATAGAAAACTATTAAAATAGAGGAAGCTGGCCAACAGGTAAGCTCAAAGAATCTCTTCTCAAAGGCAGGTTTTTACTTGGGCTTTGTTCCTAGTTTGGCATCTTTGCATTATTGCTTTTTCAGCTTTATGAAACACAATCATTCTCTTTCTTATATGAATTCTAGATTTAATTCTGTCTGGCTCTCAAATGTAGCATCCAGCCAGAGAAACAGCATCAGTGGCATCTTGGTATTAAGGCCACCACTTGGAGTTACCCTGACAGGTGATGGGGGAAGCAGGTGGGTCAGCTTCTGGGTACCCCAGAGCTGCCAGATACACAGGGACACCACTCCCATGTCAGCTACCAGGGACCTTCACAGTCAAAGCCCAGGGGCTTCTGCTCATTTGCAGGTAGGACTGACCTCTGTGGACTTACGGGATTTACAGTGTGTTCAATAATCCCCTTAGATCAACTGGAGGCATCCTAAAACTCAGCATAGGCACTGCTGGTGGTGACATTTGCAGAAGAAAAACTTCTGGAGTTGAGGGTGCACAAAAGCAGTGTCTGCCTCGTGAGCTACACAAAGCGGCTGAGACAGCCAAACAGTGATCTGCTGGTGACTGAATGAGGATTATTCACTGATGTTATTTTGTGTCTATTGGAATGAAAACATTTGAGAGAATCACAAATTGTTGGTGGCGAATGTATCCCTCCATTTCTGGAAAAGAAATAAGAGCAAATTTTTCCCTGGCTTGGTACTTCCTTAGTGATGACTGCAGTTCCCTGACATTTGTCCTCACTCCTTTTTTTCTCCCTGTCCCTGAGAAGTGAGTTGATGTCAGAGATATTTACAAGTGTATACAGATGTATCTGAGCATCCAGCAGAGAGACTGGGAGAAATGCAGAGCTCAGTGATTCACTGTCTCTAGAGTCTGTCACATCTATTCTGAACAGATATTCTATATAACAGGTACAGTATCTGATCATAAAAAGTGTGTCCTTTATATCACAGCTCTGATGCATTGCTTTATGGTTTTATTACAGTGTTTCACACAGCGGAAACTAGAGTCATACTCAATAAATTCCAACAGCAGGAGAATGATTCAACCTCCTAGCAATATTTAGAGATCATCATCTTAATGAACGGTGGGAAATTTAGAAAAATAATGGAATCATAGGAAAATAACTTTTTATGCTTGGAAAAACCACTTGGTGAAGAGTAGTGATGTTTAATATGTACTGTGTCAATATACAGACCACAGATGTTGACCTCAATTGCAAGTGAAATTGGTAAGGCACATTTTACCCTTGATCCCAAACGCAAGGGGATTTGTACAATGGAAGGAATAGATTTGGACATCTTTTACATCATCTTGCTTACTGTAAAACATGATTTAAATTGCACACTAAAATCCGGTTAGAAAAATTTGATGAGGCCCCAAAGCACACTTTCTTCCTTTTCATGCAATTTGCTTTCAAATAAATATTTCCATTCCTAGCAGAACAGGAAGATACATCTATCATTTAATATTCTTGGACTGGAGGTGAAAGGGAAATAGACTTCTACATGAGCACTTCAGCTCAGATCAGAAGAGCACTTTTGAAGTGAACAAGCCCATCTTCCCAACTTAGTGTACTCTAGTTCACACTAGAGGGGTGTTGGGGCGTGCAAACCAAACTCCTTTCAGGCAAAACTGAACCAGAAGAACTCCAGGAGCCTGCCCAATGTATCCCAATGCTAATGGGTCTCCTGGTCTTGCTATTGAGTCTTTCATCATTCAGCCACTTATATCTATCTGTTGAGGATTGGAGTTTTAATTTTCCTTGAGAATACCTAGCCCCAAGATGCTCTGAGGGCTGCTGAGGGTGTGTTTGGAATCTCTGTGCTCTGGAGAAAGGGGACTAAAGCTCCTTGTGGCTCTCAGCTCCTCTGGATGCCCTCTCCCTCCTGCATCCTGGGGCCCCACACAGCTGTGTTTGTGTAACTGCCTTTTTGCATGCTGCATTTAATATGGCTTTTGCATGAAGGTGACTCTGGCTTTTGGAGACAGCTCTGCTTGTATCTGTCTGCACTGATTATGGGGACAAGAAAAGCATTAGAATGTATCAAACTGCCAGTAGGTTTACAAAAGCTAAAACAATTCTGAACAGTCAACACTGGAGGAGACAAATAATCACTGTGAGCTGGTACTTACCTGATCCTTTCCTTCTCTGCTCAAATGCAGAGTAGCTCCGATTTCTACAGCCTAAATTGCATTCTTAAGCCCACATAGTGCTTTGGTTTCAGGAAGGAAAAACCAGAGAAGCCATGCTGGTTAATAACACAGATATTTTTGCACCTCGTCAGCTACTAAAGCCTCTCATTTTGTATCTATAGTTCTGAGTTCCAACTTCACTCTGGACTCTGGTCGGAACCTACTTTGATGGGAAACATTGGGAGTTCAGGGTTGCCAGAGTGAAACTTACCAAACACATCCCTAGTTTGAGACTACAGGTACAAAACAGATATTCAGATATTTGCATGAGCCCAGAGCAAGGCCATTAAAATGACAAGGCATAGGTTATGTTAGGAGAGGGGGTATGAACCAGATTTGCTCAGCCTTAGGAAGAGAAGGTCAAGGAGGTTTCTTATTTCTGCCTTTAATTCCCTAATAGGGAGTTATGGAAAATATGCAGTTGACCTTTCTCAGGAGAGCACAGCTGAAGAACACCCTCAACACCTGCCACACTCATATTTTGTTACAAGAGCAGCAATGATTAGATATTAGGATTATTTTCCTATTTTTTTTTTTTATGTGAAGAAGTTTGGTTAACCACTGGAACAGTAACCCAGAGAGGATGTGAGGTGCCCACAATTAAATATCCTAAAACAATTTGTGAGAGAAAAGCCCTAAGAAGCCTGATCTACCATGACAGCTGAATCTTCTTTCAAACTTGGACCTATTTTGAGCAGAAGATTGGATCAGAAAAACAACAGAGGTCCCATCCAAACTAAATTATTTTATGATGTTTTGATTCTACTTTTATTTGCAATGCCAATACCAAGGGACCACCTGGCCTGAGGTCAAATTAGCAATCTGGTGCCTTCCAAAACCAGGAACAGGCCCTCTGAAACCAAGATAAAACAGACATTAAAACACACAAAAAATGTGAAGGAGAGCCAAATAGAGATAAATAATAAATGGAAGCACTACTGTACTAGGATGCACCACAAAATACATCTGCTGCAGTCATTTCAAATTCTCCAAGATAACAGTAAAAGCAATTACTGTAAGAGCAACATGTTGCCCAAAATCATTAATATGTTTGCTGTGTCTCCCTTGTGCACTAACCCAGCACAAGGAAAGAGTTTTGGGAGAACAGATTTGACAATGCCACTGTTGTTTGTTTAATGACATTGTTTGCAATCCAGCTGTGGTTCCTACATGGACCCGAGTTGTTGTTTTGCAGTTCATAAATAGAGAGCAGTGAGAGCAGACCAAAACCTCTGGTTTGTTTTGTGACACTGTGCACTGCTGCCACTGCAGGAAATGACTTGTCACCTTCACACAACATTGTGTCCCCAAGGACTGCAGGGAAGTTGCCATTCACAAAGCTCACCTGAGGTCACATCCACATATCTGGAGCAAAAGGTCTCAGTCACAGCAGAGACATCTGTGACACTCATCCCTGAGCAGAGAGGTCCTTGCCTCTGTCCTGTGCCCTCATGTGTACCAAAACCTTGGCCTGTCCCTACACCTGTGAAAAAACAGTCAAAGGGCACTTTGTGATCGGTGTTGAAGGGCAATTCCCTCTTCTGGACCTGCACTTTTCTGCAGTCCGTGCTGAGGTGACTGAGAATGTCCTTTTCATGGGGGAAGACTGTGAGGTGTGGTATTGGACATCTCTTCAGCCTGGACTGCATGAGACAGCAAGGGCAACTGAGTGCAATATTTTCCTCATGTGTTGTAAACACTAGGAGATAGCTGGGATTTCCTTTAGGACTCATGTTCTTTGAAATTACTCTTAATTAAAATATACTAGCAAATCTTGATCATTCATGATTTGATATGCTGCGAGAATCAGGAAATGATTTCTGGTTTCCTTCCCTTTCATTCTGACTTCAAATCATGGTTGCAGTGCTCTGTAGCACACAATTTAATTTAGCTTTGCACCAACTAGTTCCAAACCCTTCATTAAGCTTGGCCTTTTTTCCTAATTTAAAAATGTGCAGGATTTAAGTATAGCAAATCATTAAGAAATTAATTCCATTCATTAATGAATTATTAATCCAGGGTAATAGTGAAAATGTATTAACGATTATAGTTGTCAGTACATGCTGTGGGATGGTTGTAAAAGCACATTCTATCAGCTCACTGAAAAAAAGGGTCAAGAAATAAAGAAATTTCTGCATCCTTTCTAGTCCCAAAACCATGTCCTAGTATTAGATTGAAGTGACATTGTAATGCAAATAAATACTTAGTAACTTCTATTTGTAATTCTAACACCACTGGAGAGATTTCTCGGCAAACAGTGAGTAGAGTAGGCTCTTGAACATGCAATTGATTTTCTCCTTGTCAAAAGAATGGTTTCTCCTTAAGACAGAATTATACAGCTCTACAGCCTCAGGAAGGGGAAAGATCTTGGCTTGAAATGATGCTACTCTTGGAAAACCCAAACCCCACAAGTTTGGCCCTGGCTTGAAGAGATAAAGACTTTGACTGACTTCTCAAGCTTGATAGAAAACACAACAACTCAGTGTCAGTTTATGGGGTTTTTTGTTTGTTTGTTTGTTTGTTTGTTTTATAATTACATTTCAGTAAGAAAGGCCCTAAGACACACATGTTCAATCTTCCACCTGAATTTCTGCTCATTTTTCTGTGCATTCTTTGACACAGGATTCAAGTGCTGCACATTCACTAACATATTTATTTTCCTTGTCTCCTCGTGGTACATTAAAATATTACATTCATTTCAGGAAAACGCGGCACACATGAGATGTTTGGGGAGAAAGGGGACTTATCATTTCCTTCCACTTTACTGACACAGCTGACATGTCATTTTAGCCTTCCACCCGGAAAGATACTTAAATTTTATTCCTGAGGAGTGAAGAATCTCTGTGAGTTTATTTCTTTTAAAACCTTTTTTTTTGTTCCCCCATTCACCAGCTGGCTTATCTCCAACATATTTCACATCTGACCTTATGGTTTCCATTCTACAGCTATAGATTAGAGGGAAAAAAAATACCACTGCATATTTCTAAGCACAGATTACAGAGGGTTTCAACATACTCATTATTCAGGGTGATGAATCATATTAAGTCTGGTGTTTGCTAGGCAGTATTTCACTTATTTGATATGACATCCAGTACCTGGGATGTGGCAATCTGATGCAACACATCACTGCTCACTGACACACCACAAGAAACACAGAGACACATGAGATAATGTGGTTATATTTGGATCCCTTTTGGACCCTGGCTTTAATTTCTTTTCTATTAGTATTTGTCATTGATTCCAGGAGGCTGAACCGCTCAGTGATTTTGTCCGCCTGTCCCATCTCCTCTACAAAGCAGCCCTGAATTTAACCATAGCCTAGACTTCCTCTGCAGCTTTACTTTTGTGCTTTAACTGGACAAAAATCAGTGACCAGGCCTGACTATTAAGGCATCGGTGTGAAAATGAAGCTCCATCCTGCTGGTACTGGGCAACCCAAAGAAAATAACTGGGTTGAAAATAGCAGCTAAAGAAGATCACCAGTAAAAGCAACTGGACTGCAGAGGTATGGTGGGATATTGATCATCATCTGAGCAGTGTCTCCTGCAGCTCCTTTACAGAGGATTGAAAGAGATTCATGCTGTATATTACCTTGTGGTGGGGCAGGTCACAGGGATGCAAGTCATTTTTCAATTTTCTGACCAGGTAACATTGGTCTGGATACTTACAGTCCCAGCACCCCATGATTCTGATTTAAATGAGTCTTAGTGGTGACTTTATTGGGATCTGAACTGTTGGCTGTGAGCTTGAATAGCCCTCAGCAAGGCCGTCAGGACTCCAGTTGTTCGGCTGAATCAAACAAAGAGAAATACAAACTTCTAGGTTTCCGTTTCCGCATAAAAATATTAACAATAACATTTTTCCTTCTTTTACTTTCCTACAATTGTAAAATTGCCCTTGCTACTTAGGAATGTGCAAAGTTTAGAACTTCTGCAATTGATTTCTCAGGATAGACCTTTGTGAATGTCAACAGATCACCCGCAGGAGAAACCCTGGAAAAACAGTGACAATTTAAGGGTTGCCATCATACTTCTTCAGCCCATTAAGTTGTGCAATTTTGCATATAATCTTCAGTATACTTAACAGAGGAGGAAAGCACCTGGACAAAGAATGGTAAATATAAATCAACAGATAATGATATTCCCCTTTCAGTCACACTTATTACCAAGACCATCAGAGCCTTTATGCTTATCCATTTAGAATAAGATCTGCTTGAGCAGATACGGCCAGCAGTAATTACAGGATACAAACTCATGGATTTGGAGTTGAAGAATTTTTCCAATTTAAAAATGTTAAAAGCAGAGAAGTAGAGATATGTTTTCATTTTTATTTATTTCTCTGGTTTTTTGTTTACTTGCCCGTGCCTCTTCCTTTCTTTCTCATTTTCAATAATTTGGAGAGGTGACAGTTCTGTACACCTGCTAATCTGGCCTAATGATGCTGTTTGCATTTTTGCAGAGGTTACACAGCACTTTTTCCCACCTTCTCTTTGATAGGCAGAGATCTGATCAATGCAACAGAAGGGAATCAGAACTAATTTGCCAAAATACAGAAGCACCATGAATTTCTACTTGTTGTCTTCAGTATTGGCCTTGTCTGAGGAGGGCAAAGGTCTCTAAGGGATCATGCATGCTACTATGGGAATTTGTGTACCTGACTATAAACACAGAAGGCTGTTTCGGTCTATGGATGTTCCTAGTCATTACTACTGCTTTCATTTTTTTTTTTTCTTTCTAAATATAAAATTCTCAGTGCTTCTGCCTAGAGGAGACATGAACTAATGATGCTTGGCAGAGAAGTTCAGTTTCACTGACAAGGGAGGGATCCAAACTTTACAATATGTCAGTTTCAAAGTTATCTTTACTGACATTTCTGAGAGTTGCTACTGGCAGTGTAATTCTGGAAGTGTATTCATTTACAGTTCTTCAAAATGCTGTTTAAAATCCAGACATTGGGTTAAAAAGGTGATCCAAAGAGAAGATTTTTTCTACTTTTAAATACATCCTTAAATTAAACTAATGGAGTTGCAACTCTCAACAGCTGATCTGAATATGGCCCTAAGCATTTTTAATAACTCCACACCAAGTCAAGGCTTGATCTCTATGCTCTTTGCATCCAAACCTCCCACACAGCTGCCTCTCTCATGAAAGCATAATCAGAAAAGCAGGGGAACAACCCAAGTGCCTCAGTGTTACAGCAGTGGAAGGCAAGAGCAAACCCTAAAGAAGAATTAAGTTTGCTCAACTCACCATTTCTATAAATCACCTGCATTCTGGACTCTCCTCATTGCATGCATCACAAGACATTGCATTGATGCCTTACGATACAGGCAAATTACCAAAGGAATCAGGATGGAGTAGAATTTACTTGGATTTGAACCCAAGACTATGACAGTTACAGCCATTAACCACAAAATACACAACTGAATACACTCTTTCAAAGATTAACTCAGGCTCATTCCTATTTACTGGAAACAGATTCATGTGGTGCAATAGGCAATGCTGGGTATTATATGTGTCACACAGCAGGTTACTATCAATACTTAAAACTGGAATTGAGAGATATTACTAAGGGCTTCATTGAAATTCAGAATGAGATAAATGAGTAGAAATTACTTTTTTTTTCCCCCAGAGAATAATGAAGGCTTCAGGGCTCATTTTGAGCTCACTGCAGTCTTATATTATTGCAATGTCGTTGACATTGGAGAAGCTATACTGGATGGAGACTGTTGTAACTGATATCCAAATGGATTCTTTAACAATAATTAAATTGTAAGACAATGTGAAAGAACATAATTATGACAATTTGAGGCTTTATCATGCCTGTTTGTTAAAGGAAGAGAAGACAAGAGAGCCAATGGAGGAAAGAAACTAGATTTTCTGATTCAGGTGCAATTCAGTTTCTTTAATTCCCTCCTTGCCCCTACCACCCTCCCCTACTCCACACTCTCCCCAGCTGAAAGGGATCCAAACCAGAAGATTTCTCTACAAAACCCCACAGAAAATGTGGACCTTGGCAAGAAAATATAATAAATAATTTTTAAAAACCCATCCAACTTCTTTTTACTTCATCTTCCCCCTACACCCTGGAAATAATCATAACTTGCAGGTTTTGGTTTTTTCCCAGAATAGATGGTACTCTTTCCCCTGGCATTAAGCTGCATATATTGAAGCAGCTGCTGAAATTTTTTGTACCACAGCGCAAGAAATGTTCTTTACAGTGCCACAAAGGGCATAACCAGGGTGGGAAGAAACATGGAGACCTGATCTGAGGGACATGTGGGGATTGCAGACCTGACCTTGGACACGCTGTATTTGTTTGGGTTGTATGCAATCCGTCTTGCTGAGGTCTAGGTCACTGCAATGAAGGTGTCTGACCTAAGAGCATCCTCCTGAGCTCTCACTGCAGCCAAATAAGTCTTGGTCAATAGCACAGAATCACAGAATGGTTTGGGTTGGAAGGGGCCTTAAAGTTCATCCAGCTCCAACTCCCCTGTCATGGGCAGGGACACCTTTCCACTAGACCAGGTTGCTCAAAGCCCCAACCTGCCTGGGCTTCAACACTCCCAGGGATGGGGCAGCCCCAGCTTCTCCAGGCAAACTGTGCCAGGGCCTCAGCACCCTCAGAGGAAGATTTTTTCCTGCTATATTCAGGGGAGCTTAGGTATTGTTTCTACAGTGAAATGCAGTGCCATCTTTGGGGTGAGCTGAGTCACTTGCTGAGACACTTCCCTGGCTGAATTGCAAACCAGCTGCAATGCAGCCCTCTGTAGTGTACCCACAAACAGGTGACCTGAACTTGGTTCTCTTTGCAACCACAGCTGGTGGAAAGTGTAGCAGAGCAACCTCCTCATGGAAGTCCAAAGAACAGCAGAGCCCTCTATTTTCATTTGGAAACCACAGCTTTTTGGCTCATGAGTTTTCAACTTTTAAGCTGGTAAGAAAAAAGCAAGACATCCAGGACCACTTAGGATAAAAAGTCCACAAAACCTCATTAAATACAGACCTTCCTATTTCAGGGCATGATTCAGTATAACCACTCAGCCCTTTTCTCCTTGCTAAACCCCTCTATTCAAGTATCCTCAGAGGAGACAGACCATCAAGGTGTCCCCCTATGCGTTCTTCTCTGTAGGACTCTCCTCCTTGTCACTGCATGGAATCACATACATCCTCCTAAAATAAAGAGTATTTTGCCCTTGTAGAGACACACTCTGGGGTCTCTTACTTTCTTACTGTTTCCCTTGCAGCAAAGAAAACCACAAGTGCAATTTTACTTTGTCATTAGAGTACTAAAAATATTCTTTCATTTGACTATAGCAATTTTCTCAACCCTATGGAAAATCCTGACACTGATAGCAATATTTTCTATTTGGTTTAGGAATAAATTAGTTGCCTCTGAATGAAGGATGTCTCTGACTGATCTCCACTATAGTAAGATTTACCTGGAGATTTATTGCAGCTTCACCTTTTTGTTTCCCCATGGGAAAGTTCACAAATGATGCAGCAATCTTGTTCCAGTAATACTGTGCTTAAACACACTTCACAGATTATTTGGTATTCAGGATGTTCTTGCGTGAAGAGAAAAAATAGCTGGTTGGTAAAACCAGACCAAGATTTTCAAATGGTGTGACAGTGAATGTTAAACAAAACAAATCTTGCTTCCATCTCATTCAGACAATAACCACCCGGAAAGCACCTGCACAGAAATAAATACTTTAATGTGAGGATTGCAAAGCAATAGAAAAGGGTGAGTGGAATCTCATTACACTCCCGTGAGGAACGGTTATTTGCATTTTATTGGTGAGTAATTTGAATCACGCTAGTTCAGCGAGTTAACCTGAGACATGATGAAACCATAAATAAGTACAAGAATCCCAGTTCCTGGTTCTTGGGTTCAATTGGTTGTTTTTTATTTTTCTGGCCCCTCAGGGAAGATGAAATTGAGGTCACACCTAACAGCACCTGGCAATCAGCAGGGGCATGGCACACCTGTTGTGTGTCCAGACAGTTCTGTGCCCAGGGCAGCAGGAGCAGCTGAGCTGTGCAGGTGTGGGGCTGCACACCAGGGAGGGAACTCAAGCAAGGCTTGTGGCACTGGTGGCAGCCTGGACACTGCATTCCCAACCTGACACTACTGCTGCCTCTGCCAAAGCCCCAGCCAGCTTGGAGACATCTGGGCTTCATGGCAGAGAAGCTGTCAGTTTCCAGAAATGCTGCCCACACCAGCCTATTGTGTCCATGTCCACATCAAGATTAAAAAGTAGGTGAAAACTTGCCATTTTTTGTGCTCCTCAGTGGACCACAGTCCCAAATAGGGGCCCACCCATGTCCAGTTTTTGATTATAATATTTACTGTAGTGCAGTGAGGCAAGGGTGTGTTTTCAAAATATGACTACAGCTGGAGCCACTGAGATCCTTTTGAGTGCTAAGTCTTCAACAGTTGGAATGTTTGGCTCGAAAGTCTTTCTGTTTCAAGTGCAATAACTCCCTGGGAGTGAGCAACAAACTCAATGCCCTCTTCCTTTCTGCTTCATCTTCAGAGTCAGTGAGACAAAACAAACCAAATCTGCCAGATTTAGCTTCCTGAAACCTTCAACCTAAGATTTAGGGTTTATGCATTGCTTTAACCTCAGTACTTTCCAGCTCTCAGTTTCTGTTTCATTTGTTAGTCACCTTTCTATTGTAAGTAGCTCTAAGCTATAATATTGCTTGTGGAGAATGAAAATAAAAGACTTAGTCTGCAAAGAATAGTCCTCATGCACAGCTTTTTTTGGGGCTACATGGGGGCAGTAGGCTTTTTTGACACTAAAATGCTGATGCTTTTGGAAAGAGTGTAACTGTTGCTCTCTGTGAAATACGAAGGGCCTGATCCCAATCCAATTTATAATGGAGTAAATTCATAGTGACTGACAGAAACTCAGGCATTGCTGCACCATTTCAAGCCAGGGACCTAGCTCTTGCAGTGCCATCTCTGACCCTGGCCGGGAGCAGTTTCATTAGAGGATATGACAAGAAAGGCTTTAGAAAAAATTACAGCATGACCTGCCTGTAGAGAAGACTCCTTCCCAATCTTCAGTTCAAAGGCTGGTTTGTGCTTTCAAATACTATGTCTACCTCTATAAGCTCAGACAAGTTACTTTAAGTTGTAATTTAAAATCCATTTTCTTTCATACAGATCCTCCAATTTCAGTGAAATCAAGGCATTACATCATCATAGCAGCCATAAAGCCCTGCATTAAATCTCATGAGGCTAACAGAAACCATGGATGACCTGGCACATGAGATCTGAATGGAAAAGCAAACAAAAGACTTCCAGGAAAGCAAGTGTGCCCTTATTTATTTCCTAGGTTAGGCAGGCTTTGTTTTACATGTGCATGGGGACATACTTCTTGTGTACATAGCAAGACTGATCATACAGTGAACATCTGGAATTTCTGCAATCCCTCAAACACTAAAGATCCTGTTTTATAGCATTCTGCCAGCTGTGTTAAAACACATCTGACATCATATCTGCCCTCCAGCTGCCCTTGTGCCCGCAGGTCTCTCCTTCCCCAGAGAGACACACACTGTCTCTCTCTCTTTCTGCTGAGACAATCTGGAAGAAGAGCAGGGGAGAGAAACCTCCTCCTGCACAAAGGAAAACCTAGCCGGTCATAAAACTTATTCCCTTACAAGCAGCTGGGAAAGCTCACATACAAATCATGGTGGCTGGCTTTTGCAGAGATTTGTGTTAATGCTTCCTTAAGCTTCAAGCCACATGAATTTAAGCGGTGTTTAGCTCTGTGATTTGCTTTGAACGATTCCCAGTAGTGAGGAAGTACCTTGGGAGAACCTCTGTCCTTTCATATGGAAGCAACATGCCAAATCAAAAGTGATTCTGTCTGAGGACCTCTGGGGGACATTTGCTACAGGGAACAGAGCAGGCCATGACCGGAAGGAATTGCCTGGGACCACGTAATGGAGAAACTACCGCAGGCTTATGGCTTAGAGGTATTAGCAGGTCAGCTCATCACACTCCTGGTCTCCCACTCTCCTGCTTCCCAGCTCAAGTGCTGCCTTCACATCTTCTTCAGCCTCTCCCCACTCTGTTCCCAGTGATCCTCTACCTGTTCTCTCTGATGATGCTGCACAGGGCACATGCCCTGGTGGGACAGCTGCTCACCCTGCACTGGAGGAGGGAGGCAGGACAGTGGGGAACAGAACGGAAAGTGTCCTGAGCAGACGACCTGCAACAACATCTGAGCAACCTACTATTTTAAGTGGAAACTGTTTCCCATTATGTTTGTGTAATTCACAGCACAGTGCAGGCTCTCTACTAAAAAAAATCAAAGTAATCTATTGGTTTCAAATATAAAAATAATATAAAACAAATATATATCATAATAAAACTATGTTTACAACAGATGAAAATGTTGAGGATATACTAGAAATAATAAAAATTAGAAACTAGGGAATTTAGAAAACTGATAAAAAAATAAAGACTTATAAAAAGAGGAAATGAACAGACCTTAGCCTGCAGAATTCAGACTAATAAAAACAGGCTAATAAGAACAAAAGAGCAGAAAAATACTAATGATGGTAGTGCTACTTTGATAGATAGAAATGAGAGAAAGGATAATCTTATTCAATGAGCAGGAAATACTTTTCTGTCAATTAATATAAAAAGCATTAGATTAAAATAAAGTTCAATACTGCATCTGGATTACTCTCAAGCAAAAACCTTAGAAGACTTGTCTGAAGAGTCTCTTACACTGTTTATTGAGAAGATCCAGAAGGCAGAAGGGAAACTCATGCTAGTTCTCTTATTTGGAATAGAATGGGTGATATGACCCTGACATTCTTCTCAAACAAAATAATGGCTAGCTAGTATTGGTTTCAATTAACTTAGAAAGAAGGGAGGCTGAAATAACAAGGCTGCATCAGCTGGAAAGGAATCTTGTCAAACTGACCAAAAGCTTATTACTCTATAAACTTGGCTGACAAAGGTCACGTTGTTGATATAATCTAGAGGTGGAAAGGACCATTGGTTTGCTGTAGATCCCCCAATAACACAGGCAAACATGCTATGTGGTAATTACAAAATGACTGCAACCACCTCTTCCTAATGTAGCTGCATCGGGGCATGGTCATGCGTTGGGAACTGAGACTGCACAAGTTATTTGGCTTGTGTGTTATTTGAAAAGTGAAAAGGATGATTAAAATCCACCTGACACACCTCAAATGGATATAAATGGCATATATGAAGTATATGAATTTCTGGTGAGAGACTGCTGAGAGCTGTTCATCTTCCTAAACTCCGTAACATTGCTGATGATCTGAAAGAGAACTTAAAATCTTTGCTGATAGAATTTGGAGATGACACATAGAATTGGAACATGATGAATAAAAAAGAAGATGAATTGCTAACAGGGAATGATCTGGATAGCAGGGTAAGAGGATTGCAGCAGAAAAACTATGGGTTTTGATGCAGACAAGAAGAAAACCAGACATTCAGCCATGAAGAATGAAGGTTCTGCTTCAACAGTGGGAAAGGGTTTTGAAAATGGCTCCATGATTATAACAAATTACCATGTGACAACAGGAGAGGCTATGGCAGGAGCGACAGAGTAGTACCAGTCTGAGTGCACAGAATAACTGGAGATTACTGAAATGTTAGGTATACTCATGTAAATTGGGTACATATTAGATAACCTTGAAGTAAGGGATATGATGAGAGAGTGAATTATTCACTGTAACAACTTGTATGATTTGTTCTTGACTCTGTCATTGAAAAAAAAAAAATTCTATATATTTCTAAAGGACTGAGCCAAATGGCCAGTGTTCTGCTCAAGGTCAGACTGCAAACTACCTTTTGTTTAATAATCTCTGATGCCTGGTTGGGGGTGTCAGATGTTTGCCCTTATTTTCTTCAAATATTAAATAAGACCAACTCCTGCATCTCCAGCTTGCTATAGAAGTGAACACCATTTCTGAAATTGAATTAAATTGCTTCAACCTCTGTATAATATTAAAGGCCCTGTTCAATGCCCATGGGAATTAGACAGAGCTTTTCCATCCTTTTCACTTATCTATGGGGCAGCCTTTTAAAGGGGGATCCCAAGGACAGTGATTTCACCAGCCATTCTGTAAAATACCAAAATGTCAGTGTGGGCCTGTCCAGATGCTATCCATGCTACTGAGTTTGTGGTCATTTAACATGTAAACAAAAC
The DNA here is from genome assembly GCA_013400175.1 of Phainopepla nitens. NCBI lineage: Eukaryota > Metazoa > Chordata > Aves > Passeriformes > Bombycillidae > Phainopepla > Phainopepla nitens. Next base: position 485,636 of record VXBQ01010235.1, read on the forward strand.
CTTCAGTTGAATTAGAGGCCACTGCTTCAATATATTCTATGTTTTTGCATTTATGATTTTGGTAATATCTTCTTACACCACTGAAGTGTAAATTTCATTAATAAATTCTATTATCTCCAGAATTTCACTGACAAAAAAAGGAGCATGTTTATGGTTTCAAAGTAGTTTAATTAATTTTTCTCACATATCACAAGAAGAATTGCATGAACAATCTACACTGAATAATTTACTCAGCAAATTTACAGTTTTAAGGTGACTTTTTAAGAGATACACCTAACTTTTTTGCCACTGCCAGATTAATCTTTTATGGGCCACATTTGCATATGTAGCTGATACAAAACCCATTTTCTCTGAGTCTTCTTGCAAGCATTCAATACTCGTACTGTGGGTTTGATGGCTTAAACAACTTTGTTCCCTCATTAGATTCATACCCACAGCCCCTGTCCCATCCCCTGCAAACATGGGCAGCCTTAATAACTTTTGCTGTCTTGTCTAGACAAAAATCCAGGAGCATAACTGTATAAATATATTTGGATCACTGGGTCCATCTTCTGAACTTTCAGGTATTGCATCTTTGAATTTCATTCCAAAGCTCAGGCAGCACACTGGGATTCCAGGGTTACCCTAACTCATCCCAATCCACAGCTGCTGAAGAATTTACTTTCTTGGATAGATGAGGAATTGTAAGTTTTGAGACTGTTACATTTCAGCTGCTCCTTTCAGTTTCCTGACTTTTTGTGCAAACACTCTCCTTAGCCTTAAATCACTTCCTTCCTCTCCTAGCATTTACTTTTCCAATATTTTTACAGTGAAAAATTCTAGCTACTTCTCAGCCTTTGTTTTGGTACTCTAACCTTGTTTTTCCCTAGGATGGACTTCCCCATATCATTTTAGCAATTCAGTTCCTCCAACTACTTAATTCAGATTAAATTTGTTTCTTGACCCCTAGCCATAAATTTTATTCCAGATGAGATCTGAATATTTCTTTGTAAAATAACAGCAATTTACAGTCTTTAAATACTCTTCCTGAGACACAGTAAATGTACTGAATTTATTTCTTCACAGCTGCACTACACTGAAGGCCTGTATGCTTATTAATGACTGATCTGATCTATGTGAGAGGGATAATAGATGGGTGTAGTTCATGTCTTAATTGATCTGATGTCAGAGCTTGTTCAAGAGATTCTTTTCATCTCAGATATTTGGATTTCTATTTTTTTTTTTTTAGTAGTGACTAATGCTGACATAGACTTCTTGCTTCTTGTTTTTTGTTTCCATTTCAGGCAAGGAGTAGTATTTGGTGCCCAACAGCTCCTATTTCTAGCAACTCTTCAATATTGCTTCTTCTTATGCATCTGTCCTTCTCTTACACTCTTGATTTATCCAATTTTTTTTACCATTTCTGCAGTTTCTAGGTAAGGAGCTCCCAGTTTGCTGTAGAAATTCTTCTAATTGTGCTTCAACACAGGCACTTGCCCTCTGTGTTTTTGCAATTTGTCATACTCCCTGATAGACTGGAGTATGTTATGAAGACCACAAAAATCTTCCATCTGGTGTTAAGAGTCAACCTGATACCAGCAAATACCAGATTCAGTTGTAATTCTATGACAACATTTCAAAGAAAATATCAAGTAAAATTTGTCCCAAAATCTCTCTTTCAGAAATGTCACTGTCAACCTCTTTTCATTACAGTAGTTCTTGTCTCAGAAAAAATCTCTTTTTTTTTTCTCTCTCTTTCTCTCTCTCTTTCTCATCAGCCCCTTCCTTATCCATATTATAATTGCTCTATTCACCCCTCACCTTTTCCATTTCAGTTCATGTGGCATTATAAAAATGCTCTTAGAAATTTAATCTAATGCACATTTTTTTTTTCCAGAAAATGAGCAAATGAAGAGAAAAAGAAACATCACTGAATAATATTTACTGGAACAATCCTGGAAAATGAGTATATTTATTGAAAGTCCTAGGTTTTATTACTTGGGATGACCAACTAAGTATGACAAACTAAGTTTGATAAATAACCTCTTCCCATACTTATGATGTTTTTGAGCATTTCTTTATATTTGTTCCTGGAACAAGACCCAATGAATTTTCTGTGCACTTAGTGACTGCTTAAAATTAAAGGATACTTAATGTGAGCAGAGCAGTGACTTAAAAAAAGGAGCTTCTTTCCTCACTAGCAAATTGCTAAATTAAACTCTTAAAATCTGAGGAAAATAACAGCTTCCATTGGATGGTTTTAAAAAACAGCAATGCCCTTTAAATAGGACTTTGGATGCAATCTTAAGGTTTCTCGGTCTTATTTCCCTTTAGACATGAACTCAGTCAGGGGCCAAAGGTTTCTTCTGAGCTCTTGAATTGACTCTCAGAGTTTACAGCTATTCATTAACCTATGGTTTAAACCTTCCATCTTTAATATGTTTTGCAGATGATAGAATATTACATCTGCACAGCAGTATGTCCTGCTTAACAAACATGCCTGGAGATAGAGTGAGCAGAGCATAGAGACATTTAAGCAGATATGTGGACAAATGGGTAAATATTGGAATGCATGATTGTCAAAACTCATTGCATGTTTTAGCAGATGTCTCAGTCAAAAACATCCTGTATTTTGCACAGAATAGCTTAATAATGATCACAGACTGGCTGAATCTCTCAAAGTTTAGGCCAATCAGACATAGAACTCATAAAAGAAACATCTCAGGAATGAGAGCTCACTCAAATAGCAAACCTGTGCCTTCCCTTTTTTTAAATTTTTTTAAAGGCTGCTTCCCAAGTTCTTGAAAAATGAACATTTCATGTCCACCTGCTCATCTAAGGCAAAAATCAGCTCTGTTTCCCTTTTACTGAGATTACTTTTTTACAAAGGTTGAAAATTTGAAATAGGTAAATGTAGCCATATGTAGATGAGTGATCTTTCATAAATATTCACTCTTCTTTTTTTCTCCCAAGCAACTTTTCACAGATGATTTGAAACACAACCATAATGCTTTGCCTTCATAGTAATCAGGTTTCCATATTTTGTGTGCTTATTTGCTCATTTCTTTTTTAGGGTAGGTGTTTTCTCTGTGGTAATATCCATTGATCATACAGGATTGCAAAAATATATCTCAGAACTGTTGTCTGATTGCTTGACTTTTGACTGGCTTCTGGTCATGTTGAGCAGAATTATCTGACTGGAGGAGCCTGCTGCCTGACCCTTCTCTGAGAGTATCTGGCTACCTCTTCAATAACCCTTTCTTTCCATGACTTTTCAAACGAAAACAAAAAATGGACTTGGCTAAAGCATTAATCTAGATTTTATTTTTCCTGAGAAGTGCATAAACATAAAGAACACTTAATCAGGCATAACAGATGAAAAAGTTATTTATTTTTGTGAATTATTTATAGTCAAGTTTCTTCTTTTGTTGTTGCAGAAAAGAAGGAGGAATCAAACTAGAGGTTCATTACTCAAAATGGCAACAGTCCCATTAGGGAGGGACAGCAGAAGGAAAACACAGCCATAATTTTACTTATTTTATGAGAGATGAGCTCTCCCATACTTCTCTGAGCAAACAATGGCAACTTCAATATAAAGAAATACACCACCAGTAAAATAAATATGAAAGAGAAGGATTACTGATATTGTCTCAGGAGCATCAGATAGAAATAAATTCACTTTCTGTTACATTCTGATGTGCTACTCACATATGCCGAAGTAGCCCAGCTGAGAGGGCACAGGGTGAAGGAAGGGAAGATGGAAAGGAGGTTTCAGCAGGTCTCACTTGTGTAACAGGATGTTTTTGGGGTTTATCCATGCCAGGAGGCAAAGGGCAGGTTAGGCATACTGAGTCCAAATTTTCCAGCTGTTGGCTTCAACTCAACAGTAATTTTCCTGCAATATATAATATCCATCCCATGTGTCAAAGAACTGTGCTGTTTCCCATAGCTGCTCCCTGGTTTCTGTGGTATTTTCACCCCAACACAAGCCATAGATGAATGAATACTTGCACACAACCACATCTTTGCAAAATGGCTTTTCTGGCCAACAGCTCAAGTCACACGAAAAGTGCGTCAGCAATGGGTTTGATATTCCAAAAATATATGTTCAAAGGATACCGAGACTTTTTCAAATTCTGCTCAGATGGTGCACAAATGACCTATTAAATGCTTACAGATCCTTCCTGAACACTTGCAACATATATCCTGAGTGCCTTTTGAAAATTGGTCCCAACACAGAGGTGCCTAATACAGAACAGCTTTTCATGGGCTCCCTTTGTTTGTGGCTACTCCCCACTTCCCTGTGAGCTACAGTAGCCAGAGACAGCCAGCTCTTTAACAAATTTCCATAATTTCATTAAGCTCAAAGATAATTATGTAAAGTGTTAAAAAATACTTCATTTGGCTTGCATGAAGCTGTTGTAATGGAGGAAAGAAAGGCATAAATAATGTGCTTTGTTTCCATTTTCAGTCTGTTCACTAATTGAAAAGTAGTAAAAGGGTCCAAACCCCTCTTATTTGATCCAGTCATTGTCTGACAGTGAGGGAAATGTCCTTGGGAGGAACAAAAAGTCAATCTGTGCATAAAGACAAAGCAGAAAAAAATGCAACTCTGATAAATAGCTGAAAATTATTATTAAAATTGAAAAATGAGAAAAACCCCCAACATGATTATGGTCTAACCAGAGAGCAAACGATTTCAGGTTTTATCAGCAATGTAGGGAGTATAACAGGATGTAGTTGGCTCTCAAACCAGCAACTCTGCATGATTCTTTGATGTAATTTGGAAGAAGCAGGATAACCTGTGATTTACAAAACTCTCGTTAGCAAATCTTTTCAGAGGTTCCTAGGATATCAGTGTGGTCCTACCTGTGTGTGTCAGAGAGAGATTATCCTCTCGCCCTGCTCTGAGCTGTGAGGATATGTGTGTGCACAGCTGTGGGTAAAAATCCACCTCTGCCCTCTCAGGTAATGCACACATCAAACCAGCCCCAAACTGTCTAACTTAGCATATATATTTATATATATATATGGAAATAAATTATTAGTAGTACTTATTGACTAGAAACCAGTAGTATTAGCAGTACAGGGAAAGCAGCATTACTAGAGCTGGATGCTGGAATACTGCTAGGCTTGTTTAACACAAATTGAGAGAGGTTTTTTATTTTCTAACAAATTCTGTTGGTTTATTAAGGGAAAAAATGTGACCCAACTCAAACCAAAAAGTGTTCAGATAAGCTACAAGGTTGAAATCAGGGAGAAGGAGTCAAAAATCAAACCTGTCTCTTGTTTAATCTGGCCTCTTCAATACCTGATCATCCTTCCCTGGAAATGGTGGATTAAGAAATAGTGAATGAAAATGAAATAATTGTTTATTGTATTTGTGTGGTTCTTAACCACGGGTCTTAACACAACTGTTATCTCTTTAGGAAAGCTGAGGTTAAGGAATTGTCACTTGTTTTTCAGCCTGCAAGAAAGAATTTGTAAGGTCATGTATTCATTTCTGTCTTGGAAAACTACTGTGATATTGCTATTGAGAATTATAATTTTGTTATATGACCAAGCAACTCTGAGGATTCTTAAAGCAGGAACTAATGGACTAAATGGACTTTAGAAGTTTCAAACCATCCTACACTTCTATGAAAAGTCTGACTGTACATTGCTTTGGTGTCTCTAAATTCTTTTAATTAAATCTGCTTAAGTAGAAATATGTGCATCTGAATTAACAACAGTCTGGACCCTTTTTATTTAGGGCTGCCCTGGTTCTTGTGAAACAGGTAACTGATATCTGATGAGCTTTTATGCATGAATTACCTTGCTGAGCAAATTCATTACCAATCCGTCATGTTGGTTGAAGGAGGCTCAATTGTTTGGTGACATGTTATAAGCAATGGTAAACAATCCCCCCTCCTCTTAAAATACAGTAATAGGATGCTAGAGAGGGAAGGAAATGTTCCCTTGAGTTGTTCTTAAAAGATAAACTGTTGTGTCTGGCCCAAAGGATAATAAAATATATTTACCCTTCAAGTGTCAGTGCCTGTTCTCCCAAACTGATTGCTATAGGATAGTTATGTTAAATGATGGGAAGTCTTCTGCTTCTCCATTGCTTTCTCCTATTCATTTATATTCAAAGATATTAATGCTTCCCAGAACTTTTGCCATTCCCCTAGAAAAAAAATGATGGGGATATTACAGCTAGATAAAGTTTCTTTGTTGCAAACACAGAGGGAGAAAAGGAGGGATATGAAACACCAACAGGAGGAATGAGGCAGCTTTTCTCACACTTGCAGGGTCCTCCTGCTCTTGGCTGTGGAGCCTGACCACTGGCTTCTGGAGGAGCTTGAACGCCCCGTGGGCACACGCAAATTTTCACAGCACTCTTCCATGGTTCCATATGAATTCCTGCAAGATAAACCAAGTTTTATTTTGATAGTCTATTGTCAGTGTGCCCTTAAAAACCTGGCAACAAAGTTTTATCTTTAAAAGCAATATCCATGCACATTTCATTTATTTCCCTGTGACTAGTTATTTTCAGTGAAAGTGTCATCTTCAATATTTATCTGAGCTTAAAGCTCCTTCCCTGCAAATACAATAAAAATGAGCTGAGATGACATGGTGAGTTTGCGATGATTTATCTTCCGCAATAGTAGTACTTAATCTGTTCAAATGCTGGCCAATAAAACACATAGGAATAGGACTGAGTAATCTCCTTTACAGCAAGGGAGCACTTTATTACCCAAGTGTCAAGTGGCCTTTTGACTTCAGTGGAACTTCTTGTTGGGTAAAATGCTGTTATTTAATACGAGCAAATCATTCCCATCATTATTAAATACATTATTACATCCCATAACCACACAGATTCTTATCTGGCCAAGCCAATTTTAAAGGGGAGAAAAGTTCAGTTTTAGGGAGGATAAAAGAAAACAAATGCTGCAAGGATCAAATATGCATCCAAACCCAGACCATGAACACCGGTGGGCCTGTAGACTACTGTAGGATTCTGGGCTTGGACCATTATACCCTTTGACACTTAGATTGAGAAGAAAGATAAATTTTGATGCTTATTTAGCATTTATTTACTGTTGCATTTGCCTTGTCAAGTGACTGACAACACTAAATAGTACTTTTTTTCCTTTGGAAAATGCTGATAATATTTAAACATTTCACATGAATACAGCAATTTAAAAAAAGCTTAATGGATATTGTTGCCATTTTTTAAAATTCTGTTTTTTGATTCTTTCAGATGACATGATATGCAATAACCAAATTGGAGAAATGTTTAAACTTTGACCTCAGTTTGGGTTGGTGTTTGATTTCAAAATCTCAGTATATTTTAAATTATGCACATTTTACCTCTTAGACCACATCTAACACAGAAAGCTCATATTTGCTTTGTAACTTACTCTTTTAATCAGTTCTTAAGAATTCATTGGAATATTTCCATAAGGAAAGATTCCAGTTTGGATGTGGCCTTCAGGTCATGCATTAACTTTCTTATGAAGGAAAGTGTAGCACACAGGGTGGTACATAAACCAGTGGCTGATCTCTCTCCCCAGCAAAGCATCAAGTCTCCTCAAATATGCAACACAATTTACAGACACATAATTCCAAATATTCCTGTCCAATGACTAATGGCAATTTATGATACCATGTATGGAACAATTACCGCCGTTCATTTTATACTGGGAGGGTTATCAGCTTTTTGGATTTAGAATAACAAAAACTAATTTCATGGAAACTGGGGAGGTGTAGAAACATTATCTCCTCGTCTGTGTTTATTCAGTGATAGCATTGTTTAAAGCCCATGATCCTGCCTGCATCTGCCACTGCAGCTGGCCCAGCCAGCTCACCACTCTTTATTTAGCTGGATATTACAGCAGTAACGTTTCATTACAGTTGTGCTTGGGAGAAGTCATAGTCCATTGGTTTTATTGAAGCTCACTTCTAGTTTACTTCCATTTCAGGGAAAAGGACAGCTGTTTTAATATGTACTTGGAGGAACACCTAAAGGGTTTTAGTGTTAATTAAGTTGGGAGGAACTGTTTTTAACTAGCACCTTTTTGTAAATGTCAAGCATCTCAATCATGTTTCATTGTTATTATTCGAGTCAGAAATCAGGCAGTGCAAGCATTGGCAGGCTTAGAGCATCGTGCAGTATTTTGGTGTGAGGCTTTTTTGGACTCCAAATAGTTGGTTAAAAGTGCCAGGCTCCATGGAGGAGAGGCTACATTTGGCTCAGAGTACATTTCCATCTCCCTGCTCTCTCTGGTGAGGGAACTGAGAAAGTCCTTATGAAAGTCCTTTTGACCCTTATGAGAACAGGTTGGATGTGAATAAATTATTTCACAAATCAAAAACAATTTAATAGAGCAAATCCAGCTTTATTTCATCATGAAACAGGTCACAGAGGGCTAACATTGTTCAAGCATCAGCCATGGCAGAGCCAGCAAGCAGGCACACACCAGAGCATGTCCTTGTCTTTTAGCATGCTCATCTAAAGCTTCAGTCTTTACCACCACACGCTATGCTGAGCTACTGGCTGGTGTAAGCCCCAAATGGGGTCAAAAGTGTAAACAGACCCAAAACTTCACAGAATGCCATCAAGCCCTAGCAGTGTGTTTTGTCTAAACAGAGATCCTCCTACAAGCCTCCAGCTTTTGGGTCTGACTGTCCCAATGCCCTTTAGACCACTCTGCTGAATCCTCATGAGTTTGGGGGTGCAAAAAGGAGCAGCCATGATTTTTAGGCATTCAAATGACTACATGAATCACTTTTTTTTTTCCTCCCCTTCTTAGCCACCTGATGGTGTTATTTAAGAGCATGAAAGGACAGGCTAAGAGCCTGGAAGAAGGCTCACTGCCCCTATTCAATAAAAATTAGAGAAGTACACGGGAGTTTTGCCTTAGTAGTAACTGCAGTTTTGACCCTAGGATTTGGTGCATGACCACACCTTTTTATTGCTTCTGCATAAATGCATAAAAATGGCCACCTTGTCTACTTAATCACATGAAGCACTTAAATCAGTCATCCCCTCCTTCAGGTTCAGGGAAAAAAAAAAAAAATCACATTCACCCACAGCTGCATGAAATTACTCCAAAAAGCAGCTGTATAGACTTGCTTTGGTGCTGCTCAAGTTGGAATATTTTTACCGCTAAATTCCTATTTTATGACTAAAACCTTCAAATCTGTTCTCATTTTACTGGAAGAGATGAAATATACTCTGTGTGTTGCATCAAATCGCCTGATCACAATTTTATGTGCGTCTAATTACTGATTCCCACTGCACTTCCACAGCATTAGGTGATCAGGCTTTGCTGTTGCAAAGTGTTGTAATCACAGAGCTACAGTTTTTCCAGCTGCTTAGATTCTGGCTCTAGCAACAATGTTGAAAGGGACAGCACACATCTTGTTCACTGTGCTGGTTACACTGTATCATCATTTGATAATTAAGTTATTTAGTGGGTGAAATAGTGGTTGTTTTTAGTGTAGTCTCAATTTAGCATTACCATAACAAGATAACTCAAGACGTCCAAAATGACAAAAAGCAAGTTGCCTTTTGGCAAAATTGGAGATAATTTCCTACTGTAATTTCATAATTTCATCCCCTATGTATTTATAAGCTACATATCCAAACCAACTAGGTACTCTGAGGAAATCATACACACGTGCAAACATCTGTTTATGTTTATGGTCCAAAGGCTTCTGCTCACTGGGTTAAGAAAGCTCTGCCCAGGTCTCAGGATTGCAAGGTAGAATTAAGCAGATGGGTGACTATGAAAAAGTGCAAGTGACTCTTTGTGCTTGTGCACTCCGTGGGAAAGCAGGAATGGGGGCTGGGGACGCTGCTAAACAATTCTCTTTCTCAATATGATTACTCTTTCCCACTGATTGAGGATCTTGGAACATAACAAACCATGCCATTCCCTTTTGCCTGCAGAATCTACTTTATTTCTGGAGCTTTCAAGGCATTTCAAAGCATGAGCAAGACAGACAAATAAAGGTATGAATGGTAATATGTTCAAGTAACTGCATAATCACTTTAGTTGAACATAGATCCAGGACATTCATGTAGGTGTATAAGTCAGGCTTTTCTTGAGTAAACTGGAACTAAATATAACCATTTATTCTTAAAATATTCTCTATTTTCAGGTAGAAGCTGAACAACAAGTGTATTAGGAGTGTATATGGAGTGGAGGAAGGTTACAGCATGAGCCATAGAGCTGAACCAGCGTCCTTTGTCCGTGCATCATGAGCACACTGTGCTATTGTGCATGTGTTATGATATGACCTTGGTCTTACACCGTAATTTTTTATTATCATATAGAGTGATGTAAAGCTTACCCATCTTTTTGAACACAGCCCATCAAATAACAGTCTCTGTCCTCTCTTCACATAAAAATCTACAGTGATTAATTTCACAATATAATGAAGTTTTATAAGAAACTTAAAAGCAGAACTGGTTTATCGCTTGGATTATCAAACCTTTGTTAGTGCCACTGGAGGAGTTTGAGAATGTAAATCTTTGAGAAGCAGATAAAACAAACAAATCATAATAATCTAAGGTCAAGCAGGGATCCACAACCTAGGACAAATAAAGTCATCTTGAAGATAAATACACAAGACTATCATAAATATCACTTAGTTTGTTTGAAAAGCTAATACCAGGGATTGACAACTCCATTTTAGCCTGAAATAAGCAGTGATCTAAAACTTCAAGGACAGCAAGACTAGTCTTCATTGATGGCCTAATGAACAAACCAAAACCAGGATAGGGAGTGCCTTGTCCTGTTCTGTCCTTCTAACTTCTAAGAAAAAAATGTAAGGTAAGATTCTAATGAAAGAATCAAGTGAGGAAGTCTCAGAGATCTCAGTGAGAAATGTCTTTTCTATCCTTTAGAACCCAATAATTTCAGTTCTTGATCAAAAAATCCCATCAGAATAGTTTAGATTTTGTTCAAGTTGTTACCTTGAAGCGAAAGGACTACATGCTTTTGACAGAGACCCAGGCTTCAAAACAGCTCAGAGTTAAATCTGAAATTTTCAGTCTGATTTCTTGCAGAGTAATTTCATGTTGAACTGCGTGGAAATGTGATAATTATTATACTCTGCTGTCCCCTGTACTGCTCTCCTTTCCCCTCAGCTGGATTGGTGCCCTGCAAACCATGGAATCACCAGACTGAAGAGGGAAGAAGAGCTCACACTCATTTCCTTATTATCTCTTCCTAAAGCATCAGCATCATCACACTAGTCTGAGCTGGATAAACATTTGGTGTGACCCAGAGATGCTGGCCCACATTCAGTTTTCTCTTTTGAATTTACAAAAGAATCAGGGTGTCAGCAGTGAAACCTGAAGCTGTCTCCTGACAGATTTTTACCAGGCTTACATTTGGATCTTGCTGCTTTGACAGTGTGAAATGAGTGAAAATTCTCAGAATCACTGAATTGTTGAGGTTGAAAGGGATCTCTGTAGATCATGTAATCCAACAACCCTGTTTAAACTGGGCCACCTAGAGCAGGCTGCCAAGGATTGTCTGCAAATGGCTTTTAAATATCTCCAAGGATGGAGACCCCACAAAATCCTTGGGCAGTCAGTGCCAGTGCTCAACCAATATCACAGTTGATACAGAGTCTACAAGTTCTCTCTTCAAACTCAGTAAAAATAGAAATTTGTGATGGAATAGAAGCAGACTAGGAAAAGCTACACTAAAATAAGTACTTGGCAAAATTTTGTTCCAGTGTTTCTCACTTGAAGAAATTAGTTCTCTGTCACAAGTCCTTAATTACAATTTCAGGACCCAAACTGAATATCATAAACAGAATTTTTATTGATACCAAAGCCAAAAAGGCTTAACTGCAAGTACTTTTCCCTTATTAAAAACAAACAAACAAACAAAAAAACCCAAAAAACTTTCAATAAGTACATTGGGTTTTCAACTAGCTGTACGTGAGTCTTTTGAAGAAGGAAAAACCATTGTCTAGGGCCATGGAGAACGTGAATACGGACCCAGAACCTGATAAAATGACACCTAAATTATAAGACTTAATTATGGTTTTGTTACAGACTCTTCTCACAGATTTATGGCTAGAGATTTATAAGAACAGCTGTGCAATAAAAAAAAAAATCAAGAAAAATGGCAAAACTTGTTAATTTATTGCCAGAAACTAGTCAGCAGGAAGTAAATAAACCCTTTTCTTTCTATATGAGCAGTGGATAAGCTCCTAGTATTTGTGTTCATCTTTGACCATACCTTTAGCTGTTCCCTTATCCAAAAGAGGAGCTTTCCCCCCTCCCCCTGTAACCCAGCTCCCAGCCTGGCTCATTCTGTGTGCACAGCACAGCAAAGGATGGGGAACATCCAAATACCTCAGCCACCTCCAGCTGCCAGGGGAATTTGAAGCAAGGTGAATGCAATTTGCACACTGGAAGTTGGCCAGCACACCAGGACTATTATCTCCAGTTTTGCAAAAAGGTCTGGGGGAATGTTAATTAACACAAGTGCCCAAGACCTTGTTTTTATGTGTCTTCTGGAGGAAGGACACGGGGCTGGAGAGAGGTATGGAATTTCTAATGAACACAGAGAGTAGTTAAGTTGTTGGCTTTCAGCTGCAATGGTTGTGTGTACTCAGAGGCATATGGCACTTTTCAGCTATGGGAAGAGAAGGGAAATACTACTCAGAGCCATGACTGCCTCATTTTATAGCTGATTAGCTAGGTGATGACTTACCTGCAAGTCTGAAAACAAGTAGCTTGAGTGGGAGTGATTTAGACAAGTGATTTAGACACTTATCTGAGCATTAGCCACCACTCCAAACTATGGAGTATAAATGGGGTGTATGCGACAGAGAGGCAGTTCTGGCTGTAACTCTGTAAAGCTTCCAAGCACATATCTGGTGCCCAAAACATTTTTTGTTTTCTGAGCTGTTTCTACTCTTTTGAAGAAAAATGAAGATATTCACTACAGAGCTGTCTGACAGACTTGAATTTTGGCCTCTGTCTCATTGTTTCTGCTAGCTTACCAACAGAGTAGTTTTAAAGTGGGAATCCACATTTTTCCTCCTTATGTATATCATGATTTTCTGTATCAAAACCAGAGTTTGGTACAGAATTCAAGCAGACTTAAAGCAAGAACACAGGAACAGGAGATATCTCAAAATAAAGATATGTTCATAAATGAGCTCATCTCCCCTCCTGACTGAATTATGTTCTGGTTTATGACAAATGGAATTAGTACCATTCACAGACTTGCTGTTGGAAGATGGACACGTAGGTTAAGCCACTAGAGGGAGATGCAATATGCATTTGGCTGGAGTTAGGAGGGTCCTTTATACCACGGATTCCTTTGCAGCAGTTATAGGTAAACACTATCAGCGTAAGTCAAAAGAGCGGAGATTTTCCTTTTTTTTCCTACAGTATAAAACATGCACATCTGTAATAAATACAAATGTATAATATGCAACATATTCAGGCATACTTGACTTTAACCACATCTTTGAGTGCACATTCATGCCAGATTACATTCACATATACGCATGACATTGCCAAGTAAGGCTTGTGCGCCAAATGGCACATTAACACAGCTTGCAGCTTCCACTCTGGGTCTTTGTGGGGTGACCAGCATCTCGTTGTGATGGTTTCTGGGTGACAAAAATTCCTTAATGCTAGATAAAAGGTTGACAGCCCTGGGCTGGGCCATGTTGCCCTTTTCTCTGTCCCCAAAGCCATCTGGATAATGAGATACTGGGCTTCTCAAGAACCTGTGTGAGCCATGATTGAAGCTGACCTTCTTCTCAGCTTTCCAAGGCATATGACAGGTGTCTTTTAGCTCTTGGACACACACTTTGTTACATGGTTTACTGGTTAGGAAGATTACCCCCTAATTGAGGCATGGTGGCAGGTCTTTAATGGGTGAATATCAAGCACAGAGGAACCGCAATCATTTTGAGGGACCAGATTAGAATTTAAAATCTGCTTGACAAATGGGTGAAATGAGCTGAGAAAAACTGGACGTGGTTCAATGAAAACAGAGAAAAGTGGACGCTTCTAAGTGGAGATAATGAACTGTACAAACACCGGATGCAAAACGTCTGCTGGGCATCAGCCCTGTGAAACAGGATCTGAAGGTTACCAAGGTTCACAGACTGAGCTTGAGTCAACATTGTCACGCGACGGCAAGAAAAAAAATGTTAGAGAGGGCTGTGTAAACAGGGCCTGCACATAAAACTCCTGTGAAGTAATCCTTCCATGAGGCTACGCAGAGACAGTGCTTCTCACCTGATATCCTTGGCAGTGTGTTAGAAAAAGAGGTAGGCCAATGAAAGGGCATCAAATGGAGAGCACAAAAACATTCAACCGTCTAGAAAATCAACCCCTTTTGAAAGAACTGGGTAGCTTCAGCTAGAAAAAAAAAGAAGATAACAGACCCCAAAGGTGTGAAAAGTTGCTGCATAGAGAGAATGGATTGTTCTCCTTGTCCTCTCTGGCTTGGACAAAGATTGATGGGTTATTGTCTAACTTGCAGGAAAGGAGATGTAGGGGTAAACATCAGGGAGAAGCTGTAGATGATAAATAGCTGGGAGATTTCCATGAAACATGGCGGAATTTCCATCATTTGGGGTTTCCGTGAACAAGGCAAACAAAAGAAGTTATTTGATCCTGCTTTGGGGGTACAGAAGCAAACCGAACAATCTCAAATGGGAGCTTCCAGCCCTACTTCTTGACAGTAAGACGCATCTTCTTGATGAAGAATGGATTTTGTCAAATATAGGTTTGATGTAAATACTCATAAAAGTTGTAGCCTAAAATCAGAATTATTTTTTGGTGTATAAAATAAAATCTTCCTAATTATCAGATACTTGCAGATAGCAAATAATATTCCAGAAAAACTTGTTCTGGCAGGCAGATGAATCACAGAAATGAATAAATCCTTTCTTATCTAAATTCTTCAACAAGGTGATCCCAGAATGTTTCTTTCTTGAGTGAAAGTAGTGGCTTTTTGTTTGGGTTGTTTTTTGTGTATCTGATCTGAATTTAAAGCACAAACATCCTGGCAGTGCTGCACCCTGGATCTGCCATACATTCTCTGAGAATAAAAGTTCCACGCCTCCCTTGTTTACACCCCTTCTTGGCAAACTCCCAAATGCCTTGAGTCCAGTCCAAAAGCACTTCCAACAGAAACCATACGGATATGGAGGGAATATTTTTTCTTTAACAAAACATTTCTATGGTACATTTAAATAAACATTTTTTAAGGTTTGCTATTAAATTTTATTCGCATCCTACTGAGTAGTACAGCCAGTTGGGCCGCTCTAAGTGGCAAACAAACAAACAGTATATTGAAACAAACAGAAAGCCCAACAGGACATATTCTGGGAAAGATTGTTCTGAATGGGGCAGGCACCACTGGTAGGGTTGCAATACTCCCAGCTGCTACATCCCGCTGTGCAAGCTCTGAGTCCTGAGGCCTTTTGTGCTTCCTCTTTTAAAAATAATTATTCATTGTGTTTGTGATTAATGAATCTCTTCATTTCGGGATGTCAGTATTTGTGGTTCCTTTATATTTTGCACAGAGAGATTTGTTTAATGACTAACAATTACAATGGGATCATTGTCTCAAGGAATAAAAGGCAGAAAAAATATTGTTTGGATTCTTACTTTTTTTTTCTTTAAGATTAGTAATGGAATCCAGAAACATAGATCCAGACAACTTTCTAAAGAAAACCAGTTTAAGATTGTTATTAGTTCCATTCAGTCCCCTGGAAGGATTAAAAGGTCGTTTGTTCTATGTTACAAACCTCTCTCCAGTTTCTGTACAAGTGACACGTCGAGGAGGCAGCTGGGGGATGAGGATGGATGTGAACTCCATGAAATGGCACTGTCAGATGTGCAGGGTTGGGAGCCCCTGCTCAGCTGGCGCTTGGATTACCCCTGCCCAAGCAAGGTCCCATTCCCACTTGGGCCCTCACTCCTTTCCCTGGGGGAGGCCAGGGGCCAAGTCCAATCACAGGGTGAGCCTGAACCCCAAATGCCACCACCACGGCAGGGCACAAAGAACTCACCCTCAGCTTCAGCTCAACCTCATGGAGAGGATATGTCCTGGGAGGCTGGGCTGTCCTCCCCTGAAAGGCACAGTTGGGAATTTGATTCCAGAAATGGACTGCCCTGGATTGGAGCCTGACCTCGTGAAAGAGTGAGTGTGGGCACCAGGACTGACCTTACTTTCCCACTGTTTCTTCTCTTTGGGCATCTCTTCAGAAAGACTGGAAGTTTGCCCATGTCTGTGGGGTCCTGGATGCCTCAATAGACACCAACCACTCAAAAAGAAAAGATAATTAAAGAAGAAGAAAACAGACATGCTTTTTTCCTGAAAGCATCTTTATTTCCTTCAGTGAGAATATTAACTTACTGGCACGAGAAACTAAAACAGAACAAGAAAACCTCCAGAATTCAATTTTTAATAAAATCACCCTTTTCTCGTAGAGAGAGAAGTTTCCTCCCATGCCTCCCCCAGCTTTTATTTTCATCAGAAACACTGCCAGGCAGCTGCCAGCCGTAGAACTACACTCAGACCAGCCAACTGATTTTCAGATCTTTGGAAATGAATGTTGGAGGTGCTTTGTTATGCTTAGCTGATTTATCTGGGCACCAAAGGAGTGCAGGCACTCTGATGTAGATTAAACAGACATTTTGGTGGTTGAGATAATTTCAATAGTGCAATCATGGGATTCATTATTTAGAGTTATCCATCAATTTGATGATGCCAGAACTATGAAAAACAAACAATCCTCAATATGAAAGAATTTCTAAAAAAAATTACAATAAAATAAAATAAAATAAAATAAAATGGGAAGGG